>CM046041.1:61312963-61382963 GCA_025215565.1 Flaveria ramosissima
GTTGGTTTGGATGGTCAATCCCAACGCTCGTGCACGTAGTGGTTTCACACGTTCTTTACGGCTTAAGGCATCAGCCACCACGTTAGCTTTCCCCGGATGATACCGGATTTCACAATCGTAGTCGCTAAGAAGCTCTACCCAACGTCGTTGGCGCATGTTGAGTTCCTTCTGATCCAGAATATGTTGAAGGCTCTTATGATCGGTGAAGATGATGCATTTGGTGCCATACAAGTAATGCCTCCAAATCTTGAGTGCAAATACTACAGCGCCCAACTCAAGATCATGAGTGGTGTAGTTCTTTTCGTGCACTTTAAGTTGTCGCGAAGCGTAGGCAATCACCTTGTCCTTCTGCATTAGTACACATCCCAATCCTTGATGTGACGCATCGCAGTAAACCACAAAATCATCTGTTCCGTCTGGGAGAGACAGTATTGGCGCGTTGCACAACTTCTCTTTCAACGTTTGGAACGCTTGTTCTTGTGCAAATCCCCAGTCAAACTTCTTGTCTTTCTGAGTAAGCAGGGTCAACGGTTGCGCGATCTTTGAGAAATTCGCGATGAAGCGACGATAATAACCGGCCAATCCTAAGAATTGCCGTATCTCTGATGGTGTCTGGGGCGTATCCCATTTCTTCACCGCTTCGATCTTGCCGGGATCTACGTGAATCCCGTCCTCATTAACCACATGACCCAAAAACTTCACTTCCCGCAGCCAAAACTCACACTTTGAGAACTTGGCGAAAAGTTTCTCTTCGCGTAGCAGCTCCAGAATAGCCCGAAGATGTTCTACATGATCCTCTTTTGATCGGGAATAGATAAGTATATCGTCTATGAACACGATCACGAACTTATCCAAGTAAGGTTTGCACACCCGATTCATTAGATCCATGAACACAGCTGGTGCGTTAGTCAATCCGAACGGCATGACCAAGAACTCATAGTGCCCATAACGAGTTCTGAACGCAGTCTTCGGTATGTCGTCCTCGAAAACCCTTAGCTGATGATAACCAGAACGAAGATCGATCTTTGAAAAATACGAAGCTCCTTGCAGCTGATCAAATAAATCGTCGATCCTGGGGAGAGGATATCGGTTCTTCACCGTCAACTTGTTCAGTTCACGGTAATCGATGCACATACGGAACGATCCGTCCTTCTTCTTGACAAATAGTACCGGTGCTCCCCACGGTGAATGACTCGGTCGAATAAAACCTTTCTCCAGTAGTTCCTGTAACTGACTAGACAACTCTTGCATCTCGGATGGCGCTAGTCGATAAGGCGTTTTCGCTACCGGTGTAGCTCCAGGAACCAACTCAATACGGAATTCCACCTGTCGTGGAGGAGGTAAACCAGACAAGTCATCTGGAAATACTTCTGGGTAATCCCGTACCACTGGAATATCCACCAGTTTCCTTTCCTCGTCTTTCTTTTCAACCACATGAGCCAGAAAAGCGTAGCACTGCTTTCGTAGACTCTGGCGTGCTTTCATGCAGGAAATCAACTTTAAGCTCTTACCCGGTCGTTCTCCCTGAACCTTGAGTACTTCCCCGTTTGGCATAGGGATACGTACTACTTTGTCTCGACAGACAATCTCTGCTCCATTCTGCGACAACCAATCCATACCCACGATCACATCGAAGCTTCCTAACTCGAAGGGTATCAAATCTATGTCGAATGTATGATCCTCCAACGTCAACGAACACTTCCTAATAATCTCATCGGCCTGAGCAACCTTACCATTGGCCATTTCTACAGAGTAGCTAGTTTCTAGCCTACTAGGACTCAAATCAAGCAATTGCACAAACTCGGAAGAAATAAAACTATTGTCTGCTCCAGTATCAAATAATATAGATGCGAAGTGATGATTGAGTAAGTGCGTACCCGTGACAACATTCGGGTCCTGACGAGCATCATTAGCTCCAATGACGAATGCACGTCCCCGAGCTGCGTTTCCCTGAGTAGCCGGGCCTTGATTCCCAGCGATAGCCAACACCTGCTGCTGGTTGTTCCCCTGTTGACCCGGTGCCCGATTCAGCCTGGGGCACATATTCCTGTAGTGATCGGGGCTCCCACACTCAAAGCAAGCCCTTGCATTCCCGGCGGGGTTAACCGCGTTGACGGGTGCTACAAGATTCGGTGCCGTTCTGCAATCTCTTGCCAAATGACCCGGGCGCTTACAGTTAGCGCACACCCGGCACTGCGTCCCTGGGGGATGATGATAATTGCACCTTTCACATTTGGGGTGCGGCCCCACATACTCTCTTCTGGCCTGAGACACGGCCACAAAATTCCTGGTCGGCTTAGACCTCTTCTCAAACCTTCCGGCACTCGACCGGCTCGACTCCCCAACATCCTTCCTCTTCTCGGCCCCTCGGCCCAAAACCCCTGTTCTAACCATCTCATCAGTCAAAGCGCCAGCTTTCAGAATTGCGCTCTGAATAGTAGGAGGAGCGGCTGCTGTAACCATCGCTCTAATTTGAGGCGCGAGTCCCCAAATGTACCTTTCAATCCTCTTTGATTCCGGCGTGACCAGATGCGGAACCAATCTTGCCAGCTCATGAAAACGATCAGTATAAGCTGCATGCCCTGCCCCCACCATAGCATGATTCCAGAACTCATGCTCCAGCTTCTGCATCTCGTTGAGAGGGCAGTATTCCTCGGTGATCAAGGCTTTGAACTCGTCCCACGACATTTGCATCGCAGACTCTCTTCCTCGAGCTTGAATCTGGGTGTTCCACCAGGTTAGGGCTTTACCCTGTAGAGAACAAGTAGCATACTTGATCCTCTGGCTGTCGAGGCACTCACTGATGTCGATCACTGCCTCCATCTTTTCCAACCACCTGGTTAGGGCTATCGCCCCACCTTTCCCATCGAATTCCCTTGGCTTACAAGCCACAAACTCCTTGTACGAGCATCCCCGACGAGCATTGACCACTCCAGTCTCGATACCGGCAGTACCACCATTCCCGGTTTCCTGGTTGCTCTCGTTTCCAGTCGGGTTCCCGTTTCCCGTTTCAGTTTCAATCCCACCTTGGGCTCCATCATCGTTGCCACCATCCCCGTGAGGGTGGTGTTGTTGAAGTGCGTCGCTCACTTGGGCCACGATAGTAGGAATCAGTGCGGCCAATTGCTGAGCGATCAGGGCTGCCATGTCGGCGTTCCCTGTTCCTTGACTGTTGCTGGCAGGAGCATCGTTTGCTCTTGGTGCTCTGCCTCTGCCTCGGCCTCTGCCCCTTGGGGCTTCACTCCCGCCACTACTGCTACGGGTGACTCTTCGAGGCGGCATGTTCTAATCATAAAAGAGGTAACATATCAGCTTTAGTCACCATAAGATACAAAAGTATTCCACTTATCAAATTCCAATGTTCATGTTCCGGTCAGCCAGACCACCATGCAGCCCATTTCAAATATTCTCGGTATACCGGTGATGTTTATATATAGGGTTCCCCGCAGCGTTCCCACCACACCCACGATGTACCGAGAATGATGCCTGATCCGGTTACATGACATCCGACTTTCCTTTACATCATATCCATAATAATCCATCAAAACCATGTATACAATCACGTTTAGTCTAGCGGAGGTTGTCTATTTCCTCATTCTTCGAGGTTTCAGACATATTCCTCCTCAGAGTTATCTCAATGTCCAAGGTCAAGCGCAATAACATGATCTGTGATGATCTCTTCGGGTTAATACCCGGATCTGATAACTAACTCGGCGCGCAGAGGGAACGGAAGATCCAATAGAAGCATCCCCATAAAAGAGTGAGCACAAGGGCTCTCTCATAGGGTAGAAAGATCACATAACAAATAGATGAGCAAATCAAGCAGCGAGGAACACATACACGAGATATAATATGCATACAGAGTCCTAGCATGCAAATCTACATGAAGGTTCCTAGGTTATAGTCTAGGTCAAGCGTATTGCCTAATTCTCTATAACCAATGGCTCTGATACCAATCTGTCACACCCCCGCTAAAAGCGGAAACACGGGGATGTAACGAGACCGGGATCGTCATAACACATGGTAAGCGATAGAGAGCAATATAAATAAATGATGACATGCGTGTCATGACGACACCCGACGACAAGGGGACTTGTGTCGTGTTTAGTCAATGTCCACAACACATAGCCATAACAACATGATAATGATAACACATATACACATATGATGAAAATGTAAATGTTAATTCCCACAACCCGGGAACAAGTTTCAAATGTTGATAATTGTTTACATGCGATAACATTGTTCAAAAAGATTGTTTATCAAACATGAGCTAAGTCCCAAAAATGCATCCTAGGGTCTCCACTAAGGCAGCACACCTAGATTCCTGGACTTGCATGATCACCTGAAAAGATATGCTTAAAACGGTCAACAAAATTGTTGGTGAGCTCGCAGGTTTATGTAATAAAAATGTAAGTGATGCTGTATATAATAGCGCGTCGGAATACCGTGAATACAGTTATTACACAAGTAAATTTCACATGACATGAGCTTTGCAACCAAACCTAGCGACGTACACAAAGAAATTGTCGGCATATATTCACCCAAGGGCCCGTTCCTGGCCACTGATGGTACCAACTAGTATACCATCGAACGAGGGTGGGGGTGTCAACCCAGTAGTACTACCAATACCTAACCGTCGGTTCCCACACTGGAATTAAATAGTTGCAAAGATAGAACCACACAGCAGACCCAAGCATGTATCAAATAGTACTTGCAACACAGTATCACGTTGATTCCTTGTATGTAAAATGTATGTAAGTTGTACAGCATAAAAATTGTGTAAGCATACTTTTCCCCCAATTTGTAAATGATTGAAATATTGTATAAGCGTAAAAAGGGGCCACGAAACTCACTTGTTAGGTGGTAAGTATGTATGAGCGATGTATCCCAAATGTTGAATGCAAATAAACAGTCAAACACCTATTGACAGTTATTGTATAGCATTAATGATATGATGTATGTATAAGCGCGCAATAATGATGGGTCGGTTCGGGTCGTATCGGATGGGTCGCGTACAACACACACAGACTGACACACGTACTAGATCTTATGTAGATCCAAGTACAAGACATTGTTGCCACTAATGATGATATTTAGGTAAAAGTATCGTTGTTAATCGAAAGAATATTGAATAAGTGTCAATAGTTATAAGTCAATTTAGTCGTTCGTAAAGCGTTAGTTGAATTTGCTCGAAATAGTTTCTGTGCCCTTTCTCACGTTGACTTTAATATTTGTGGCCAAACAATGGCATTATTGTGTTAGTGTTACCTCGACACCACACGACATACTCACGCCACGCACAAGGGTCAAACACAACAATTTCAGTCGCATACAAGGCCAGACGCACGACTCAACCTCCATTCGTGCGAATCAACCCTCAATCGTGCGAATCAGCTTCATTCGTACGATTGAGCCTTCATTCGTATGATTGGCCTTCAGTCGTACCACACAACACCCAATCGCACGACTAAACTTCCATGCGCACGAATCAACCTTCAATCGTGCGAATTAGCTACTTTCGTACGACTGAACCTTCATTCGTGCGATTGGACCCCAGTCGTGCGAATCACATTCATTCGCACACATTCAGTCGGTCACCTGACTCAATCGCACACAAACACTCAGTCGCATGACTCATTCGCATACACTCATTCGCACGCATGACTCAATCGCACACAGACACTCAGTCGCACAACTCAGTCGCACGACATGCCTAGTCGCACAACTCAGTCGCGTGATTGACTCAGACGTATGATCCAGTCGCACGACTCACTCAGTCGCACGGCTCAATCGCATGGGTGACCCAGTCGCCCAATCTGCAGAATCGCGACTGTGGTCGGGAGGAGCAGCCCCCGAGCCACTCTAAACACGGGTTTTACACCACAAGGACCTCCAGAAACACTCAACAAACATACACAAGCATAAAACACAAGCAAAGAGACCTCACACGCACCCATACGACCTTGTGTGTTCGGGTTGAACCCGAACACCCGAAACCCTAGTTTGGACAGCCGTGAAGAGGCTCAAAAATGGACAACCAAAGACAACTACCTGCTAAGGAGGGGTAGTCTATGTTGTAGACGGTGTCAAGACGAAGAAAACGGGACCTCTCGGGTCGGATTTGGTGCTAAGATGGTGTTTTTGTGTGTGAAGGAGATGAAGATGAAGAAGATGATAAAAATGGGGGTTTAGGGCTGGAAATGGGGTATTTATACCCAGCCCAAGTTTCCAAAATTACAAGTTTAGTCCCTGCACTTAACCCCCGAGTTTTCCCAAATTTTGTTCGGTTGAAAAACGACTTCGTTAGGTGTTTTATATTAATTGTAAAAGTATATTTAATGTTGTCATGACTTAAGAAATGGTTATATTAAAACATTTATTATATTTATAAAATGATATATTCAACGTTTTCAAAAATGAAAGTTTTAAAGGTCTTTTTAAGGTTCACACACGATTTTCAACGAATGCACACACAATGATAATATTGCACACATGATATCCACATAATGAGTCAAATAATGATGAGAAATGACCAAATATAGAATAGATGACGGACAAACACGTCAATTGACGGACCTTAAAGTGACAGAGAGGAAAG
This sequence comes from Flaveria ramosissima, assembly GCA_025215565.1. Lineage (NCBI taxonomy): Eukaryota > Viridiplantae > Streptophyta > Magnoliopsida > Asterales > Asteraceae > Flaveria > Flaveria ramosissima. The sequence goes on from CM046041.1 coordinate 61,319,565, forward strand.
GTTATAGCCTATGCATCCCGGCAGTTGAAGGTTCATGAGGTCAATTATCCTACTCATGACTTGGAGCTAGCAGCTGTGGTCTTTGCATTAAAGATTTGGAGGCACTACCTCTACGGGACGAAGTGCACCATATTCATTGACCACAAGAGTCTGAAGTACTTCTTTGAGCAGAAGGATTTGAACATGAGGCAGAGGCGGTGGTTTGAACTGATAAAGGATTATGATGTGAGATCCACTACCATCCGGGCAAGGCCAACGTGGTGGCTGATGCCCTTAGCCGAAAGAGAGGCCCGAGCCGATTCGGGTGAAAGCCTATCAGTTGATCATGACCTCCGATGTGATGAAGCAGGTTAAAGAGTTTCAAGATGAGGCATTGAAAGAAGATCATCTTTACTCTGAAAGAATGAGAGGTTTGGTTGGAGAATTGGGTGAAAACACGCTCGGTGTTAGAACCCGATTCGATCGTGTGTGGATTCCTCGTTTTGGGGATCTACGGGGGAAGATAATGGATGAAGCTCACAAGACTCGGTACTCCATTCATCCTGGTGCCACGAAGATGTACCATGACATGAAGAAAGATTATTGGTGGCTGGGTATGAAGCGCGATGTGGTGGAGTATGTGAGTAAGTGCCTTACTTGCTTACAGGTGAAGGCCGAGCACCAAAAGCCGTATGGGAAGATACAACCTCTGGATATACCGGAATGGAAGTGGGAGCACATCACCATGGATTTCATTACAAAGTTGTCGCGCACCCCGAAAGGGTACGATGCCATATAGGTGATAGTTGATCGTTTGACAAAGAGTGCTCACTTCCTACCGATCCGCGAGACATATTCATCTGAGAGGTTGGCTGATTTGTTCATCAAGGAGATTGTGACTCGTCATGGTGTGCCGGTGTCTATCATGTCGGATCGTGACAATCGGTTTACATCTAAATTTTGGAAGAAGTTCCACGACGCTATGGGGACGAGGTTACATATTAGCACGGCTTATCATCCCAAGACTGATGGTCAGTCAGAAAGGACCATTCAGACGCTCGAAGACATGCTTCGGGCATGTGTGATTGATTTTGGTGGAAGTTGGGATGACCACCTACCGTTAGCCGAATTCTCATACAACAACAGTTATCATGCCAGCATTGGCATGCCCCCATATGAGATGCTATACGGTAGGAGATGCAGAACGCCTGTTTGTTGAGGTGATATTGGTCAGAAGGAATTGGGAAGCGTCGAGGTAATCGAGGCTACGACTGAGAAGCTTGAGAAGATCAAAGCCTTCATGAAGGCAGCCAAAGATAGACAGAAGTCGTATGCTGACAAACGACGCAGGCCGATTAAATTCCAGGTGGGTGACCGGGTTATGTTGAAGGTCTCACCTTGGAAGGGTATCATTCGCTTCCGAAAGCGGGGCAAGTTGAGCCCAAGGTATATAGGCCCGTTCCGAATCATTGCTCGAGTAGGAGAGGTGGCCTATAGACTGGAGTTACAGATGAGTTAAGTGGAATCCACCCGACATTCCATGTATCTCATCTAAAGAAGTGCTTAGCAGATGAAGATATGATTGTCCCATTGGAAGATATCGAAGTAGATGAACGGCTCAATTATGTGGAGCAACCAGTTGCAATCATCGACCGAAAGGAGAAAAGGCTAAGGAATAAAGTAGTTCCTCTTGTGCGCGTACAGTGGAAGCACAGAAAGGGATCCGAGTCAACGTGGGAGACTGAGGAAGAAATGAGACAGCATTATCCACGTTTGTTCGAGGAATGACAGGTTTCGGGGATGAAACCTATTTAAGGGGGGTGGACTTGTAACACCCGGAAATTTATTATTTTGAAGCCGGCGAAGAAAGAAAAGAAATAAAGTCCGAAGTCGAGGGACCAAACTCGCCAACGAAGAAAAGTTGGGATATGTGGTGTTTATGTAGGGAGAGGGCAGCCCACTCTCCCCACAAACACCAATTTTCAGATTTCAAAGGAAGAGAAGAGAGAAAAGAGAAGAAAAAGGAGAAAAGGGGTGTTTCGGGTGATTCGGGTGTCCAAATCCGTCGAGTGGCAAGCAAAATCGAAGCTCTTGTCTTTGTGCTCGATTGTGTGAGTTCTAGGACCCCACTTTTACTTGGTTTCAACTGATTTTGGGGCTGGAAAATGTTCAAAACCCGTTTTTGTGTGTGTATGTGTTTGACCCATTTGGGTGTGATGTGTATGATGCGTTTAGAGTATGATTTCGGGCTTGTGTGTGCTTGTATGGTGTTATGGTATGCATTCCTAAGGTCCAGGAGGGTTAATTTAGGCTTAGAATGGGTTTGGAGGAGCTTGGAGGCCGAAAATGGCAGATTGGGTTCGGGATGAACTCCATTCTGCATCAGCTAGGGCTAGGCGACCGAATGAAGGCCATACGGCCGAATGAGGGCGATTGAGGGTCATTCGCACGATTGGGATTCATTCGCACGATTGAGGGTTCAGTCGCACGACTAAGGTTTCAGTCGCACGACTGGGAGTCCAGTCGCACGACTGGGAGTCCAGTCGCATGGGGATTGCACGACTGAGGGTTCAGTCGCATAGATGCTTAGTCGCATGAGTCCATTCGCATGAGGTCAGTCGCATAGGTGCCCATTCGCAGTAATCCCATTCGCACAAGGTCCATACGCACGATTGGATGTTCATTCGCATAGATGTTCATCCACATGAGTCCAGTCGCATGATGTTCAGTTGCATGGACGCCATGCGACTGAAGGGTGTCCATACGCCCGAATAGGGCTGTTGCACTCGAAGGAATGTGTAGTTTGACTTCTGGCCTTCGGGGAAAGGTGCAGATGTAAGTTTTGACGTAAAGTTCTCGTAAGAGCATGTAAGATGACTGTTATGGCCTTAGAGAGCATATAGGGTATGAGGATGATGATGTTGCATGTTTATGCATATTATGAATGTATGATGTTGCCCTGTATGATGATGATGAATGTGTATGATATGTTCCTTATTATGATGTATGCTTATCTTTCTTGTGGCTTTACATGTCATGCTAATGAATGAATGAATGAATGAATGAAGTATTATGTAATGTTAAGCGAAATATAATGAAAGAGGAACATGAAGTAAGAATGCATGCATTAATGAATGATGAATGAACGAAAGAAAGGCTTGCAAGCATATATATTGGGGTGAGCGACTTTGTGTTGCAAAAGACTCGAGTAAAATGCTATCGTGACGTTGCCTTGGGGTGAGCAACCTTGTTGTTGCAAAAGACTCGGATAGCTTGCTATCGTGATGGGCAATTGGGGTGAGCAACCCTAGGGGTGCAATAGACTCGGATAGCGTGCAATCATTGAGATTGCCATGGAGGTGAGCGACCATGTTGTCGCAAAAGACTCGGAAGAAAGAATGAACGAAAAGAATAGAAGATAATGAATGAGATGAAAGATAATAATGACATTATCTATGTATACGTATGTTGAATGATCGCATGATAAAAGGAATAGTTTTAATGAAAGTAAAGTATGTTTTATTATTAAAACTAGAACTCACTCAGCAACGCTGACTTTTATTACATTTTCCAGTTGGCAGGTAAATGATTGTTGAGGATGGCACGGCGAGGCTACTCGGCTCTTTTGGGATGGCATCCAATTATATAACTTTTGTGATGTAATGCAAACATGAATTTTGTAACCGGATAATGATGTATTACTTGGCAAAAGTAATTATAATGAAACGTGATGCCATTTTTGAATGTTTCCGCTGCAATGTTTTCTTAATGCAATGAAATTATATGTTTTATGTGCGATGAATGGCCAACTGTAAGCGTCCCGGGAACGGGGCCTTACGTTATGCGTATGTATGATGATGCTGTATGTTTATGTTTATGTTATGTTCCTTGCTATGTATGTTTATCTTTCCATGAACGTTAATTGAATGTAAGTAAAGTGGAAGATAAAGAAAAGAGGAACGTAATGAATGAATGCATGCATTAATGAATGAATGAAATCGTGTAAGGTATGTAAATGAGGTGTAATGAAGTGCACGGCTCTGATGCCTTAGGCTCAACTGTGAGAAGTTCAGCTAGTCTATAGTGTGCGCAGGAGATCCAGTCTTTGTGACTGACCTTCGATGAAGTACCCATGTTGATGGGGGTGATGTACCCACTTCGGTGGGGGTGATGTACCCACTTCGGTGGGGGTGATGTACCTACTTCGGTGGGGGTGTAGTACCCATAATGTTGGGGGTGTAATGTATGATGGTTACCCGAGTTACGCATAACTCCGGGGGTGTAGCATGAAGCCATGCATATGTATGAGGTGAGCAACCCGGTCGTTGCAAAAGACTCGAGTACGAGCTATCGTGATGTTGCCTTGGGGTGAGCAACTGATTGTTGGGTTTGTTGGACCATATCAAAGTAGTTTAACCTTTTAAACTATGAAAACGCAGTGGAATGTAACCTTAAAAATATCATTAGTAATCTGAAAATTAGGGCTTATAACAAAACATCAACAAACCCAAGAACATAGGATCATTTATATGTGTTTGAACTAGCTATCAACAATAAATAACAACCAAAAGAAACCGTGGAACTACCTTCCAAGGCTGCTGAAAACGTTGATGAACTACCTTCCAAAAGGCTGCTGAAAAACGGGATTGGGATGAAGATGGGGCTGCTCTTGAATGACCAAAACATCAAAGTAGATGTCCTCAAGCTTCCATACCCACAAGCATGATGCAAAACACCTTTCTTGCTAGGATTTGTGCACCAAATCGCAAGAACATGGCTGCTGAAAACCGATTTTTAGCCTAGTTATTCCTTCTTGGATGAGAGAAAAATGGATCTTGCAAGTATGTGAGAGAGAGAGCTGAATGGGAGAGTGTGACTAGTGTTAATTGGAGTCTAGTTTCAAGACACAAAAATGACCAATAATACCCCCAAAGGGGCGGCCAAATCTAGTGTTTAAAATGGGTTCCCCCCATTTTTAAACACCCACTAATATGTTAACTAGTTATATTGTTAGTTATATAATTAACCTTTTAAATATATAACTTAAACACACACTCTTATTATTTGATGTTATTTAACAAACTTAAATAACATTACAAATAATGTCCATGAACAAAATATCCTTATAAGTTGTTCTTTCTCACATATAATTTATTTAGAAAACCCATTTTCTAAATTGGTGCAATGATTTAATTGTATGATCATTTCATCAATTAAATACATATTGGTGTTTGCTAAACTTGTTATTGGGTATGACCCGACTTGGATCACGACGTACTAACCACATCAATATTCTATGTGTCTTGGGCATAAAGAATCCAACAATCTCCCACTTGCACAAGATACATAGAAGATTGATGCAAGCAGTAAATACCGCCTAACAACGGTTTACTACCCTTAATACGCATGACTTTAAAGCCATTCAATAACATCATCCCCTTCAAGTTCCAAACTTGAAATGATTTAGGTGAATCGATCATCTATCCTTTTGTTACAGATGTCCTGTTAAATCCAAAGACACAGAATGATCATTCCTTGTTGATTTAACTTAATCAGGCCTTAGACATCTTGCTCTCAACGAATAAGAGGAACAAATCCCATCTTGACTGCATACGTTTCTCACAATCACCTTGTGTCACACCTGAACATAGACTTATGTACTGTCCATTATTTCAGAACAGTGAAGAACTAACTCAAGGTATAACATTTGGTGAATATCAAAACCCAATATACATCTCAGGTCTGAGGATACTAAATGATATTCGCCTTTACTCAAAATTACTTATGATCAATCAAAGAGATTCTATGTAGTAAAATTTTGAGACGCGGGTCAGTCCAATATTTGCATCCCACAAATATCTATGAACCTTGGTAGCAACCAATTGCTCTATATTCATACCTTATGAATATCTACCAATCCATGTTCATAATAGTCTTACATTCATATTTGTTCCCACAAATATGACCGACTATGGACATTTAGAATAATAAACATATTCATGGATATAAACATGCTAAACGGGAACATAACTCAAATATATAAAAGAGTTAAATATTACCATTGTCCCATATTTTATATGCTAAACAGATCAATTCTAATCACCAGAAAATCAAAGTCCTAAGGCACAAGTATGACCCACATACTTTGCCCTTACAAGGAGCTTCGTGATTGGATCCGCAATGTTTTGATCTTTATGAACTTTACGAATACATATCTTTACCCTTTTAAACTCCATCCCTTATGATGTTGAATCTCCGCTCAAGGTGCTTAGTCTTTTTGATGAGTACGGGGTTCCTTGATATGAGCAATCCCACCCACGTAATTACCAAAGATTTCTAGGGGGTCTTGAATGGTTGAGACCATCCCTAGATAAGCAATGGACAAATTTATCCATGCAGCTTCCCAAGCTGCCAATGAAGCGGCTATGTATTCGGATTTTTGTAGTGAACAATGCTACCGTGTCTTGCTTTAACCTTTCAAGGACACTTCTCCTCCATTCATAATGGAACTATACCCCTATTGTGATCGAAAATCATCTCGATCAGTTTTGGAAGCCTGCATCCGTGTAACCCTTTACAACGACTTCCTCTTCAACAGATCTGTATATTAGAAACATATCCTTAGTCCTACTAAGGTATTTAAATATACTTTTAACAGCCATCCGATGGTTATTTCTATTGGTATCTACTTTGTCATACTTAATAAGCATGACTCGTCCGGTCTAGTGCATATCATTACACAAATGATGGATCCTATAGCAGATGCGTATGGGATATCCTTCATTTGATTTTGCTCATCCTATGAGCTTGGACATTGAGACGTAGTCAACACTGTCCCTCCTTGAATAGGTACCATACCTTTCTAAGAGTTTTTCATCTTGAACCTTTTCAAGATTTTATCAATATATATGCACTTTGGTTTAACCCTATCAACCACCTCGATCTATCCTTATAGATCCTTATTCCAAAATATGGGTGGCTTAAACGAGATCTTATATGAAAAACATCTTCCAAGCTAGGTTTTAACACCTTCCAAGGTTGGAATATTATTTCCAAATAGTAGTGTGTCATCAACATACAACACTAAGAATACAATTATGCTCCCACTAGCCTTCATATATACACAACCTTCTCGATGCTTGTTTCAATCCATAGATTGATCACTTTAACTTATATACATTATTAGGATGTCATGGATCGACAAAACCATCATGCTAAACTGTATGGACAGTCTCTTCGAGATGTTCATTAAGAAAAGCGGTTTTGACATCCATTTGCCAAAACTCATATTCAAAATATGAAGTTATGGCACATAATATCCTAATCGACTTTAGCATTGCCACGGGCGTAAGAGTTTCATCATATTCAACCAATTGAGTTTGATGGAAACTTTATGCTATAAGTCTTGACTTATAAGTATTCAAGTCTCCATGTATATCTGTTTTCATCTTGAAAACCCACTTGTATCCAACCGGTTTGGAGTTAAGTGGAGGGTCAACCAATTCCCAAACTTGGTTGTTATACATGGATTGCATCCTTACGTTCATGGCTTCTAGCCATTTGTCCCAATCCAAATTGGACATAGCATCTTGGTATATGGTTAGCCTACAGGGGTCAACCACATAGCATCCACTCTTGGAATATTCATATCACTTAGATGGAATACTAACTCTACCAGATTTGTGAACGTTTTGTGTGTATTTATCAACCTCTTGATTATCACCAACAACCTCTTGTTGGTAGCTAGTTTCAACCAAAAGTGTACCGGCTTGTGGATTTTGATCCTTATCAAGTTCCACAGTTCTATACGTCATTCCTTCCATAAAGAACTCGGTTTCCAAGAACTTAGCCTTTCGAGCAATAAATACTTTTGCTCCGTTGAGTCAAAGAAACAGTATCCCATACAGTCTCTGTGGATTCTCAACTTATATACACTTTCTTTGTCCGGGTCATATTCATAATATGAGCCTCAGTGAGCAATGCGAAAACCCAAAATGATAAAGATGGTAAGCTTATAGCCATAATAAATTGAACCATATCCAAATAGGCTTCAGTTTCTCCTTTATCAGAATGAAGAACATAGATAGTTATGTAGAGTTGATTTTCTACTTCATTATTGAAGATTTTGAACATTTCAAAAGCTTCATACTTATGTGTCATCAAGTGCACACACAATAATAGCGACTGTAATCGTCGGTAAAAGTAATGAAGTATCTTTCACCAATCTTTGTCATTGTCTTAAAAGGACCATATACATCCAAATGTATCATTCCTAATAAGTCTTTTGTTCACACTTATCAAATGAAACATTTTCATTTGTTTCCAAAAGACCATGCTTTTGAAGTGTTTGAATCCAATTCTTGTTTATGTGACCAAGATGACAATGTCAAAGATAATAATAACTTAAACCCATTTTAAGTTTCTTGGTGCTTAATGTGTATAATGAGTTATTATAGGACGAATTATCATGAACCAATTCATGGATATCATTAAAAGGCATGTCCTTAAAATGAAATACATCATCCATAAAACTTAATACCATTATTTACAAACTTTAAATCATGATCACATTGTTTTAATAGGAAACATTAATTATGTTCCTAGTCAAACTAGGTGCATACAAAATGTTTTGAGAACAACTTCCAAACCATTTGAAAGTCTTAAAATAGAGTTTCCCTCCTTGAAGCGCACATTTCTTTTGAACCCCTTTGCAACAATTGCAAGTATGAGTCTCACATCCGGTATCCAATACCCATGTGTTTGAAGAAATGACATTTAATACAATGCGTGAATCATGGAAATTGTATTTGAGGTTTGCCCAACATCCCTCTTGTCTTTCAACTCCTTGAGATAGGAGGGACAATTCCTTTTCATTGTCCTATCTCTCCATACTCAAAGCATGGAACGTTCTTCGTTACCTTAGGCTTCATAAGCTTAGGTTTTTCGAGGTTTCGCATTAACCTTTGCTTTGATGTATTCCTTTCTTTGGCAATAATTGCCTTAGGATCGGGATTGGCCATTTCTTATAGCCTCCCTCATTGATCAAGAGAATAGGTAGAACCTCTCTACCCATCCCTGCCTCGGTTGCTTTGAGCATTACGTGAAGTTCACAAATGCTCTTGTCCCACCCATTCATATTACAGTTTATTATGAATCTCTCAAACCTTTAGTTAGGCAGTCAAGGATCAAATCCTTGGCCAACTACTTTGAGACAGGATAGTTAAGCATCTTGAGGCTATCAATGTGGCTTTTCATCTTAAGAATATATAAGATGATATCGATTGGGTTTCTTCCATGTGACATGCATAAAGTGCTCGAACCGTTTCGAAGCAATCTACTAAAGTTTGTTTAAGGAACATTTCCTTCAACTAGATTATCATGTCATATGCCCCATGATGCTCCAAACCCTTTTGGAGTTCGGGAATCATATTCCCAACATGAGGTAGGATACTTGCACAGAATCCTTAGTGTGCCTAAGCCAATCGTCAAAAAAAAAACTTAACATCAACAGCGTTGGTTGGTGAGGTATGGGATCGTCAAGGACATAGGCCTTTACTCATTTTTGAGAACGATTCTCAATTTTTGAAATTGAGTCCATAAGGTTATTATGGTTAAAACGATCCCCTTTTAAGATGGTTCTCGGTGATAGGGTAGGGACGGTCGGGGTAGTAGCATCGTGGTTTGCGGCCATTACTACAAAATTACAAAGTTCATTTTAGTATTTCTGAAAAATTGCATTTTAACTATTAATACCCTTTACACGTCTCATAGACAATTAATAATTAAAATCTAGAATCCAACGTTACATTTAAATGATGGTTAGGTGACCTTTATCCCATTATTTAAATTAACAAGGTAGTCAACAGTTGACAATTGCAACCTATTGCAACTTCTAGTCTTATGGGATCGGTTAAACATCATATGTTTAGTCGGCATGTTTAATCCCATCAACACCATTGTACGCCATGCTTCGGTGACCCTAATCACATGGTTTCCAATTCAAGTCGTCCTACTTACACACACGTGTGAGTTTTCACATACAAGCGGTTAGGTGACCTTTATCCCACAAGTACGTTAGACTCACCTCAAAGATACAAGTTCCCTACAAGTGGTTAGGTGACCTTTATCCCACAAATAGTTCCCAAGTGATTCGAGTGTCGTGTAAAAGGATGGTGTTAGACTTGTTACCAAAGGGATTTAAGTTTCCATTAATTCTAGTTATGGAAACTCTATGTACCTTGTATTCGCATGCTTTCAAATACATGGTACCCTATGGTTCTCTTTTAATAAAACTACTTTTATTTAGAAATCATTAATCCTTTTAACAACCTTTTATTAGTCACTTAATGATTAGGAACCAAAAAATTCAGCTTGTTATGATAATTTATTTAGATTGTTAAGCATATCCATATATCAAACAATCAACATAAAATGAATAATCAAACAAGCATATTTCATACAACCACATGTGCATAACCATAGCCACTAAGTTGACTACACTTGTTTGCCATCACAAGTGTTGTCATAAGGTCTTTCCTAAGGGTTAACAATGACACATCATATGTGTCCATGAACTCCCACTTGATTCCACATCCAAATGCTTCAAGTGTCCATGTCTCTTGTGTCCTTCATTGTGTGTCTTCATCTTGTGCATCTTCTTTTACAAAATCATATCCTAATACAATTTTCTAATAAAAGAAATGCACCTATTCTATTTATTACATAACCAAATGAATAAATAAATTACAACCCAAATAGAAACACAAAAGAATAATATTACAACCCTTTACGAATGAAATCAACCAACATGACAAAATCACAATCAACCAAATCCAAAACACACATGGTCAAGGCTATGTTATGCACTAAAATATGTATCCATATACAAAATTTACAACATTCAAGAACCAAATAAATCCCCATATGACCCTAAATTTTCAGCCAACATAAACCATGAATTTAGGGTCTTTTGTCCAAACAAAACATAATCAACTACTTGATATCTTACTTTCAAGGTTTAATCACTAGCATGTTAGATATAACCTTGAAAGGTTGGGGATTTATTATCATCACCACAAAACAGCCCAAAATGGTTGTTAAAGCCTCATAAAACCAATTTTACAAGAACACATGAAACTAGTCATCCACATATCCGGCTCTAGATGCCAATGTTGGGTTTGTTGGACCATATCAAAGTAGTTTAACCTTTTAAACTATGAAAACGCAGCGGAATGTAACCTTAAAAATATCATTAGTAATCTGAAAATTAGGGCTTATAACAAAACATCAACAAACCCAAGAACATAGGATCATTTATATGTGTTTGAACTAGCTATCAACAATAAATAACAACCAAAAGAACCCGTGGAACTACCTTCCAAGGCTGCTGAAAACGTTGATGAACTACCTTCCAAAAGGCTGCTGAAAAACGGGATTGGGATGAAGATGGGGCTGCTCTTGAATGACCAAAACATCAAAGTAGATGTCCTCAAGCTTCCATACCCACAAACATGATGCAAAACACCTTTCTTGCTAGGATTTGTGCACCAAATCGCAAGAACATGGCTGCTGAAAACCGATTTTTAGCCTAGTTTTTCCTTCTTGGATGAGAGAAAAATGGATCTTGCAAGTATGTGAGAGAGAGAGCTGAATGGGAGAGTGTGACTAGTGTTAATTGAAGTCTAGTTTCAAGACACAAAAATGACCAATAATACCCCCAAAGGGGCGGCCAAATCTAGTGTTTAAAATGGGTTCCCCCCATTTTTAAACACCCACTAATATGTTAACTAGTTATATTGTTAGTTATATAATTAACCTTTTAAATATATAACTTAAACACACACTCTTATTATTTGATGTTATTTAACAAACTTAAATAACATTACAAATAATGTCCATGAACAAAATATCCTTATAAGTTGTTCTTTCTCACATATAATTTATTTAGAAAACCCATTTTCTAAATTGGTGCAATGATTTAATTGTATGATCATTTCATCAATTAAATACATATTGGTGTTTGCTAAACTTGTTATTGGGTATGACCCGACTTGGATCACGACGTACTAACCACATCAATATTCTATGTGTCTTGGGCATAAAGAATCCAACACTGATAGGATCGGATCAATTAGATTTGAATTATGCAGCGGAATATCACGAATTAAGATCGAATTCAAGCAAGAAAAGTAATGAATATGCAAAACACTCAATCACAATTATAGAGAGAATATTTCTGTTAAAGGAATGTTTTCATTCACGCGTAATGCTTCGGTTAGAATACAACTAGGTCAACATCCCTTATAACAGAATTTACAAAACAACTTAAATATGCAAACTACTGAGATGTTCTCAACAACTGATTACATCTCAGAGAATGCTAAGTACAATTACATGAAAAACAATAAACTACTGAAATGTAAAATTACAAGTACTGAAAAGTAAACCATCATAACTACTGAAGTTACAACTTCAGCTGTTGTGACAACTGCTGATCACTCTGGTCTTCAGTCTTTGTCTTCAGCACTTCATCTTCAGACTTTGTCTTCAGTTCTTTACTTTCAGACTTTGTCTTCAGACCTTTGTAATCAGCTGATGTCTTCAGCTGTTGTGATCTTCTTCAGCAGTTGTAATGTCTGTGGGACTTAGAGGTTTTTCTGATCAGGCTCATTGGTTCTTTTGGTCCAACAAACTCCCCCTGAACCAATGCAGCCAAAACCTCTAACTTTATTGAAGATCCCACTTATTCTTTGTCAAAAGTACTCTCTTGATCAGCTTCAGAGGTAGACAAATAAGCACAGGCCAGGAAAAGGTTTCTAATCATTTGATTGGCTAAGTATGGAAGGGAACTCTGTCTTGGGGAAATTGGACACAGAGTCTTGTCCCAACCATGAAACCTATTTTCCATTGATGAGTCTGAAAGACTCCCTTGCATAGGCCTCAAGGAGAACAACTTGTTCCTCATTAGTGAGTTCTTCTGCTTCTCCCTCAAAGAAGAACTCAGGCCCATAGTATTCAGACAGATATCTCACTGTCTTCCCATTCTTCAACTTCAACTCAACAGTTGTTATCTCTCTATATGCAACAACTGGAGTTCACTCTTCTAAAGATCTTCAAGTCTTTTGTACAACAACCCCTTCTTGATCATTTGTTCTCAAGAATAGACATAGGGGTTGATTTGGATGTGTGAGCTCTCTTGAATTCTTCAATGATTTCCCAGGGTGAGACTACCATGGCCAACATGATTGCAGCATTCAAAGTCTTTCTTACTTGGCCATGATATCTACTTGGTAAGTTTTTCTTGTGAATTCTAGAACTTACCCTGGGATCTGGCCAAATCCTCACTCTTTCTTTTTGATGTTGAAAAGTGTGTCTGAGAGTGTACAGCCTCTGAGCTTGAATCTTCATAGCTTGAATGGATGAGGACTGAGGGAAGTCCTTGTCAACCATTCTAAGAAACTGCTCATCATGCTGCTTCTGCTATTCTTCTTCTTCAATTTTGACCTTAACTATCTGTCTTTGAGTTTCAGGAGTTATTATTTGTGATTGACTCCTAGGCTTCAGTTTCTTCTTTTCAAGAACAGCAGATATTGGCAGATTGTCTTCTTCATCCTCTTCTTCTTCTTCTTCCATCCTCAGCAGCCTTCTTTTTCTTTTGGGTGCTTCACTGGTGGAATCTTGGATGAGTTTCTTGGGTGAATGGATTGGTTTAGATGGTTGTGAGGTTGATTGTTTTGGAGGTTGAGAGGTTGGTTGTTTTGAAGGTTTTGAGATTGGCTGTTTTGGTTGTGAGGTTGGCTTTGAAGATTGTTTTGGTAAGGGAGATTTTAAAGGCTGCTCTATCATTTTATTGGTGAGGGTGGCTTTGGATAACTTGGCCATATCAGTTCTCTTCCCAGCACCAGCTTCATCTAGAGCTTCAATGATTAAGCCTTTGTTGAAGCTTTCAGATGAGCATATTTTGGTAGTTATCTCCAAGATGCTATCTCTGGACCATGACTTAATCTCAATGATAGGTCTTCCCAAATGTTTAGAGAGGAATCTAATCATAGCCTCTAATCTCTCCCTTTCTTCTTCATTGCAACTTGCCCATCTATCCTCAATTTCTTGAATCTCAAGTCATCTGATCTCTGAGTCAAGTTTGGCAGTATCAAATCCTTGCCTAAAGAGCTGATCAATGATCCTGTCCATGGATCTGCTATGTTGGTCATCAGCTTCTTTGATCATCTCATCTAACCTCTTCTTATCTTCAGTTTGTTCACCAATACTTTTCTTTCTTTTGTAGGTGATGATCTCTTTGCCTTTATTCTCTTCCTTAGCTTCTTCCTCTTCAGCTCTTTTCCTTTTATCATCCTTTACTGACTTAGACTCCCCCTTTTTGGTTGCATTGGGTTCAGGGGTTTGAATGTCAGAAAGGTGCTTGGACACAACATCAGTCACAAGGGATTGAAGATCTGAGGAGAGCCTCTCATCAATGGTGTTATGAATAATAGATGTGATGATAGGGGTGATGAGAGGTAAGGAAGATTTGAAAGCAGCAACCATTTGCTCAGAGGGGTTCTCTCCCTGAGAGATGGTGCCTGAGCCAGAGGCTGGGGGTTTGTTTGATTTGAGTGGCTCAGTGTTTGGTGAAGCTTCAACAGAAGCTGCCATCTGTGGGTTTATTGGGGCAGATGGTCTTGATTCCTGAGGCATGATGGGAAGCAGATCTTTTAATCTACACACCTCAGCCTCAAGAATAGTATTTTGGGCTAAGACTTCAAAGAAAAAGCCCAGGTCATCATCAGTATAAACTGAATCAGCTGACCTCCTAAGTGAATCAGGATGAACATGTGCTGAGTGTAAATCAGTGATCACATGTGCCCCTTTGTCTTGGAATTGGGGACTTCCTGCCTCAGGAACATGTCCTTCATTGACAGTTGCCTTCTGTGAGGTCTTAGAGATGATACCTGCTTCATCCTGTTCATGTGTTGAAACAGGGGAAGAGGTAGCCTCACCAGATGTTCTAGTCTCCACATCTACACTAGGAGACTGAAGTTTAGAATCCCTATGCTGTTGGTTATCAACTACATTTTGATCCTCTCCCTCAGCTGTTGAGGTTTTCCCAGTAGTAACAGGTTTCTGGGGAGGGGTAGAGGAATGTAGCTGAGTCAGCACTTGTGCAATGACTCCAGTTGGGCTTGTAGGGGTGGTATCAGTGGGAGATGGGGTTGAAAAGGTTTGCACCTGGGAGAGTGGTGCTCTTCAATGGCAATCTTCTCAAGTGAGATAGATTCCAGCAATGTGGTTTCCCTAATATTGGTTGCATCAGGATCCTGTTGAGAGGAAACCTGAGCGGTTTCAGCTGGTGGAGTCATTGAAACTACAAGGGGATTAAGGCTTGTAGTCTCATCCTGCGTTTGTGCTACAGGGGCACCATCAGGGGACTCAACTCCCTGAGTAGCCTTTTTGATTTTCTTTGGTTTGGGTTTGGAGGGGACTTTAGATTTGGAGGTGGAGGCTGTGGGTTCCCTCTGCTTGGGTTTGAGCAGTTTGGCAGCCTCTTTAAGTTGTGGGTTTGAGTTGTGCCTAGAGTATACCTTTGGCAAAACCAGCAGAGCAGGGACCAAGGCCAACAAGGCCATCAGATTTTAATTGGTTTAAAATGATTGCCATAAGAAACCTTGGATATAATATCCATCTATTAGCCACAGGTTTCAATGCCAAATCTTTAAGTTCCAAAAAGATAATATCAGAAAACTTTAGATTTTGATGTTCAAGGATAGAATATAATACCTGTTGCCACCTGGATGACATTTGATCCCAAGAGGATGTTTTGGGAGCAAGGCAGACATTAATCATGTGAAATATAAGTCGCTTGGCATCATGGAAGTGCTTCTTCAGGATGGTATTAGCACTTAGGTCACCTTCATAACCATGATTAGCAAAAGAAAGATCAATGGTGCCTTTTGGGTACTTGGTGGGATAGGTGGCATCATTTAGGTCTAGGGTTTGACGAATGATCTCAGGAGTAATGATCACCCGTTTCTGGTTAACAAAAGACTGGAGAGTGATGGTGGCATCATTCTCAGCACTATGAACGGTTACGTTTGTCCAGAATTGGCACAGGGTATCGGGGTAGATGGTGGGATTTAGGAGAAAGGCTGTGCGGTATTGGGAATCAATCATCAAGTCGATAGCAGCATCAAACTTGTTCCAGAAAGGTGATTTGGTAAGATGAGCAACACAGTTGTGTCGAGGTTTGATTTGCATGGTCGCCATTAATGGAAGATGAACGTTTGGAAAGTGGGTTATGAAAAGGTTGAAGTTAGGGTTAGGTATATATAGGTTATGAAACGGCTGAGGGGGAAAACAACTGAAAGTGTTGGTGTTAGTAATCAGGTGTTAGAAAACAACTGAAGACATGGTTTTAACTTTCAGATGTTGTAAACAACTGAAGACTTGGTGTTGGTCATCAGTAGTTGATAAACTACTGAAGACTTGGTTTTGGTTTCAGTTGTTTGGAAATGAAACAGTAGTTGTCGTCAATTCACAAAGTTCAACTGTTTCAATGACCTTGACACTTACTCATCAGATCATCTGATTTTCAGATGTTTCATTGGTCATCAGTACTTATTATTTATTATAAAAGACATCAGTAGTTTGAACTACATCAGTATTTTCTAACAAATTAGGTACTTCAGTACTTTTAAGTAATTTAGTCTTCAGTAGTTGTAAAACTACTGAAGATAAAATGACTTATCAGCACTTATTTTTGACAAAAGTATACTAATGCTCATCAGTATTTGTGAACTAAGAGCATCAGTAGTTGTCAAATTATTCTAGTTGCAGCATACCAAGCCTGAGTACAAGATTATGAAAAGTTGCACTATCCAAAGGCTTAGTAAATATATCTGCAAGCTCATCAGCACTAGGCACAAACTTTGAATCAATCAGACCTTTTTCATAGCAATCCCTAATGAAATGATGTCTGATCTCAATATGTTTGGTCCTAGAATGCTGGACAGGATTCTTAACAATACAAAGAGCTGAAGAACTATCCATTAATAATGGAGTCTTAGTCTCTGTAATGTCATAATCCAATAACTGATTTTGAAGCCAAAGTACCTGAGATGTACAGCTTGCAGCTGCAATGTACTCTGCTTCAGCTGTTGATGTAGCAACTGATGTTTGTTTCTTACTCTGCCAAGAGACCAAACAGTTGCCTAGAAATTGGCATCCACCAGAAGTTGATTTTCTGGTTAACTTACACCCTGCATAGTCACTATCAGAAAAAGCAACCAATTTACAAGAGTGCCTAGTAGAATACCATAGTCCTAGAGATTTAGTTCCCTGCAAATATCTAAAGATCCTCTTGACTGCAATCATATGGGAGTCCTTAGGAGCAGCTTGAAATCTAGCACAGACACAAGTTGCAAACATAATATCTGGTCTAGAAGCTGTTAGGTACATCAAGGAACCAATCATACATCGGTAAAGAGTTTCATCAACTGCTTTACCTTTTTGATCAGCATCCAGTTGTGTGTTGCTGCACATGGGAGTAGAACAGGATTTACAGTTTTGTAAATCAAACTTGGTTAACAAATCTTTTGTGTATTTTGACTGATGAATGAAAGTTCCATCAGTCAGTTGTTTGATTTGTAAACCCAGAAAGAACTTGTAATTCTCCCATTGCACTCATTTCAAACTTTTGTTGCATCAATTTTGTGAATGCATCACACAACTGTGGATCAGATGATGCAAAAATAATATCATCAACATAAATTTGAACAAGGAGCTTATGCATGCCAGCTTTCTTTATGAACAAAGTTTTATCTATGGAGCCTCTAGTGAAATTATTTTGAAGGAGAAAGTTAGATAATGTTTCATACCAGGCTCTGGGTGCTTGTTTCAACCCATAAAGAGCCTTATCAAGCTTATACACCCAATCAGGGTGTTTATGATCTTCAAAACCTGGTGGTTGACACACATAAACTTCTTCTTTTATTTTACCATATAAAAATGCACTTTTGACATCCATTTGAAAAACTTTAAGGTTATGAAAAGCAGCATAAGCTAAAAACAATCGAATTGCCTCCAGTCTGGCTACAGGGGCAAAGGTTTCATCATAATCAATACCTTCTTCTTGTGAAAACCCCTGTACAACCAGTCTGGCCTTGTTCTTGACAATTTGGCCTTTTTCATCAGTTTTATTCCTAAACACCCATTTAGTGCCTATTGCACACTTACCTTGGGGTAGAGGAACCAGTTCCCACACTTGCTGTTTTTGAAATTGAAGAAGCTCAAGCTGCATGGCTTCAACCCATCCATTGTCCCTTAAGGCAACATGATAATTCTTTGGCTCTTGTTGACTGATGAAGAGAGCATAGAGACAGAAATTGGACAATTGACTTCTTGTTGAAACACCAGCAGTTATGTCACCAATGATCTGGGACATAGGATGATTCTTTAATTCTTGATATGCAATAATATCTGTGCAAGTGTTTGTAGAAGATTCAGCAGCAGCAGATGTTGATGTAGACTCTTGAAACCTAGACTGAGATGGCAGTTCAAATGAAGTAGAGGATTCAGAGATTTCATCAGCATTTGTTGTGGATGGAGCTGCTGAGGCTACAGGAACATCAAGTGTAGTAGAAACAAGCAGATGATCACTACAACTTGCATTTGTATCTTCAGTTGGAGAGGATGGAACTTCAGAGACCACAACAGGTGGAGACTGATATGGAACATATTGCAGTATGTCCAAGTCAAACATCTCAACAGGGTTTTGAGGAATCTTGTCTTTTGGGGATTCATTAAACTTGACATGCAAAGTTCTTCAACAATCTTTGTTCTGCAGTTGAAAACTCTGTATGCCTTGCATGTAGATGAATACCCAACAAAATACCCTGCATCCACCTTGGAATCAAACTTCTGAAGGATACTCTTTGTGTTAAGAATATAACATGGACACCCAAAAGCTCTAAAGAATGAAATCAAAGGAGCCAAATGATGTAAGAGCTCATAAGGAGTCTTCATCAACCTCTGATTCACTAATACTCTATTCTGAACATAGCAAGCTGTATTGACAGCTTCAGCCCAAAAGGTTAGTGGCAAACCAGAGTCAGCCAACATTGTCCTTGCAGCTTCAATCAGGGTCCTGTTCTTTCTCTCCACCACTCCATTTTGCTCTGGAGTTCTTTGAATACTATATTGTCTTTTGATTCCCTTAGACAAATAGAATTCATCAAGGGTGTGATTCCTAAACTCTGGAAGTGAATGCTGCTTTTCCACATGTAACACAAATAGATGATACTTTGAGCAGCCTCATCCTTGGAGTGCAAGAAGAAAGTCCATACATATCTTGAGTAATCATCCACAATTACCAGACAGTACTTTTTCTTTGCCATGCTCATTACTCTCACAGGACCAAAAAGATCCATGTGTAGTAATTGCAAGCAGGCAGTGGACTTAGGTTCTTCTATAGAAGGGAATGAAGCTTTGTGTTGCTTTCCTTTTAAGCAAGCTGGGCAGGTATCATCACACTTGAACTCCTTCAATGGCAAACCCCTCACTAAACATGATGAATGAGCTGATTCATGTTCTTGAAATTCACATGACCCAGCCTTCTATGCCATAGTTCAGATTCTTGAGGAGAGGCTTTGGAGAAAACATGGATGGCCTTTTAGATCTATTTTCTTTGATAGATCTAAAGCATATACTCTTCCAATCCTGTTGGCCTTCAGGAGAGTATACTCATCCAATATTTTGTCAATTTTGTGCAAAACTGTGGAAGACAGAATCCGACAGTTTTGACTTGTGAAAAGTGCAACATGCCCTTTATCACACATTTGACTGACACTCAAAAGGTTGTATTTGAGGTTCTCCACATGGTTAACATCATCAAATCTTATCTCCCCATTTGAGACAAAACCCTTCCCAATGATGTAACCCTTGGCATCATTTCCAAAAGAAACAAATCCTTCTTCCTTTGGGAATAGTCATGAAGAAGAGAGCTGCTCCCTGTCATGTGCATGGATCCTCCACTGTCCACATACCAGATGCTTCTTTGGCATGATGAAGAACCCTGCATTTATCAAAACATTAGTTAGCCTTTGAGACCCAAACCTTTTTGGTTTTGGGTCTGTTTTCATCAACAGATGTTAAACTAACAGGTTGTGCATGATTAACAGCTTTTGAAGATGTAGATGATGCTGAAAAGGATTCCTTGGATTTTGGCTTAGGTATCCTTTTCAGTGGTTTAATCACAGAAACATCTAATTGGTTAACTCTCCCCAATAGATGTTGAACCATCATCACAAGTTGTGTCTGATTTGTTGACAGAGTTTTCAACTCAGTTGACACATCAGTACTTGTAGATGATTTGTTCTTGTATTCACTACATCCTTCTTTTGAAAAAGACACAGACTTAGTCTGAGTTTTCAATATTCCCTGAGGAATATTTGCAGCTGTTGTTTGAAAAACCCCTTCCTCCTTAGTGACTTTTGAGAAAGCTTAGGTTTATTAGAATGAGATGATTGTGGTACAAACTTGGTTTGAAATTCATTTTTCATTTTATGCATTTCCTGCTTAATGATTTTCTCTTTATTGAATTTAAACCCTTGTTATACCAGCATTCATCAGTCAGATGATTGAACAAACCACATATTTCACATGGCTTTCTTTTCATCTCTTGATCAACTGCTGAAGTTGATGAAACTACTGAAGATTTGTTCTTCAGTACTTTCTTCCTTTCAGTACTTTTGGGAAGTACTGAAGGATTTTCAACAATGAAGATCTTCTTCAGTGGTTTTCTATCAGTACTTTTTAGAATCCTGATAGATTCTTAAGCAGTTGTCAAGGAATGCTTGTTTTTTGATTTAAAATGCTCTTCAGGTGTTGTGTTTTGCCTTTCAGTACTTTGAGTACCTTGTGGAACAACACCTGAATTTCTCAGCCTCTTCTTGATCAAGTGTTTCGAAGCAGTGGGATCATCAGTTATTTGATTAACTGAGATACTCACACTATCTTCATCCTCAGATTTTGAATTTTAGTTAAGGATGAAACACCTGATGATGTGGTTTGGGAATGACTTCAACCTCAGATTGTACTTCTAACTTGGAGTAAAATTGTGGGAGGTATGGTATGATTATACCCAAGCCAAACTTCACATTGGAAGCAGTTTGCTTACTGAGAAGCATTTCAAATCCCTTGCAGGATGTTACCCATCGTTCACAATCAACTTGGGAGTGCAGGTTTCTTTGAGATTCTTGTGATTTTCTAGAATGACCTCTACCTTTGCTTTTTCATCAGTAATTTGACATTTAAGTTTATAAATCTCCTCATCCTTCTCTTTTAAAACAGACTCAAACTCAGATTTTCTTTTGGAAATTGCTTTTTCTAGGTCAAGATTTTTATTAATTAAAGCTACATTTGCTTCCCTAATAGAAACAAAAGCAACTATGCATGATTCAGAACTGTTGGTCCATGTGATCGATGAACAGTACAATTGATAGGATAATTTGATCAATATCAAATACACAATCCAAATAACAACAATTGAGAAGTGAATATGATGAATCAAGACATAATTGATATTCAAATGAACAAACTCACTCAATAACAACAAGCACAATTGTATTTCAATGAAGTAACTGCTTAGAAATAGTAGCTTGCAACAGAATTCCACGATTAGGGTTTTGCAAGCTTGCCATACAAAGTGAAATGACAATAGTATATATAGCAGTCATAGTTTCGCTGACAGTTTCGCTACAAGCGAAACTGTCATGCCGAAACTATAGTTTCGCCCGGCAGAACACAAGTTCGCTGGGTAAACCAAAACAGCAAACTGTGAGCGAATCTATAGAAACTGCTAATTACTAACAAAATACAAAATGAAACTAACAAAAGTCCTATTACAATGTAAAGTAAACATCTATACTAAAGTGAGTCCAACCTAACATGATCTTCAATACTCCCCCTAGGTTGGACCTCACTATCTTCACTTCTCTTGATTTGACTCGTCGGCTCCGGTTTCCTCTGCTGCTGTTGGTCTATCTTCATCATCTCCTGCAGCAACATCTTTAGAAGCTTCAGCCACTGATTCTCCAAGGTTAGTTCCTGCATCACCAGCTTCCTCAGAATGACCACTAGCTCTAGCAAACTGCCTGGTCATGTCTTGAACATCCATAGCAAAGTCATCTTGTGCTCTCACCTTTTCAGCCAAACTCTTTACCTCCGCCCGTACTCCTCTTATTTTGTTTGCCACATTCATAAACAAGCTTGCCTCTTTTCGTGTTTCCTCTCCTGCCCCAGCCTTAATATGGTTTTCACAAAGAGTCAAGAGATCTTCATCACTGAAGCTGAATAACTCCATTGGGTCAAACACCCTAAACTCTTTTCCTTGTTTGGCTCTAATCACCGCCTCGCCAGTGTTATTATCATAGAACCACTTTTCAAAGTCCTGTAAACGTTGAGGAAGAGGATCAGCCAATCTTACCCTGTTTACAGTCTTAGGTGGTTTGACTCTCAAAACAATCCTCCCTTTGCCAGTCTCCCAGTCTTTATCTTTCTTCGATCTCTTTCGTTCAGCCTTCATGTATCCAAATGATTCAAAATTATCATTAAGGCCATTTTTAATCTCCTTCTCAAGAAATACTGCCCTTTCACTTAAATGAGCATTAATCAAAGGCAAGGTGGCCAACCGTCTCAGATCCCATTTAGGCAAGGTCTTAAAAGCCTTCCTCTTGAGCATGTAACTGATATTACCTCCTCTTCTTTTAATCAAAACATCTTTAACTAGGATTATAACACCAACTTATTATCTTCTTGTCTGCCTCTTTCCTGCTTAAACCTTCCATATTTTGAAACAAAGGAGTAAGTTCTTCAGCCTCCTTCTCCTTCACCAACCAGTCACTCTTATCCATCTCAAACACATCACCTTCATCATCTCCCTTCTTAGCAACATACACCAATGGTCTCTCATCTACTTCATAGAACTCTGGTTCAGAATCATAATCAACCAATTGCTCATCCTCCTCTTCTTCATCAATCAAACCTTTTTCTTTATCAGATATTCCCTCAGAGGTACCAGTAACAACCACTTCTTCACCCACAATATCCTTATCAAAATCAAACTGTAGGTTAACAAACCCTGCTTCAATAATATCATCATCTTCATTTCTTCCAGCATCTTCTCTTGGAATCTCTTGTTCCCCTGCTTCAGTATCAGCTGCTCCAGAAGTGCCCTCTCCTACCTTGGATGAAGTACCCACATTCAAGAATGAGTACTTAGATATATCAGTCATATCATCTAACTCAGATTGAGTTAGTTGACTAGGTAGGCCAGCAGCAGCTTTCATCTGAGAAATTTCTTCAAACAATCTCTTAATCAAATTGTTCTGGTCAACCAACATCTTTTTCATTCCTTCAATTATCTCATCTTTCTGTTGTTCCCTAATCTCCTGATTCGTCAGTTTAGTCTTTATCATACTTAACTCATTTGCCAATGAAGTATTCAGACTACGAATCACATCCTCATCAAGACCAGCACTAGCCTCTTTCCCTGCTGTGAAACCCTCGTGTCGATGTTTTGTTCTCCGTTCAGGCTCAACAAAGTCAGTTTTCTTTTTAGACCTCCATTCTTTCTCCACTCTTATTTCCTCTGCTTGTGTATCTATATCTTCTTCGAAATCATAATCTTTCTCTTTTGCATATCTCTTTCTCTTCTTAGCTGCATCAGCTTGTTTCACCCTTGTTTCCTCAGCCCTTTTGTTTTCAGACTCATCGACCCGTCTGATATAATTCCAGCGTTCTGGTGGGTACATATTTTCCCAGAGATGGGTAATTTTACCACTGAAATCATGGCGGATAGCACAGCAATCAGCAAATATCCGAGGGTTCATCTGCACTAATCTCTTAACTTCACCATGTTTAGGAACATCAGGAACAAGATCATCAATAATCATCTGAATAAAGCGAGGATATAACAACCATTTATCCTTTTTCACAGCCATCACATTTTCTGCCATACACGCAAAGATCAGTCTAGCAATGTTTGCTTTCTCCCCTTTACAACATATCACCATAGCTTTGGCCCAGTCAAGATTAAGTCCATCGGATCCACCCTTACGGTGATCTAAGCACATAATAAAAACGTGAGCTATATATCTCCATTCCTTAGATAAAAAAGACTTTTTAATCTCCTTCCTCGAACCAAAAGCTGGTCCCTCATATCCCATTTGTCTGAAAGCTTGGAATACTTCAGATTCCGTCATATCAACTTCATCACCAGTATCATCTTCTAGTCTAAGAATCCTCGACACGCTCTCAGCAGTAATAGTTATATCATGATCAATCACTCTAGCTGTGATTCTCTGAACATCTCCTCCAGTGTTGTATTCTGCTGATCTCCAAAAGTCTCTAATATGAAGATCATAGATAGTGGGTGAGTGAGAGATAGCATATGCAATGGGTGATCTCTGGAGCCATCTAATACAGTCACGAAATCCGGCCGCCTTTGGAAGAGTATCGTCTAATATGGCAGTGATGTTATTCCTCTCATCAAACTTGAGATTCGCCATAATAACCTGAAAAGAACAACAAATAAATTTGAATAAGAAATACTGAAAATAAGAAAATAAGACAAAAACATAAGAAACAATCAGTTTCGGCAAGCGAAACAATAGTTTCGCTCACTAAGACATGATAGTTTCGCTGAATCAAAGACAATTTCGACAAGGAAAACAAACAGTTTCGACAAGCGAAACTATAATTTCGCTCATTGAAACTTGTTATTTTCGCAGAACAAAAAGTAGTTTCGACAAGATTAGAGTGAATTAAAGTAGTTTCGCAATTAGTTTCACCAAAAATTAACTTAGTTTCGCTATTACAAAATAGTTTCGCTGACATAATGAATTAAAGTAGTTTCGCAATTAGTTTCACCAAAAAACTTAGTTTCGCTATTACAAAATAGTTTCGCTGACATAAGAAAATACAAGTGAAACTGTGTAAATTAAGGATCAGTCATTGCGAAATTAGAGAAGATATGGCGAAACTGTTAAGTTCGCTCGGACAGCATAACTTTACAGTTTCGCTGAAAAGATGTGAACTTTCGTTCAATTTCGCAGAGACTTCAGTAGTTTCGCTGAACGAACAGCGAAACCACCGAAGCGACATAATCCAGATTCCTTAAGAATAGATGATTTAATCCAGATTAGAGAGTGAATCAGTGTTCGAAACTCACATACGAAGTAAAGATCACGAAAAATCAGTCCAAATCACAAACACAAATCAAAATCGCCTTTTTTGTTACGGAGAAACCCTAAAAGTAAAGTTGTGCGATGTGCGAAATATGAGAGAAATTCGCAAACATGACTTATATACCAAATAGTTTCGCAGACAGCGAAACTATAAATTCGTCAGGCGAATTTACAGTTTCGTCCAGTGAAACTGTAATTTCGCTAGGAGATAACTGGTTAACAACTTATTAGCAAACCTAGCGAAATTGCAGTTTCGCTTTGCGAAGCTATTAGCGAAAGAATAATTTCGCACCATTTTTTTATTATTATTTTTTTTTTATTATTATTATTTTATTATTATTATTATTTTATTATTATTTTTTTTATATTTTTTAAATTATAATTTTTAAAGGAAGCACATCTAATAATGAGATCTAAAATAATCAGAGATCACATTCTCTAAATATTTTAGAACATAATGATGATTAAAAATCATCTACCAGTCATGAGATCATACTGAGTACAAGATCTGATCACAATCTGCACAGAAACAACTGAAATTAGAACAAATCAATAACGATTGCTGATATAATTGTCCACTTAAACTCATGCCTTATCCTTTTTCGACCAACAGCTTATGATTCATTTAAGGTTCGATTAGATGCTTTAGAATGCTAAGACCCCACAATCATTTGGTAAAAACCCTCACCCAACCTCAGGATTTCTTGAATTATGAATCAATCTTCATGGAACAAGATTTGTGGATAAGTGTGCAAATGATTATAAACAGAATATTTCATTCTGAGAGAAATTCATCGATAAGATGATTTGACATAATTATATCAAAATGGTGAGAGCTCCAGATCTATACTCACGTATAACAGAGGAGATAACCATTTGATCATGTGCTGATGAGAGCTCCAGGTCAGTACTATCGTACAGCAGAGGAGATCATCACTCCAGGTCAGTACTCACGTACAGCAGAGGAGATAAGCACAGACACAAGACATCTTAACACAAATAAATCAGCAGAGAATGATGACATAACAAAGCAAAATGAACGAAGATTCATTCTCAATCCAATTTTTGTCAGGACTCAGTTTTTGTGCAATCCAAAATGAATGAGTAAATCCAGACATTCTTAAGCATAAAGTTTAATTTAATCATAAAGCTGCTGTCTACTTCATTCATCAGGCTGAGTCTATCAAGCATATCGTCAAAGAATCTGATCCATTTCTTTTTTTAATGTGAAACAGAATCCAGTAACAGTTACTATCATTTCTCATAGAATTACTGGTCATGAAATAAAAATATTTAGAGAATATACAATCATTTCTCATCATGTTAAATCCGATCTCAGAATAATGATATTACTCCCCCAAATTTTTATTTTCATATTTCTATAATTATAAATGAATTTTAATTTAATTTTTTTTTTTTTTTTTTTAATTATTATCAAAGAAATAAAAATAAAATTTAAAAAGATATTAACCCAAGCATAGAAATCAATTCATAAAAACGAGGTTTATCAAATGTTTTTGTGAAAAGATCAGCTTTTTGATTTTTTGTATCGATGGGTATAATATTAATGAAACCCTTCTCTTGAGCATCACGAATCGCATGAATTCGTGTTTCAATATGCTTTGTGCGGGAATGATGAATGGGATTTTTAGCAATTCCAATGGCAGCCTCATTGTCACAGAATAAAGGTGTATGAAGGAAATTAATTCCATAATCAATCATTTGGTGTTGGATCCAGAGAACTTGAGAGCAGCAGCTGGATGCAGCAATATATTCAGCTTCCCCTGTAGAAAGAGAAACAGTAGTTTGTTTCTTGCTCTGCCAGGATACCAGACAATTTCCCAAATATTGACAACCTCCAGACACAGATTTTCTGTTTAACCTGCAACCATTGGAATCACTATCAGAGTAAGCATGTAAATCAAAATTTCCACCATATGGATACCACAGTCCGAGACGAGACGATCCTTTGAGATAACGAAATATTCGTTTGACAGCTTTCTCATGAGATTCCTTTGGAGCCGACTGATATCTAGCACAGTAACCAACAGCGAAAGTGATATCAGGACGACTTGCAGTAAGATACATGAGAGAGCCAATCATAGACCGAAAGAGATGAGGATCAACTGGTTTTCCATTTTCATCTGGAGTGAGACAGGTCTGAGCAGTAAAAGGAGTCATCTCAGTAGACGCATCATCCATCTTAAATTTCTTCAGAATATCTTTAATGTACTTCTCTTGATGAATAAGAATTCCTTCTTTCTGTTGTTCAACTTGCAAGCCAAGAAAGAAACACATTTCACCCATCATACTCATTTCAAACCTTTGGCTCATCACTTCTTCGAACTCTCTACACAATTGAGAGTTTGTAGATCCAAAAATAATATCATCGACATACACTTGAACAAAGATCATTTCACCATTCACCTCTCTTTTAAATAAGGTCATATCAATGGTACCACGAGAGTAACCATTGCTTAGAAGATATTGCGTAAGAGTCTCATACCAGATTCTGGGTGCTTGATGAAGACCATACAAAGATTTATCAAGTTTATACACTTTATCAGGAAAATCAGGATCTTCAAAGCCTGGTGGTTGACAGACATATATCTCTTCATCAATGTCTCCGTAGAGAAAAGCACATTTCACATCCATCTGGTACACTTTGAACTGTTTATGAGCAGCATGAGCAAGAAATATTCTGATTGCTTCAAGACGAGCAACTGGAGCAAAGACTTCTGTATAATCAATTCCTTCTTCTTGAGCAAAACCTTGCACTACAAGTCTATATTTGTTTCGCACCACACACCCCGATCATCTGGTTTGTTCTTAAAAACCCATTTTGTACCAATTGGATATTTGTTGGGAGGTAGATCAACTAAGGTCCAAACCTTAAGCTTTCTAAACTGTTGAAGTTCCAATTGCATAGATTCTACCCAACAAGGATCTTGTAAAGCAGCATGAACATTTTTTGGAACAATTTGAGAAATGAAGCATGAGAAAAGACAAACATTAATCAGACCAGATTGACTTCGCGTGCGAACACCATCAGAAACAGATCCAATCACATTATCAAGTGGATGATCTTTCAAAGTTTTGTAATCACTTGAAGAAGGAAAGATAGTTGAAGAAGTATCAGCCATAGCCGGAGAAAGATCAGATGAAGGTGTATCAATGACAGGTGTTGAATCAGGTAAGTTAGAAGATGTAGGAGATAAAGAATCAGACAATGGAGCTTGATCAGGCATTGGGGACGATGAGCTGACATCAGTTGAAACAGCATCATTTACTTGCTGGATGGGTGGAACAAACGATGAAGATGATGGAATAATATTCGTTTGAGTACTAGGAATGGATGTATCATCATCGAAAACTGGCAAATTAAATGAATTGAACACAGTATCGGAGTCAAAGAACCATGCAGGTTCAGATTTCACTTCAGAAGGATTGGATTCTTGCCAATCAACATAGAATGACTCTTGAACAATACGTGTTCGCTTGTTATAAACTCGATACGCCTTTTGTGAAGAAGAGTAGCCAACAAAATAACACTCATCAGAAACAGCACCAAATTTTGTCTTTTGAGCTTGAGTATTCAGAAGAGTACAAGAACAACCAAATGGGCGAAAGAAATCAATTAGTGGCTTCCTCTTATGAAAAAGTTCATAAGGAGTCTTCAGTTTATCTTTCACAATTAACACCCTGTTTAGAACATAAGATGCACAATTAACAGCTTCAGCCCAGAAAATAATTGGTAATGAGGATTCTATCAACATTGTCCGAGCAGCTTCCACAAGAGTGCGATTCTTTCTTTCTGCAATACCGTTCTGCTGAGGTGTTCTTGCAGCACTAAATTGTCTCACAATCCCTTTTTGAGCACAAAATGAATCAAGAATTTGATTTTTAAACTCAGTGCCGTTGTCACTTCTTAATCCCATAACTCTTCTCTTACTGACTGATTCAATAGAAATGATTAATTTCTGCAATTCCTCTGCAACTTCACTTTTGTGTGCAAGAAACCTCACCCATGAATAACGTGAGAAATCATCTGTAACAACAAGACAAAAAGATTTTTTAGCAATTGATTTAACACTAATTGGCCCAAATAAATCATTATGTAACAACTCAAGAGGACTTGATATGCTATTTAAAAGTTTAGGCTTATGAGGTTTCTTATGTTGTTTCCCTTTGGCACATGCCATGCATTTTTCAGTAACAGAAAAATCTTTTAAAGGAAGTCCTCTAACAAGATTGTTCTTTACTAATTTATTGATTATCTTAAAATTGACATGGCCTAAGCGACGATGCCACAAGAGTGACTCAGAGGTTGATGCTTTTGAGAGAAGACATGTTGCAGTAGCCTTTGACTCATTAGAATTCATATCAAGAAGATATGTATCATGTTTCCTTGGAGCACGCATGAGAATTAAATCCTCCGGAATAGCTATCTCTGATTTTAAAAATAAACATTCATCAGATTTAAATAGAACAGGAATGTCTTTATCACAAATTTGAGAGACGCTCAGAAGATTAAAAGCCAATTCAGGAACATGGTTAACTTTTTCTAGAGTAAGAGAACCATTGGTAACTTCTCCTTGTCCAATCATTTTTCCACCCTTCTTATCTCCAGCAAATGCCACATATCCTCCATCTATAATCCGATAATTGGTCAACAAATCCTTTAATCCCGTCATATGCTTGGAACAGCCGCTATCAACATGCCACAGACTGTGTACAATCTTTGAAGAAGATCCCTGAAATGAATTAACAAAGCATTTAGCCAGGAGCAATAGGAACCCAAGATTGAACAACTTTTGTTTTTAAAGAAGCTGATTTTTTATGAAAGAAATTATTAACCAATTTTGTCAATTTATTCCCAAAACAATTCCTATTAGAGGATCTTTCAATCAAAGGGCAATGTTTGATAAGATGATCCTCTTCACCACACCTGAAACAATGATGATTGAATCTAGGTCGATGATGTGATGAGGTAAAAATAGGATCAATAATAATCTCCTCATCACATTCAGACAAACTAGAATCAACATCACTGAATGTCTCATACATCTCATGATGTTTTTGTTTAGTTGAATCAGAGTTCTTTTTGACAAAATCAGAACATGATTCTTCTAACAAATCAGGAAAACTCGTATCATTGGTACCAGTGTCAGATAAAGACGAACTGCATTTTTCTGATGATGTCATATTTAATGGTATGAAAGATGGAATAGGTTGAGAAAAGAACTTTTCGAAAGAATTAATTTTAAGTTGCTCAGTTGTTTTAGGAGAAACATCAGATTCATTGCATTCATTACCAAACAAAAATCATCACTATCATGATTTGAAGTACAAGATGAAATAAACAATCAAGAGAACATGAGACATTCAGGTCTGTTACATTTGAACTAGAAACAAACAATGAATTTAAACTAGACTTATTATCTAAAACAGACTGCTGATTTTCAGGTGTACTAGAACTAGTGCATCCAAGCCCACTAGTTGGTCCATAGTCGTAGTCTTCACGAATGTACTTAGAGTTATTCCCAACTAAACCTGCAGACATACTGTCAGTATCTGATTTGATTAAATCATTAGAAGGATGAGGAACAGGCATAGGAGAATAATAGTATGTACTAGGAGGAGGATAAACCTGTACATTTTCATAACCCAAACTGTTTTAATTCTTGCTCCCCGTTGAGATTTACAAAGATCATCATGTTTCATTCCAGAAATAGTCCATTTATCTAACTTTGACTGAAGTTTGCTTGCTTCAAATTCAGCAAGAGCAACCCGTTCAGTCAAAGTATTAACCTCTACATTCCTTTCCAAAACCTTTTTAAATGATCAGTTTCTTTTAAAGCCTCATTTAATTTCACAAAATATTTTGATTCATTCATTTTAAATCCTTTTCATTATCAATTAACAAACGATTAGCCTTATAAATCACAAAAAGTCTAATTTTGCAAGCAGATGAGCACATATCCTGTATTACCTCATAAGGAAGTCCCATTACCATCCTTTCGGCAGCTAAAGCTTTATCGCACATGCATACTGGAGTACTTGATTTCCTTTCCTCAACAGTAGTGGCCGCATCATCCTTCTCTTTTCCTTTCGCAGCTTTTGAATTTCTTTCTTCATTTGAATCTGTAATTTCCTCTTTTTTCTCTCCATCAGCCTTCTCTTCTTTCTCCTTTACTGAAGATTCATTCTCTCCTTTGAATTCCTTGAACAGCACAAATCCATCTTTATAAACTTCCATCTCATCACTTTCCACAACCTCAGCAACTAACGCGTGATTTATTTCAGATCTTGTTTCTTCCACCTCTGCACTCCAGTCAAAGTTTGAGATCAAGGCTGACTCCTTTTTTGAATTTCCTTCTTCCTTTACTTTCTCTGCTGTCAATCTTGGTACTCCAGTGTTACTAGGATCTGTGACAATTGGTAATGGACATTCACGTTTAAAATGTCCCAATTGTTTACAATTAAAGCACCTCAATTTTGACTTATCAAATCCTAGTTTTGAGGTTGATGATTGACCACCAAAATTCTTTCTTCCTGTTCTTTCCATGAATCTCCGGGCTCTTAAAGTTAACATTGCCATTTGCCATTGAATGTCAGTTTCTTCTAAATCATCAGGATCAACCTGATACATATCCTCCTTAGTCATTCCTTTACCTTTCAATTCACCAGCAACAAGAGCTTCATAGCTCTGAACAAACATTCCAAAAAGAGCCATTGTTTCAGATGGAATTGTAGTTTCAGCATTCACCTTAGAATTTTCCAATTCTTTTCCAACATGATTACTACCACTCGAGAAATTACTTGTAATGCTCCCTCCTTGAATTGGATTTTGAATGTGAGAGTTTGCAGCGGATGACAACAAAGCAGCATTTTGAGAAAAACCAGGTGTGGGCATCATAGTCTGGTTAAATTCTCTTCTTTTCATATCCAACTCAAAAGATTTCAACTTGTTAATGATATCCATCAACTTATAATCTGTAAAACCTCTTTCTTGTTTGAGCATCCTCACTTGAAGACTCCACTGTGGTGGAAGAGAATCGAGAAGCCTGTTAACTTGTTCACTGTTGGAGAGTCTTTCATCATACTTCTTCAGAGTGCTTGAGACGGTTAAGAAACGATTTGTAAGATCTTTCAAACTTTCATTCTTGTATCCTACAAACGAATTGAACTCCTTTTCAGCTTGAATACTCTTGTCTTTCACCAGATCTGCATTCCCATCAAAGAATTCACAGAGAGCATCATAAAGGGATTTAGCATTTTTATGCTCTGCAAAACGATTGTAGATGTCTGGAGCCAAGCAGAGAGTTAGAGCACCAAAAGCTTTTTGATCACGATCAATCAGTTTCAGATCTCTTTCAGTATAAGAAGATGGATCTTTGTTCTGAGAAACGACATCACCAACCGTAACAGTAGGTATATGAGGACCTGAAATAATCGATTCCCATTGATTATGATCTGTATAGAAAAAGAAAGCTTTGAGACATCTCTTCCAATCTTCAAAATTATCTCCATTAATGAGTCTTGGAGGTCTATTAGGAGCAACACTTTCAAGATCCGCAAGTGTAAGAGTAGTTAATTTCGACATGATAGTTTTGGCAGAAAAATTGATAATTTCGCTGACAAATTCGCTAACAAATTCGCTGAAAGAGGTGACTTGACTAACAGTTTCGCTGAAACAATACTATCGCAGACACTTTCGCAAACACAGACACTTTCGCTTGCAATTTCAGCAGCACTTTCGCTTGAATCAGAGACAACAATTGCTTAGTTTCGCTCCTAATTTCACAGGAAACAAGCTTGAACTTTCATTCAGAAATAGATTCGGCAGCACTTTCGCTTGATAATTGGTCAAAAACACTAATGAACTTTCGTTCAAGGAAATACTTTCGCTGAAACTCTAGAAAACAACTTCTGATCCACAATAACTCATAATTTAGCTGAATGAGGATGACAGTTTCGCAGTAAGAACAGTAATTTCGCTGGTCGATCTCAAAACCCTTTTTTACCTCAAAATCAATCTGAAATCATCCAAAACTCAATGAATTTGAGATCTGATGATTGTAGAATCTTCCTCAATCAATGACAAGCATAATTCAATCAATTTCCATGCCAAAAACAGCTGATAATCCAATGAAAATTGATTGAAACTAGATATTGACCAAAACCACAAAAACTCAACAAATCAAGAGCACTAAGGCTCTGATACCATATTGTTGGTCCATGTGATCGATGAACAGTACAATTGATAGGATAATTTGATCAATATCAAATACACAATCCAAATAACAACAATTGAGAAGTGAATATGATGAATCAAGACATAATTGATATTCAAATGAACAAACTCACTCAATAACAACAAGCACAATTGTATTTCAATGAAGTAACTGCTTAGAAATGGTAGCTTGCAACAGAATTCCACGATTAGGGTTTTGCAAGCTTTCCATACAAAGTGAAATGACAATAGTATATATAGCAGTCATAGTTTCGCTGACAGTTTCGCTACAAGCGAAACTGTCATCCCGAAACTATAGTTTCGCCCGGCAGAACACAAGTTCGCTGGGTAAACCAAAACAGCAAACTGTGAGCGAATCTATAGATTCGCTCATAGTTTCGCTGGACTGCCAAAACTGCTAATTACTAACAAAATACAAAATGAAACTAACAAAATTCTTATTACAATGTAAAGTAAACATCTATACTAAAGTGAGTCCAACCTAACATGATCTTCAAGAACATATCTTGGCCTTAGAATCAGAAGATACCTGTGGTACCTGTGATGATGAAGGATTGTCATCAGTAGATTCCAGGGCCATCAAAGCAAGGTTTCCAAAAGGATTGTCACCACCATCTTGACCAGCACCAGCAAATTGCTCAGAATAACCAAAGACATCATCTGGTAGACTGCTCCAGTCAACAACCTCAGGGGTGAAAAAGCTCTGATGAGATTGAGGTTGAGATTGCTGATTTGTTTGAGATGGCTGAGGATCAGGTAGAGCATGTGGTTGTTGAGCCATGGGTGCAGAAACTTGACCAGACTGAGGCATGTAAAAGCATGGATAAGGATATGGCATGGGGCTTTGAGGGACAAAGTATGCAGGGGATGATTGATGTTGTGAATGATGATCAGAACTGGTAGGATGTTGCCCTTTGGATTGTGAATTATTAATTTGAAAAGTCACAAAGGGTGCAGATGAGTTAGATCCAGATGATCTACACTCTCTAGCAAAATGTCCAAGTTTGTGGCACTTGTGACATCTCAACTTACTCTTGTCAAAACCAACCTTAGTTTTGCCAGAGAGACCAGGAAATTTCCTACCTGTTCTTTTATAAAACTTTTGAGATCTGATATTAATCAATGCCATTTGGCTCAGAATATCCATCTCTTCCAGATCATCATCAGCAATTCCTTTCAAATCATCCATCATAAAACACAAATTATCAGCATTAAAACCTGAGTTTCCCTCAACTCCAACAAAAGCATGATTTCCACTGATTGAAGAGAAATCAATATGCTCATCATATGAACTTTCAGAAGAAGCATATTCAGACTCATGACCAACCAGAGCAGTATTGCCAGGTACAAAGTCATCAGTGAGCTTTCCAGATGAAGATAGTTTCCTTTTCTGTTCTATCTCTCTCTTAAATGTTAAGAGTTTCCCATGAAGTTGGGTGAGAGATAGAGTATCCAGATTTGCACTAGAGCGTAGGACAATGGTGTAAGTGTCCCATCTCTCAGGCAGGGATCTGAGGAATCTGTTATTCATCTGGCTATTTGTGTATTCATGTTGAACCATTTTAAGCTCAGAAATTAAACATGAAAACCGCTTAAACTGTTGAGTCAGTGTCTCACCCTTCCTATGAGAGAATGTCTCATATTGCTGGGCAAGGATTTCTCTGTTGTTTGCTAAGACCTCATCAGTTCCTCCAAATTGTTCCTTCAGAGCAACCCAGAGATCATAAGCAGTTTTATGATGCATGAGCCCAGAATAGATTTCATTAGGCAGTGCCATGGCCAGAATTCCATGGGCTTTAGCATCAATCTCAAACAGTTTTAAATCCTCATGAGAATATTGTTCCTTCTTTTTAGGAACCATCTCATTGGTTTCAGGATTACTCACCATAGGCTTGTATGGTCCATGAACCACAGACTTCCAACAACCTGAACTGTTAACAGACAGGTGATGGAGCATTCGGCGTTGCCATATGTTATACTCACTCCTAACAAGCATTGGAGGCTTAGTTGAGGAGCCAGTATTGTGAGGATCATTCATTGAAGTAGTCATTTTCACTAATTCAATTGAATTCAATGAGATTAAAATCGGTCTAGTTTGAAAACTCAACAACACACTTAGAAAACACAATTAGAATCTCAATTAATTAAACGGAAGCACAGAAAGTCAATCTCTATAATCAATTCTTGCAAAAATACTAATTCGATCAACCTTTGCTATCAAAAGAACAGTTTTAATGATCAATTGTTAGATCGATCAATGATTAAACTGCTCTGATACCATTTGATAGGATCGGATCAATTAGATTTGAATTATGCAGCGGAATATCACGAATTAAGATCGAATTCAAGCAAGAAAAGTAATGAATATGCAAAACACTCAATCACAATTATAGAGAGAATATTTCTGTTAAAGGAATGTTTTCATTCACACGTAATGCTTCGGTTAGAATACAGCTAGGTCAACATCCTTTATATAGAGGAATGTGACGTCTGCTGATGTCACTTGACAGTGACATCTAACAGAATTTACAAAACAACTGAAATATGCAAACTACTGAGATGTTCTCAACAACTGATTACATCTCAGAGAATGCTAAGTACAATTACATGAAACTACTGACTAACAACTACTGAAACAATAAACTACTGAAATGTAAAATTACAAGCACTGAAAAGTAAACCATCACAACTACTGAAGTTAACAACTTCAGCTGTTGTGACAACTGCTGATCACTCTGGTCTTCAGTCTTTGTCTTCAGCACTTCATCTTCAGACTTTGTCTTCAGTTCTTTGCTTTCAGACTTTGTCTTCAGACCTTTGTAATCAGCTGATGTCTTCAGCTGTTGTGATCTTCTTCAGCAGTTGTAATGTCTGTGGGACTTAGAGGTTTTTCTGATCAGGCTCATTGGTTCTTTTGGTCCAACAGCAACCTTGTTGTTGCAAAATACTCGGATAGCTTGCTATCGTGATGGGCAATGAGGTGAGCAACCCTAGGGGTGCAAAAGACTCGGATAGCGTACAATCATTGAGATGGCTATAGAGGTGAGCAACTTAGTGTTGCAACAGCCTCGGATGGAGTTCAATCCCTGTGATTGACTCATATGGGATCTTTTTCACGTATCCCGGTGTTGTGTCAGTCTTCGGACATGAGTCGGGGGCTTGTGAGCAGGTCCCGGCACAGCATCAGCTTTCAAGCATGAGTCGGGGATATTGCAAGAGACAAGATTCGAGTAATGAAAAGTAATGAGTAAAGAGATGAATGAAAGAATGAATGTATGAAATGAACGTTAACGAATGATCCTAATAATGTACGAAATGGGATCCTTGTCATTCGACTTCAGTAATCGTGGCTGTGTGCCATGAAGAGGGTAAAGCCTGACAGGATCTAAAATGAAGAGAAAGATAATGATGTATGATAACTGATGAACGTAACGAACGTAATGATGAAGATAATAATGATATTATCTGTATGTACGTATGATGTGTGAACGCATGTATGTAACGAATATTTTTATAAGGAAAGTAAAGAACGGTTTTACGAAAGAAAAGTAAGTTTTATTATAAAACTAGAACTCACTCAGCAACGCTGACTTTGATGTGTTTCCAGTTGGTAGGTATGTTGCTGAGGATGGCACGGGGCGGCTACTCAGCGTATTTTGGAGGGCATCTTTATGTTAAATGCTTTTAAAATAAATGTAACATGATATTGATAAAGGAACGATTGTACTATGGTGTAAAAGCATTTTGATGAAATGAAATTATGTTTTTAATGTTTCCGCTGCAACGTTTTATGAAAGTGAAATGTAATTACATGTTTTGAGTGCGATGAATGACCAACTGTAAGCGTCCCGGGAACGGGGCCTTACAAGTTGGTATCAGAGCAAAAGTTTAAGTGAATTGGGTAAATATTTTCAAAAACCTAATCTTAAACTGAGAATGGGACGAAAAGGGAATGGGATGCCAATCTGAGTAGCTGCGTGCCATCAGGTATGTTTTTGTAAAGTTAACCGGTTTATGTGCGCATGTTGTATGGTTTATGTGTTGCTGGTAGATTTAGATACTGATGTAGTCAGGATAGGTAATGCTCGGAGTATGAAGAGTAAAGTAAGTGGCTAATCACAACTGGCCACTGTAATTAGGGACTTACTATACTTGACATAAACTGAGCTGTTCCTTGAATGACCGTGTTAGTGTTTGAATCTTTCAGTGTGTTTAGAGAATGGCTGGTGGAAGATCTTCGAAAGCTTCTCGTGGTGGAGGTGACGGTGGACGTGGTGCTGAACCACGGGTCACAAGAGGAAGGGCAAGGGCCGAAAGGGTAGTTCATGAAGAACCTGTGACCCCTCATCCTGAGGGCGGTGACGAGAATGCTAAGCAGAGGGCCTCGATGAGAGAGGCGGTCGTGGAGGAAGTGCATCAGGTCATGCAGACGATCCTACCGTCTGTGGTGACCGAAGTTATAAAGGCTGTTAGAGATGAGGAGAGAAGGGAAAGGGGTAGACCTTCGGGCGAAAGGAGACGACCCGAGACTGAAACGGTTCTCTCCGATGACGAAGAGGAAGAAGAAGAGGAAGAGCCTACGCCGGAGGCGGCACGAGGCTGTAACTATGGGACGTTTCAACAATGCAAGCCCCCTACTTTTGATGGTAATGGTACTGCTGCTACTGCTCACCGATGGGTGAGGGAGATGGAAGCTGTTTTAAATATCAGCGAGTGCCGAGAGGATCAGAAAGTAAAGTTTGCTACCCACTCTTTCGTGGACTCAGCTTTGTGCTGGTAGGACAACATAGTCCAAGTTGAGGGTAGTCGGGCCATCGGGAGGATGAGATGGTCAGAATTGAAAAGGCTGGTGATTGAGGAATTCTGTCCTCACCGTGAGATGGACAAAGTTGAAAGAGAGTTCCTGCAGCTGGAGGCGGGAACAATGACGCATCAGCAATACACCACCAAGTTCAACGAAATGGCACGACTGGTGCCGGATCAGGTGACACCCCTCTCACGAAAGATCAAGAGGTATATCCATGGCCTGCCAGCGGACATTCGTAGGCACATGATTGCTGCCCGACCAAGCACGTTTAGGTCGGCGGTTGATTTAGCGGGAAGACTATACGATGAGAAATTGATGGTGGTGACAAAAGGTAGCAAGAAAAGAGATGGTGATCGGGATTGGAACGGGAAGCGATTGGGATGCGACGGAGCCGCACCAAGTAACATAGGTGCACGGGTGGATGACCAGCGTGTGGTCATAAATGATGTGGGTTCGGAAAGGTGTGACAAGTGTGGACACAGGTACCCCGGGGAATGTAGATTGGGGACTAATGCCTGCTTTCGTTGTGGAAGGACCGGACATGTAGCGAAGAACTGTGGTATGGGGAGGTGTTATTCTTGTGGTGAGGAAGGTCATAAGAGCAGGGACTGTAAGAAGCAAAGGGCTGGAGGCTCGGGAGTGAAGAAGATCGGAGGAAGCTAGGACGGAATTCGATGTTGTGTCAGGTATGTTCCTAGTAAATAGATCCTTAGCTTGTGTTATTTAATGTTGGCGTTAGTAAAAGATTTATTCCTGCTGCTTTCTGTGCTAAATTGCCTATTAGTGGTAAGAATATAAATACGCCATTCGATGTAGCCCTAAGAGTGGATTGTTTGGCGGACTACGGAGCGAACACTATGTGTTGCAAAGAGATAATACGGTTGATAGCACCTGAGGGGATCATGGTGATGGCTTAAGGTGATTAAGTCACGACGATTACGAATTTGATTTCGATGGCAATGGCGGGAAGGTGCACGAAGCGTGACATGATGGAGTAAGTGAGTAGATGCCTTACTTGTCAACAAGTGAAGGCCAAGCACCAAACGACGTTTGGGAAATATTGAGGTGACTGAGGCAACGACTGAGAAGCTCGAAAGAATCAAAGCCCTGGGGGAAGTGCTCAAAGATAAACCAGAAGTCGTATGTTGATAAACGACGTAGAGCGATTGAATCCCAGGTGGGAGACTGGAAAAGAGATGAGACAGAATTGCTCGCGACGGTTTAAGGAATGACAGGTTTCGAGGACGAAACCTATTTAAGGGGGGTGGACTTGTAACACCCGGAAATTTCCCTTGAAGCCGACGAAAGAAGAAAAAGAAATGAAGTCCGAAGCCGAGGGACCAAACCCGCCAACGAGAGAAAC
This sequence comes from Flaveria ramosissima, assembly GCA_025215565.1. Taxonomy (NCBI): domain Eukaryota; kingdom Viridiplantae; phylum Streptophyta; class Magnoliopsida; order Asterales; family Asteraceae; genus Flaveria; species Flaveria ramosissima. Next base: position 61,359,209 of record CM046041.1, read on the forward strand.
TTCGATGCACGGGAGTATAAAAGGGAGGAGACACTCCCATTCTCCCTATTTTTCAGCCAAGAGAGGAGAGGAGAAGAGAAGGAGGAAAAAGAGGAGAAAATTTGGTTCGGGTGGATTCGAGCGTGGAATTCGACGTGGAGCGAGTCAAATCGAAGCTCTACTCGACGGGATTGTTAAGGTGAGTTCTAGGACCCCTCTTTTACACGTTTTCAACTGATTTTGGGGCTGGAACACATCCAAAAACCTATTTTCGAGTTTTTGGGTGAAGACCCATTTTGATGCATGTATGTATGTGTATGATGTGTTAGAGGCTGGATTTCTTGCTTGGTTATTCTTGTATGAGGTCATGGTATGTTTCCCTAACCTTTAGAAGGGTTGATTTGAGCTTAAAAGAGGTTTGGAAGGGGTTAGAGGTCGAAAGCCCGTGGCTGCAGTCGACCTAACTGCACTCTGCACCAGCTAGGGCTAGGCGACCGACTGGAGGGCGACTGGAGGCCATTCGGCCGATTGAAGTGCGACTGAGGTTCATACGAACGTTTGCTATGCGACTGAGGTCCATACGCATGATGGTCATGCGATTGAAGTTCATGTGCTTGGGAGTCATGCGATTGAGAGATGGTGCGACTGAGGTTCATCCGCACAGAGGTTATGCGACTGAAGTCCATGCGCCTGGAGGCCATGCGACTGAGGTTCATTCGCATGAAGAGTATGCGACTGAAGCCCATACGCCTGAAGTCATGCGACTGAAGGCCATACGCATGAAAGTTATGCGACTGGGAGTCCATTCGCATAGAGGTCCATTCGCCCATAGCCTATTCGCATAGGGTCCATTCGCATAGATGGCCATTCGCCTAAGTGTTCAGAGATGATAGCCGAGATGAAATTCCTCGACGATGTGATGGGCATGGACGGTATAAGGTGACGCATGATGATGAGATTATGATGATAATATTGATGGAGATGATGATAATATGCATGATGTTATGTTATGTTAGGCATGGTGATGCATTTGTTGCATCGTATGTATGACGTGCGTGATGTGATGTATGATTATGCGTATGTATGATGATGTTGTATGTTTATGTTTATGTTATGTTCCTTGCTATGTATGTTTATCTTTCCAGGCTTTGCGTTGAACGTTAATGAATGAAATGAAAGTATTATGTAACGTAAAGTGGAAGATAAAGAAAAGAGGGAACGTAATGAATGAATGCATGCATTAATGAATGAATGAATCGTGTGAGGTATGTAAGTGAGGTGTAATGAAAGTCACGGCTCTGATGCCTTCGGCTCAACCGTGAGAGGTTCAGCTAGTCTATAGTGTGCGCAGGGGTTCCAGTCTTGGACTGAAACCTTCGATTAATACCATGTTGATGGGGGTGATGTACCCAATTCGTGGGGGTGATTGTTACCACTTCGGTGGGGGTGATGTACCCACTTCGGTGGGGTAGTACCCATAATGTTGGGGGGGTAATGTATGATGGTTAATGAGTTACGCATAACTCGCGGGAATGTAGATGAAGCCTGCAACGTATGAGGTGAGCAACCCGGTGTTGCAAAAAAGACTCGAGTACGTGCTATCGTGATGGTGCCTTGGGGTGAGCAACTTGTTGTTGCCAAAGACTCGGATAGCTTGCTATCAGGATGGAATGAGGGTGGAGCCAACCCTAGGGGTGCAAAAGACTCGGAATAGCGTACAATCATTGAGAGGCTATAGAGGGTCGGTGAGCAACTTAGTGTTGCAAAACAGCCTGGATGGAGTTCAATCCTGTGGATTGACTCATATGGGATCTTGTCGAGTATCCGGTGTTGTGTCAGTCTTCGGACATGAGTCGAGGGAGGCTTGTGAGCAGGTCCCGGCAAGCATCGCTTTCAAGCATGAGGTCGGGATAGATTGCAAGAGACAAGATTCGAGTAATAAAAGTAATGAGTAAAGAGATGAATGAAAGAATGAATGTATGAATTTGATGAACGTTAACGAAATGATCCTAATAATGTACGAAATGTGGATCCTTGTCAATCGACTTCAGTATCGTGGCTGTGTGCCATGAAGAGGGTAAAGCCTGCCTGACAGGATCTAAAATGAAGAGAAAGATAATGATGTATGATAACTGATGAACATAACGAACGTAATGATGAAGATAACAATGATATTATCTGTATGTACGTATGATGTGTGAACGCATGTATGTAACGAATATTTATAAGGAAAGTAAAGAACGGTTTTATGAAAGAAAAGTAAGTTTTATTATAAAAACTAGAACTCACTCAGCAACGCTGACTTTGATGTGTTTCCAGTTGGCAGGTATGTTGCTGAGGATGGCACGGGGCGGCGACTCAGCGTATTTTGGAGGGCATCTTTATGTTAAATGCTTTTGAAATAATGTAACATGATATTGATAAAGGAACGATTGTACTATGGTGCAAAAGCATTTTGATGGAATGAAATTATGTTTTTAATGTTTCCGCTGCAACGTTTTATGAAAGTGAAATGTAATTACATGTTTTGAGTGCGATGAATGACCAACTGTAAGCGTCCCGGAACGGGGCCTTACATCAGGTATGTTGAGATAGTGGATATCCTTGTGGATGGAGGAGTTTCTCTTGAGAACAAGGACATTGTAAGGAAGTTCATGTCCTCACTTCCTAGATTATGGACACACTACTGTGTGGTGATCAAGAGGACTGAGAATCTCAAAACTCTTACTCTAACAGAGTTATATGGGATTCTCAGTGGCTACCAGATGGAGATGAACATGCAAGGTTCATCTGGCAACTCCAACAATCAAATGGGTTCAGCCCTTCATGTGGTTGAAAGGGATAGCATAGAACCCCACATCATCTCATATGCTACCCTGACAATTCACCAAAGGGTCCTTTTGTGACATCCGTCACTATCAGGTCCGTATATTGACTCGAAATTCGTTAACTCTCTTTTCATGCATTTATTATTTTGCGAAATTAATTTGTTTTCGAACCAAACCTCGTCGTATCTCCCTTTCGTGCCAATCTTAATATTAAATAACGCTAATAATAAAATTTCTTTTTTATTATTTTACCATTAATATTAATAGTATATTATTATTATAATATTGTTATTATTATTATAATTAATAAGTGGAGGGTTTAGATTGTAAATAAAGCAAACTCGAGGAAATAATTAATTGAGAGTTCGGGGTCCAAATTGTAAATATGAAAACTATTAAATACAACCCAAAACTGTCGGCCAAAACTTTTTCCCCGAAACCCTACGCATGTTTTTCCGTCGACCGCCAATTCGAGCCTTCTAGCCGCTGCCGATCGCTTCCGCCTCGCCGTTTAGTCGATTCGCAGGTACTCGATCCATTTAAACATGTTTCATCCATTTTCACGTTGTTCGGTGTCACTTGCTTCGGTTCGGTTGATTCGAGGGGTACGGGTTTGTCGATGTTTGAGGTTGTATGTATATGTAGATATTGTAGATGTGTGTAGAGATGCGGCAGTGTGCATATATAGATATAGATATAGATATATAGATAGTATAGATAATAGAAGATAGAGATATAGAAGAGATTAGGATAGAGAGAGAGGGGGAGATGAGAGAGAGAGAGAGAGATAGAGAGAGAGGATGGTATGATAGAGAATAGAGATGAAGATAGGGAGAGAGATATATAGAGATAGAGAATAGAGAGAGAGATATAGAGATCTATATAGGAGATCTATGATATAGATAGAGAGAGATAGAGAGATATATAGAGAGAGATAGAGATATACTAGATCTCTCTTATCTAGAGATATAGATCTAGATCTCTATAGATATACTATAATATATATATATATATATAGGGTAGGGTATCTTGAGAACCAACCTTTTTAGTGAGAAACTCTAGGAACCAATATCAACCACACATTTAGTCAAATGCAAGTCACATGCAACTTCCACCTTTTTTTTTAAAACGTGCATAACTTTTTATATGACATTATGTTTTCATAAAAATTCACCATTAATTTCATTATTTTTTTATCTTTCCAACGCCTACCATATTGATATTTTTTTGAAAAAATTCGTCCACCCATTATTTACACATGTGTAAATTAGTCATTACATATGTGTAAATTCTGTTTTACACATGTGAATTCCAAAAATTACATATGTGTAAAATGACGTTCGTAAAAAAAAACGAGATTTTTTTTTATTTTTTATAATTTTTTATTTTTTTTAATGGTAGAGGGAAACGAGAGAAACACTTCTGTTTTTACTTTTTTATTTTTTTATGATTTTTTTGATTATGTTGTTGGTAATTACAATTTTGCCATAAAAACTAGTGGTTCACATTGGTTCCTAGAGTTCTCACAAAAAAGAGAGTTCTCATTTGATCACTCCCTATATATATATATATATATATATATAGGGGAGGGATCAAATGAGAACTAGTTTTTTTGTGAGAACTCTAGGAACCAATCTCAACCACTAGTTCTTAATTGACAAAATTGTAATTAACCAAAAACATTTAAAAAATTTATAAATCAAAAAAGAATATAAAAATAAAAAAAGTAAAACCAAAACAAAATATTCCCCTACTTTCCTTCTTCATTAAAAAATATAAAAAAAATATATAAAAAATAAAAAAAAATTCCCGTTTTTTTAACGAAATTCGTTTTACACATGTGTAATATCGGATTTACACATGTGTAAATCCAGTACTACACATGTGTATAACTAGATTTACACATATGTAAAAACGGATGTACGATTTTTTTTTAGAAAAGTATATCAATATGGTAGGCGTTGGAAAGATAAAAAATAATGAATTTTATGGTGAATTTTTTTGAAAAAATAAGGTCGTGAAAAAAGTTATGAACGTTTAAAAAAAAGGGGAAATAGGAAATGAAATGTGATTTGCATGTGATATAAAATGAGTGGTTGAGATTTGTTCCTAGAGTTCTCAAAAAAAAGGTAGTTCTCATTTGAACCCTCCCCTATATATACATATATATACATATATATACATATATATATATATATATATATATATATATATATAGATATATATATAGTAGAGATAGAGTATAGAGGATCTATACTAGAGAGATATATATCTATATATAGAGATATCTCTATATTATATAATCTAGATCTCTATTCTATATATATCTCTCTCGATAGATATCTCTCTATCTCTCTATCTGATAGATATAGATCGATATTATAGTCTATATATATCTCTATCTATATATATTATCTATCTATAGGGGAGGGATCAAATGAGAACTCCTTTTTTTGTGAGTGAGAACTCTAGGAACCAATGTGAACCACTAGTTTTCAAAGGCAAAATTGTAATTAACAATAACCATAATCAAAAAAATTATAAAAATAAAAAATAATAAAAAAATAAAAAAAGTAAAAACACAGAAGTGTTTCTCTCGTTTCCCTCTACCATTAAAAAAATAAAAAAACTTTATAAAAAATAAAAAAAAAATCTCGTTTTTTTTACGAACGTCATTTTACACATATGTAATTCTTGGAATTACACATGTGTAAAACAGAATTTACACATATGTAATGACTAATTACACATGTGTAAATAACGGGTGGACGAATTTTTTTAAAAAAATATATCAATATGGTAGGCGTTGTTAGAAGATAAAAAATAATGAAATTAATGTTGAAATTTTATGAAAAAATAATGTCATGAAAAAAAGTTATGAACGTTTAAAAAAAAAAGGTGGAAGTGGCATGTGACTTGCATGTGACTAAAATGTGTGGTTGATATTGGTTCTTAAAGTTCTCACTAAAAGGGGTGGTTCTCAAGATAACCCTACCCTATATACATACCATATATATATATATATATATAATATATATATATATATATATATATATATATATATATATATATATATATATATATATAATATATATATATATATATATATATATATATATATATATATATATATATATATATTATTGTGTGCGTGCGTGTATATGGTGCATATATGTGACAGTGTGTGTATATATATACTGTGCGTGTACATTGTGTGTATATGCGTCACTGTGTATGTATGTATTATGTATGTGCGGGCGTGTATATACATATATGTGGGTGTGTATGTACCGATTATGTGTATATATATGGATGCATGAATGGGTGTGTTCGGATGCGTATAACCGTGTGCGTACGCCTATATGTATATGTTGCTCGTGTATGTAGATATATATTAGGGTGTGATTAGTGTGTGTGTGAGTTTAGAGGGTTTGTGTGTGATTAGTGTGTGTGTGCGTGAATTGTATAGATGTGCAGTGTGTGTGCAATGTATGGCCGTAAGTGTGTGTGTGTGTAGAGGTGTGTGTGTGTGCATTAGTGGTGTGTGTTAAAAGGTGTATGTGTGTGTTTGTTGGGTTTATATACATATAAATATATATACACGAATAATAGTGAATAAATATGTCAAATTGTATATATATATATCTATATATATATATATATATAATATATATATAGATATATATATATATATATATATATATATATATATATATATATATATATATATGTATGTATATATTTTCGGGTGGTTATTAATATGAATAATCGAGTTACATGCTTATATAAAATAAATATATATTTGAGGTGTGAGGCGCACGACAAACCTGAACCGACCCGAAACCGACCGAACATACTCCTTTGTCATCGAACGTGTTTAAAGTTCTAATTATAATTAATATAGGTGTTTGATCGTCGTTTGCTCTCATCATTTAAAGTTTTTGTCCATTTTAATTCGTCTCATTCAATGTGAGTTTCGCGGCCCCGTTTTCATTTTAAACATTTATAAACTAGGGGGAAAAGTATGCTCACCCTTTTTATGCTGTAAACTTATTCAATTCTTTTGGGACAGTTGTGTTTACTGTTTTGTAAGTATTTATCTAGTACATGCATGAGTTGTCTTTGTGGTTCTGTATTCACAACTATTTAACTCCGGTGTTGGTGCCGATGGACAGATATTGATAGTACTATTGGGTTGACACCCCCACCCTTGTTTGTTAGTATACTAGTTGGGACTAACAGTGGCCAGGAACGGGCCCTAGGTGAATATGTTCCGACAAAGTCTATGTGTACGTCGTAGGTTTAGTTGTGATGCTCATGTGATATTACTTGATTATAACTGTATGCACTCATGTCCTACTACACTATTATACAGCATCAAGTTTTATTACTATTTAAACCTGCGAACTCACCAACATTATGTTGACCATTTTTGAGCATATCTTTTCAGGTAATAATCATGAGGATTGCTAGGGATGCTGCCTTAGCGATGACCTTAGACTTACATCATTTAAACTTTGGATGTCTTCGATAGTTGCAATTGACATTTACTTGTTATTCACATTTGATTACTTGTTCCCAGGTTGTGGGACTTATACTTATTTGTTTTGTATGACTATGTTTGTCGTGGAACTGACTAACCATGGCACAAGTCTCCGTTTGTGTCCGGTGACATCATGACACGTTGACCTTCATCATTTAATGCATATCTATTAATTTAACAATGTGTTATGACGATCCCGTCCGTTACATCCTCGTGTTTCCGCTATAAGCGGGGGTGTGACAGATTGGTATCAGAGCCATTGGTTATAGAGAATTAGGTGAATTATTCGACCTAGACTATAACCTAAGTACCCACATGTAGTATGCATAATAGGATTATGTGTGCAATAATATACATGTGAATATTCTAAATGCATTACTGACTATGCTTACATAGCATATCTTACAAGCTATATCTGATATACTTAATTGAGAAAGTTATAGGTATTGTATCATCTATTTATACCTTAAGAAAGCTCTAGGTAATCGCATACTCTCACTATGTACTTGACTTATATTCGGATTGGATTGATAAGTGCAACTGTAAGAATTCTTCTAATGACTTAGGTTATTAAACCAACCTTTATTCTGTGCGTCCGTCAATGTCACATTTGCTATAGGCGCCTTTGTTCACAACTTGTTGGGTTGAATCTTGGAAGATAGATGCGCTAGCTAATACAACACCAATAGACAAGAGACGCGACGTACTCAGATCAGATGACTACTTCATCGGATTTTGGATTATTGTACACGGACTCCTTCGATTGTTCCTTGATCAAGTGATTATTTCTCAATCGAGTCCTTCGTACAACTTTGATTAATTAACTTTTGGTTAGTAACCATATCTTTGATACTCCAATCATGGATAATACTTTGTACTTGATAAGATATGTTAACTCGATAGGATGAGCTAGGGTGACCATGCAAAGCAAATTACCATTACGGGTGCACACGTAATTGCAATTTGCAGTGCATGTGAAGCCTAGCAAATCTTGCCATGAGATAACGGTCATACTTAGTACAAATCTTCCATTTTATTCCTCGGGACACTTGAGTTCCAGCTCCTATAAGACTTTGTTAATAAGGAAACATCTATAAGCTTTGCTCTTATGTGAGCTCTAATATAACTGGAGTCTACATGGGGATTCATATTGTGCACTAGTCCTATTCCCAAAGAGACGTTGCTTCTTTTTAGCATTTCAGAAATTATGCAATTGACTGTTTGTTTAGAACGTACATGGTCTTTGAAGAGTTACAACAGAGTAATGATACTCCTTTCACATGTATTATGAAGCATTAGCAGTTTGAACGTTCAAGCATTATGCCTTGATGGAGTAATCAGATGTCACATGACCAGTTTAAGCATTGTTCTCGGTATATCGTGGGTGTGGTGGGAACGCTGAGGGGAACCCTATATATAAGCATCACCAGTATACTAAGAATTTGCCTGAACTTGGTTATGTGATGATCTTGATTAATTAAAGTAGGAAATGGTAGAAATGATTAGGTAACAAGGTTGGTTGTACATACAAGGGATTCGTAACATGATAGTCAAAAGAGTATGACAGAAAAACGGAAACAGTACTCCTGACCCGTCGGATTGAGAAAAATGAAAACTATAATGGGTATCAACAACTATGCTGAAAAATAGAAGATGAAGTATATGCTTACTCACTAGTGAGTAAAGCACCGAGATGGTAGAACGCCTAAGCTCAAGTCCAAGGTAGTGAGCTGTGAGTGTGATGTCATAACTAGAGATGAGCTCAAGCTTTGTTGACTGATGACTACTGTCTGTTGAATGACATTAAAAAGTTAGAACTGGAATTATGAAATCGTGTAATAATGGGGTCAGGTAATGCTTTTTATACGAATAGAATTCATAAGTTGTCAAAACTAGTGTCACGCCTTGTGGCACCTAGATCAAAGAGGATTAAGAGGGATATTAGGAAAATCTGGTAAGTAGTGGAAAAAAATTAGAGAGAGTCGAACAAGCAAGCTAGTGGTAAGGTAGACAACAAGACCAATGTTGTGGGCCTAGCTACGTCGGTTGATCCGATCAAGCCAGCATGCGTTAAACATGGATGCTACAAAGGTGGGATTCCCGACCATTACCATAACGTATGCCCTAGGCTGAGCCGAACACCATGACAAGTTAGAAACAATCAGAATTAGGAAATGGCTATAGCCGGGAATTGAGAACAGTGAAATTATAGGAATAAATATCATGTAAACCAAGCTAATACATCATGCAGTCGCACATTTGTGATTGGAGCAAATGATATTTGGCAAGACCCAAATGTTGCTACATGGACGTATCTTATCATCAATGACTACGCATCTATTTGATACCAGGTCTGATAAGAGCTTTGATTTTTCCAAAATTATTCTTTGACTTAGCATAAACCCAAGTTGCATAGAAATTATTTACTCGGTTGAGATGACCAATGGTAATAATTAGAGGTTGCATAGAAGCACAAGATGATCACATCTTTGTCATAGACTAAATATCGTTTAAATTAGTTATCAAAACATGAAGCTGAGATAGTCCGTCGAGAGAAAGTGGTACGGAATTCTCTATAAAATGGCGAAGTGGTCAAGATTCAAAGAGAATGACCGGGAAGAAATCAAAAGATTATCACTTGTATGAAGACTTGTTGATACCTGCAGAAGCAATGCTATACATTCTAAGCGTATGTGGTGTAAATGAAAGCAGAGAAAAGGAAACTGGAAGATATTTCAATTATACGAGATTTTTCATAGGATTTTCCTAATAACTTATCAAAGATCGCCCCCTCCTCGTGAGATAGAATTCCAAAATGATTAATTCTGTTACAAGACACCTTATCGGTTAGCACCATCAAAAATACAAAAATTATCAAGTCAACTACAAGAACTCTTGAATAAAAGGTTTTACTCGACCTAGTCACTCGCTGTAAGGACCACCGACCTTGTCGGTTAAAAAAAAGGATGGGTCGTTCTAGATGTGCACAGATTACCGAGAGTTAAACAAGTTGACCATAAAAAAAACCAACATCCTCTCCCTTAGAATTATGATCTATTGGATTAGTTTCAATAAGCAACATACTTACCATAGATCGATATTCGTTCAGGCTATCATCAGTTGAGGGTTCATGAAGAGGATCTACCAAAGACAACTCTTAGTTATGTTGTTCGTTTTGACAAATGCTCCAGGAATATTCATGGATTTAATGAACCGAATATGCAAGCCGTACGTGGACAAGTTTGTGATTATGTCTATAGATGGTATCCTCGTCTATTCACCATTTAAATAAGAGCATGAGTAACATCTGGGGGTAATACAAAAGTTGCTTGGAGAAGATAAACTCTATGCTATAATTCTCTAAGTGTGAGTTCTGGATGTGTGATGTGAAGTTTCTTGGTCATGTGGTCAATTAGTAGGGAATTCATGTTGATCCTGTAAAGATTGAAGCATTTAAAAAGGTGGGACTCTCCTAGGACGCCTTCAAAGATACCATAATTCTTTGGATTGGTTGATTACTATCGGCGATTCAGTGCAAACTTCTCCAAGATCGCTCAACCATTGACGATGTTAACACAAAGGATAAGAAGTTCGATTGGGGACATAAGCAAGAAGAGGCATTTCAGACGTTGAAGGAAAGATTATGTAATGCATCGATATTGACCCTCCCTGATGGGTCAAACGATTTTGTGGTGTTCTGCGATGCAGCACATCAAGGCCAAGGTTGTGTGCTTATGCAAAAAGGATAAGGTAATTGCTTACGCCTCACATCAACTTAAGGTTCATGAAAAGAATTATACGACACACGACCTAGAATTAGGCGCAGTGGTGTTTGCACTTAAGATATGGAAACATTATCTATATGCGACTAAGTGTGTTATCTACATTGATCACAAAAGTCTTTAACACATCTTTGATCAAAAGGAACTGAATATGCGCCAAAGACAATGGCTGGAACTTCTAAGTGATTATGACTGCGAGATTTGATATCATCATGGAAAGGCAAACGTAGTAGCTGATGCCTTGAGTAGGAAGGGACGTGTTAAACCCCTACGTACGCCAACGTTGGGAATGACTATTCAGTCGAATTTGAAAACACAAATTCTGATAGCACAGGCAAAGCATTGAAGGAGGAGAATGAGTGAGGAGTTCCAAGGGTTAGACAAACAAATGAACTATAAGGAGGATGGTGTACGGTACTTTGTGGATCGTATATGGGTACCTAAGTGGGGAGATGTTCGAACCCTAGTTATGAATGAAGCGCACAAGTCCAAGTACTCTGTTCATCCTGGTGCAGACAAATGCACCAAGATCTTAAGGAGTTGTATTGGTGGCCGGGTATGAAAAAATGGGCATTGCAAAGTACGTTAGTGAATGTTTGACTTGTTCGAATGTCAAGCCGAACATCAGAAACCATCAGGTCTTTTGCAACAACTGGAAATTCCCAAATGGAAATGCGAAAATATAGCGATGGATTTCATCACTAAGCTGCCTAGAACAAGTAGTGGACATGATTCGATTTGGTCATTGTGGATCGAATGACAAAATCTGCTCATTTCTTGCCTATTCGCGAGGACTATAAGATGGAGAAATTCAAGATTATATGTGAATGAGATCGTGGCTAGGAATGGAGTGTCTGTGTCAATTACATCAGATCGTGATAGTCGATTTACATCGTGGTTTTGGAAGACTCTACAAAAGGCAATGGGTACTCGTCTGGATTTAAGTACTGCCTATCATCCACAAACGGATGGTCAAAGTGAACGAACGATACAAACCTTAGAGGACATGCTTAGGGCATGTGTGATTGATTTTGGTGGGAGTTGGGATACCCACTTACCATTGATCGAGTTCTCTTACAACAACAGTTACCACACGAGCATTGGATGTGCTTCGTTTGAGGCGTTGTATGGAAGAAAATGTAGATCTCGGTGTGTTGGGCGGAAGTAGGTGAAAGCCAATTGACAGGCCCGGAGATTATCCAAGAAACGACTGACAAAAATATTTCAAATCAAGGATAGGCTTAAGGCAGCTCGAGACCGACAGAAAAGCTATGCTGATAACCGTCGCAAACCCTTAGAGTTCAACATTGGTGATCATGTCTTATTGAAAGTTTCTCCGTGGAAGGGAATCGTGCGCTTTGGGAAGAAAGGGAAATTGGCTCCGAGATATGTTGGGCCATTCGAGATCACTGAAAGAATTGGTCCCGTAGCGTATCGGTTGAAGTTACCTCAAGAACTTAGTGGTGTACATGATACATTTCATGTATCGAACCTTAAAAAGTGTTTAGCCGATGGATCCCATCATGTACCGATTGAGGAAATCAAGATTGATGAAAAGCTACATTTTGTTGAAGAACCAATAGAAATTATGGACCGAGAAATGAAACAACTGAAGCGCAGCAAAATTCCAATTGTCAGAGTGAGATGGAACTCCAAGCGAGGGCCTGAGTTTACGTGGGAACGGGAAGACCAGATTAAATCTAAATATCCGCATTTGTTCGTGGATAGAACTTCAGGACCTAACTCCAGCTGAATTTCGGGACGAAATTCTCTCAACTGGAGGATACTGTGACATCCGTCACTATCAGGTCCGTCAATTGACTCGAAATTCGTTAAATCTCTTTTTCATGCATTTATTATTTTGCGAAATTAATTTGTTTCAAACCGAATCTCGTCGTATCTCCCTTTCGTGCCAATCTTAATATTAAATAACGTTAATAATAAAATTTCTTTTATTATTATTATTACCATTAATATTAATAATAATATTATTATTATTAATATTGTTATTATTATTATAATTAATAAGTGCAGGGTTTAGATTGTAAATAAAGCAAACTTGAGGGAATAATTAATTGATAGTTCGGGGTCCAAATTGTAATTAGGAAAAACTATTTAAATACAAACCAAAACCGTCGGCCAAAACTTCTTCCCGAAACCCTACGCACGTTTTTCCGTCGACCGCCAATTCGAGCCTTCTAGCCGCTGCCGATCGCTTCCACCTCGCCGTTTAGTCGATTCGCAGGTACTCGATCCATTTAAACCATGTTTCGTCCATTTTCACGTTGTTCGGTGTCACTTGCTTTCAGTTCGGTTGATTCGAGGGGTACGGTTTGTCGATGTTTGAGGTTGTATGTATATGTAGATATGGTATATGTGTGTATATGGTGTATATAGGCGGCAGTGTGCATACATATATATATATATTATATATATATATATATATATATATATATATATATATATCTATATATATGTATATATTATATATATATATATATATATATATATATATATATATATATATATATATATATATATATATATATATATATATATATATATATATATATATATATATATATATATATATATATATGTATGTATGTATTGTGTGCGTGCGTGTATGGTGCATATATGTGACAGTGTGTGTATATATATACTGTGCGTGTGAGTGTACATTGTGTGTATATGCGTCACTGTGTATGTATGTATTATGTATGTGCGGGCGTGTATATACATATATGTGGGTGTGTATGTACCGATTATGTATATATATATGGATGCATGAATGCGTGTGTTCGGATGCGTATAATCGTGTGCGTACGCCTATATGTATATGTTGTTCGTGTATGTAGATATATATTTGGGTGTGATTAGTGTGTGTTTAGAGGTGTTTGTGTGTGATTAGTGTGTGTGTGCGTGAATTGTATAGATGTGCAGTGTGTGTGCAATGTATGTGCCGTAAGTGTGTGTGTGTGTGTAGAGGTGTGTGTGTGTGTGTGCATTAAGTGGTGTGTGTTAAAAGGTGCATGTGTGTGTTTGTTGGGTTATATATATATATATATATATACACGAAAATAATAGTGAATAAATATGTCAAATTGTAAATATATATATGTATATATTTTCGGGTGGTTAATAATATGAATAATCAAGTTACATGCTTATATAAAATAAATATATATTTGAGGTGTGAGGCGCATGACAAACCTGAACCGACCCGAAAAAACCGACCGAACATACTCCTTTCTCATCGAACGTGTTTAAAGTTCTAATTATAATTAAATATAGGTGTTTGATCGTCGTTTGCTCTCATCATTTGAAGTTTTTTGTCCATTTTAATTCGTCTCATTCAAGGTGACTTTCGCGGCTCCGTTTTCATTTTAAAAATTTATAAACTAGGGGGAAAAGTATGCTCACTCTTTTTATGCTGTAAACTTATTCAATTCTTTGGGACAGTTGTGTTTACTGTTTTGTAAGTATTTATCTAGTACATGCATGAGTTGTCTTTGTGGTTCTGTATTCACAACTATTTAACTCCGGTGTTGGAGCCGACGGACAGATATTGATAGTACTATTGGGTTGACACCCCCACCCTTGTTTGTTAGTATACTAGTTGGGACTAACAGTGGCCAGGAACGGGCCCAGGGTGAATATGTTCCGACAAAGTCTTTGTGTACGTCGTACGTTTAGTTGTGATGCTCATGTGATATTACTTGATTATAACTGTATGCACTCATGTCCTACTACACTATTATACAGCATCAAGTTTTGTTACTATTTAAACCTGCGAACTCACCAACATTATGTTGACCATTTTTGAGCATATCTTTTCAGGTAATAATCATTGAGGATTGCTAGGGGGATGCCTTAGCGATGACCTTAGACTTACATCATTCAAACTTTGGATGTCTTTGACAGTTTCATTTGACATTTACTTGTTATTCACATTTGATTACTTGTTCCCGGGTTGTGGGACTTATACTTATTTGTTTTGTATGACTATGTTTGTCGTGGAACTGACTAACCATGGCACAAGTCTCCGTTTGTGTCCGGTGACGTCATGACAAGTTGACCTTCATCATTTAATGCATCTCTATTAATTAACAATGTGTTATGACGATCCCGTCCGTACATCCTCGTGTTTCCGCTATAAGTGGGGGTGTGTGACACTTTCATCACCTTCCCAGAGACACCCAGGGAGAACTACACTCAAGGAAGCCCATTCCAAGAGACAAGCTCTTCTCAAGCCTTTGTGTCTTCTGATGAAAGCTGTGGGAACTCTCTCTTCACTCTTGAAGACCTGGACTGTATCCATCCAGATGACCTGGGAGTACATGGAAATAGTTCAGCAGATGGCTCTCCTCACTCACAGAGCCAAGAAGTTCTACAAAGAATAGGAAGGAGGTTTCCAAGCAATGCAACCAGTGGAATGTTTGGGGTGGAATAAAAGCAAAGTCAAGTGTTATAACTGTAACTTGATGGGCCACTTTGCTAGGGAGTGTAAGGCACCTAAAACAAATGGTGGCCAAACACAAACCAGACCAAACTACACTAACAAAGCCCCTCAGAATGAGAAGCCAAAGCAACATGCTGTTGTTGCTGTTGAAGAGGGAGGCTTTGACTGGAGCTTTCAGGTGGAAGATGCTTCCAAACCAAGCACTAATGGCAGATCATGATGAAGCCAAGGTATTGAACATCTCTGTACTCCTGAATGCATTGCTAAAGTAAATAAATACAGGTCCTATAACTTAGAAATGACATCTGATCTTGAGTCATTAAACATATTAAAATCTGATTTTAGAAAGTCTGAAAATGATTACCAGTTAAAGATAGAGGACTTGGAGAAAACCATTTCAGTACTAAAACATGAACATACAGATTTTAGGACTCAAATCCAGGATCTCATAACTAAGTTGACTGAGTGCCAGGCTGAGCTTGTGATCAGCAAAGCCAAGGCTGAAAAGAGTGTTCTTGAAGAAGAGACCTTCAAGAACATGATATCCTCATCATTGCACAAAACAAGTGTGCTATAAAAATAGACAGGGACTGGGATCAAATGAGATAACTCCTCCACACACAATCTTGTCTGTAAGATCTCCTAGGTGTGGAACTTGTGAAGATGAGCTTCCTCTCATAGATCCTATAAGTGAAGAGGATGAAGAAGAGATAGTGAAGAATTCCTCTGAGAAGAGTGAAGAGGAGGATTCTACTAAGGGCCACTATCCTTCTGAGGAAAAGAAATTTACCGTGATGACCAAGTCAAAGAGAAAGAACTTGATCAGGAAGAGCAAAAGAAAAGCAAAGAAGGCTCAAAAGATCAAGGCTACTTTTGATTCTAAGCAGAAACAAGTTTTTATCTCTGCAGGGTTTAAAAGTAGTAAAGACTGAAGACATCAACCAGACTCCTCAGCTAAGAGTTCTGGTTCTTGTTCAAATCATCTCAGTATAAAGAAGAAGACTGAGCTGTGTGTACCACTGTTGCACAGCCTGGACCATCAAACTCCAAGAACAGTTCACAGCCCAAAAGAACTGTCTCAGCATCTACCAAGATGAATGGAGTGGAGAAGGGATGTGACCAAAGCCAGTCTTGCTTTCATAAAGAGACTCTTTTGAAGAAGAAATGTTATGTGTCATGTGTGAAAGTACCTCTCACATTGCTAAGGATTGCCCTTACAATCCTAAAAGTACTATCCATATGACCAATACAAAGACTTCAAAGAGTTTCAAGAAGATTCAAGCTTCGGAAGGAAAGTCTGTTTCCTTCAGAAGCTCCAAATCAAAGAAGAAGGTAAATGGAAAATTACCTTCGGAAGAAAAATTGGTCTCGGAAGAAAGGAGTTCTTCCGAAGCACTGAAGTCTGCTGCAGTGACTGTACAATCTTCCGAAGGTTCAGTCATCAAAACTTGTGAAGTCCCAAAAGCTTCTAAGGTTTTGAAGGTCAAGTCCAAGACTCCAAAGGTGGTGTGGAAGTCTAAGAAAGACCAAATGACTGAAGTTTCTCCATCAACAACAGCTGAAGATCCCCTAGTACAATCATAGGATCTATTACTGTTGCATTACCTTCTATTATACTTAGTGAGCCCAGACAAGTAAGGCTTGGGTTTCCAAATGTAACTAATCATTTTCTTTGTGCAGGAACAACTCAAGACAAGCAGGAATGTCTGGATAATTGATAGTGGCTGTTCGAGGCACATGACAGGCAATAGGACTCTACTCCATAACTTTGAAAGAATTGATGGAGGACCAGTTGCTTTTGGAGGAGATGAAGGTGGTTAACTTTCAGGAAGGGCAAGGTCACAAATGGTAAGCTCAGCATTGAAAAGGTAAACTTTGTTAAGGAGCTTGGGTACAATCTTCTGAGTGTATCCCAATTTTGTGATCAGAGTCATAACATGCTCTTACTGAGCATGAGTGCATTGTTCTCAAGCCTGGAGTGGTCATTCCTCATGAGCATATCCTGCTCAGAGCCCCCAGGAAAGGGACATGTACAAGATGGATTTGCAAGGAAACATCTCCTTCTAGAGAAGTTTCATGCTTTCTATCTAAAGCAAATAGTGATGGGTCTTTCCTATGGCATAAAAGAATGTGCCATGTAAACATTAAGAACATGAATAAGCTAATTAAACATGATTTGGTAACTGTAATGCCAAAGAAAAAGTTTACAAGTGATGATCATTGTGTTGCATGCCTGAAAGGGAAGCAAAATAAGGTATCTCACAAGCCTAAGGAAAGGAACTCCATCACTACTCCCCTACACTTGTTACATATGGATCTCTTTGGCCCCACCAGTGTAATGAGTCTAGGAAGGACCTCTTATTGTTTAGTGATCACAGATGATTTTACAAGATTCACTTGGGTTTTCTTCTTAGAATAAGGATGAAACCCCTGAGATTCTGAAGAATTTCATCTTAAAAATTGAGAATCAAAGTGATCACAAGGTCAAAACCATAAGATGTGATCAAGGAACTGAATTCAAGAACCAAATCCTTGATACATTTTGTGATGAAAAAGGTATTTCAAGACAATATAGTGCTCCCAGGACTCCTCAGAAAAACGGAGTTGCTGAGAGGAGAAACAGGACACTAATTGAAGCTGCAAGAACTATGTTGTCTGACTCTAAAACTACCCATCACCTTCTGAGCGAGGCAGGGCAGTAAATACTGTTTGCTATGTGCAAAAGCAAAGTTTTGGTAGTTAAGACACATGGTAAGACTCCTTATGAACTTTGGCACAAGAGAAAACCTTTCATTGGTTTTCTCAGGTCATTTGGATGTCCCTGCACCATCTTGAATACCAAGGATCAAATTGCTAAGTTTGCTGAGAAATCAGATGATGGACACTTCATTGGATACTCTTCTCAAGCTAAGGCTTATAGAGTATACAATCTCAGAACTAGAATTGTTGAGGAGTCAGCCGATGTGACTTCAATGAACACACACCCTGTGTGGCTGGTTCTGGTCCTGATTGGCTATTTGATCTTGATTTAGTTACCAACTGTTTTAGCAAATCTTGTGAGAATGTTTCAGGATCTGCATAAAATTTAAATACAGGTGATCCTGATCCAAGATTTGAGCTAGGAAGACCCTCAACTCATACATCTTCAGCTCCAGTTGGGACTACTTCAGCAAATGAGGTCTCTATCAGCACTACAATGACAAATTCAGCTGATACATCTGGGATGCCTTCAAATTCTAGCTCAGAGGCTCCTCAACCAGACAAAGATACCTCAATTGTAGAAGACAACAATGGTGATGGTGAAAGTGATCAGGAATTCCTTGATGCTATAACCACACCATAGATGACAACATCAATGATGTCACACACTCATTGGATAAAGTTAATCTTGATAAGTGTGGTAATGTGGAAGGTGAATCATCTATGCCAGATCTAAATTTCTTAAATTTGGATCTTTCTCAGCAACTTGCTGTGATCCCTCAGCTAAGGATCCACAAGTCTCACCCCACCACAAACATCATTGGAGATGTTGTCACAGGGGTAAGAACAAGAGGACAAACCCATGAAGCAATGTTTGTCTTCACTCTTATTTCTTATCTCAGATAGATCCAAAGAAAGTTGATGAAGCTTTAAAGGATGGAAGTTGGGTTGAAGCTATGCAACAAGAGCTACTTCAATTCAAAAGGCAGAAAGTTTGGAACCTTTGTCCTCTTCCTCATGGGAAGACCACCACTGGAACCAAATGGGTTTTTAGGAATAAGAAGGATGATAGAGGAATTATCATCAAGAACAAGGCAAGACTAGTTGTTCAATGATACACACAAGAAGAAGGGATTGACTACACTGATCTCTTTGCTTCTGTAGCAAGATTAGAAGCTGTTAGGATATTCCTGGCATTTGCTGCATCCAAGAACTTCAAGGTCTTTCAACTTAATGTAAAGTGTGCTTTCTTATATGGAGTGATTGATGAAGAGGTTTATGTCAAACAGCCACCTGGTTTTGTAGACCCTGATCATCTGATTATGTCTGCAAGCTTGACAAGCTCTTTATGGGCTGCATCAGGCACCGGAAATGGTATATGAGACATGTCTGAGTATCTTTGTAAACATGGATACAGGAGAGATACTATAGATGGAACTGTCTTCATCAAAGGACAGGGAAATGACTTATTGGTAGTTCAAGTATATGTGGATGACATCATCTTTGGTTCAACTAATCCAAAGCTCTGCAAAGACTTTGAGAAGCTGATGAAAGACAGATTTGAATGAGTGCAATGAAAGAACTCAATTTCTTTCTGGGAATTCAAGTGAAGCAAGTTGAAGATGGCATCTCCATAAGTCAGTCAAAGTATGTTCAGGACATACTCAAGAGGTTCAATATGACTGATTGTAAGATTGCTAAGACACCCATAGCCAGAAATCACTCCCTTGGACCTGATCTTGAGGGGGAGTGTGTAGATGAACATTTATACAGGGCTATGATAGGGTCTCTTATGTATCTTACAGCTAGCAGGCCTGATATCATGTTTGCTACATGTATTTGTGCAAGATATCAAGCCAACCCTAAGATGTCTCACTTAATCACTGTCAAAAGGATTTAAGATACCTCAAAGGTGCTTCAACACTTGGTTTATGGTACCCAAAGAATCCTGACTTCAATCTGTCTGCTTATACAGATAGTGATTATGGTGGTTGCAACATGACTGCAAAGTCTACATCTAGGGGATGTCAATTCCTTGGTGGAAGGTTGTCTCATGGCAATGCAAGAAACAATCTTGTGTGTCTGCATCAACTGCTGAGGCTGAATACATTGCTGCTGCAAGCTGCTGTGCTCAAGTGCTTTGGATTCAAAATCAGATGCTGGACTATGGATTTAACTTCAAGGAGACTCCTATCCACATAGACAACAATAGTGGCTATCTCTATCACTGAGAAACCTGTGCAGCACTCAAGGACCAAAACACATCAATATCAGGTATCATTTAATAAGAGATAACTATGAAAAGGGATTAATTAAAATAGTCAAAGTTCATACAGATGAACAAAATGCTGATCTGTTACAAAAGCTTTTGATGAACAGAGATTTAAATATCTAATATTAGCTATTGGGATGATTAACTTTGAGTAGACTTTTTCTTAAAACTAATTCTAATTATTTCTTAAATTTGTATGTCCTAAGTTGTCTGTTCATCACTTTCATAAGCTCATGTTTTCTTTGGATATATAAAATTCTTTTTGAAGAATTTCCTTAGATTCTTGAAAATTTTCTGTACCTTCGGAAGATATTTTATCTTCGGAAGAAAATCAGTCTTCAAAATAAATAAGTGTCTAAGTAATTTACCTTCGGAAGAAGTCTAAAATATCTTCGAAGCACTTCTCTTATCATGACACTATTTGTTTAAAGACTTTTTCCTCCAAGCAAAATTACCTTAGCTTTGTTGTTCCTTATACAAAGCATAAGAACTTTTTCCTTCCGAAGCAAATTAACTCTCGAAAGCTTTGTTGTTCTTATACAAAGCATTCAAGTGTTTATTTCTCTTCCGAAGCAAAATTATCAAGACTCTCAGGAAAATCTTCCGAAGCCATTTTAGCTTCGGAAGCTTTTTTATTAAAACTTCCGAAGACAATTTACCTTCGGAAGCTTTTCGAATTCCAAGAAAACTACTTTTTGAGCAAAAGTAAAACTACTTTTTCAGAGGTGGGACCGACTTTCGGATTTCAAAGTTTATCCTCTTTCATTAACTTTGGTTCAAATCCCTTTTCACATAAATACCCAACGGTTCCCCCTCTTCCTCACTATCTCCTCAATTCCACTATTCCTCAAACCTAATTCTCTAAACCGCCTTTGCTTCTACTTTCTTCACTCTTAAGCTTCTAAAATGGCCAACCTTAACCACACAGAAACAACCAAGATTTCTCCATGCAACTTCACAAGCAACACAATCAGGTTGCTCTGTTAAGCTCTGAGAAAGATGCAAGTTTCTCAGAGATTTGCCAATTCTTAACTACTATCCAATACTTCACCTCCCTGACCATTGATCCTACTCTGTATGAGGATCATTGCTTGAATTCTGGAAGACCTGCCAAGAGGTCATTATGGATGGGGAGAAGGCACTGTCTGCCATAGTGCAAGGGAGGACAATCTTCATCACTCCGGCCATCATCAACCATCATTTGCAGCTGGATGATGAAGAAGGTGAGTTGTCCTTCCCAAAGGAAGCTGTTAATCATTCCTTTGAGCAGATGGGCTATGAGGGAGATTTCTCTGTAAAGACCTTTAGGAAAGGGAAGGTCTCATCCCAGTGGAAATACCTGCTCCATGTGGTTATCCACAGCTTGTCAAACAAGCATGGAAGGTGGGACCAGATTCCTGAGGATCTATCCTTCATAGTGCATGGAATGGTTCAGGGGGTCAAGTTCAGGTACTCTCAATTTGTTTATACCAATTTACTTGCAAACTTGGACTCCTTAGAGTATTACATGTTTCCTAGATATGTTCAGCACATTCTTAACTGTGAACTGGGCTCAAAGTTGAGGGAAACAAGTAATGTTCTTAAATTGGGACAGATGAAGCCCGACATCTTTAAAATCATAAAGAAGCCAACTGTAGGCTTCTCAGGGGTAGAAACAGCCCTAGTCCCCAAAATGTTAGAGCTCATTGCTCAAGGTGACAACCTAGCAACACAAGCTAGTGTTGAACCCACACCTTCTTTTTCCTTACCTCTAAAAAGACAACAAATAACCCTCACCTACCAAAGAAAATCCAAACGAACCCCTGCTCAGGCTATTGAGCCTGTGCAGGTCCCCATATACTCACCTTTACAGGAGGAAGTGGACACTAGAGCTCCCACATCCCCTGAGGAGCAAACCACTCCCATTTCTTCAACTATCAGGGCTGAGGTTCCTCATGCTCACCCTGATGAGCTCACAAGCCCAACAGCCTTAAGCCTTCACTCTGAGTCTCAACACTCAAGTGAACAACCTTCAGGGGACAGTTACCATCCCCAGCCTTTAGATCTATACCAACCCATTCCCAAACTATCCTTTTATACTGATGAAGACTTAGGATTCAGTGAGTACCACGAGTCTCTCTTCTCCTCCCCTACTCAAAAGAGATGAGTACCTCTGATTCTCCTCAGTCTATCCCACATCAGTCACCTGTTACTGAGGTGGACACTTCTGAACATGTTCAGGATGTCCATATGGAAGAGGCTCTCACTTCTGCAAGTGATTACATCATTAATACCTCAACCATGGACAACTCAGCCCACTGACATCTCAATTGAGATTGCTAGTGAGCAGAGGAAAACCAGCAGCCAAGAACCTCAAGCTGGTGGTGAGAGAGAGGACCTTGGTCCAATCATCTCATCCCCCAATGATTCTTCTGATGAAGAAGAGGGGAATTTGAGACTAAAAGTGCAGAAACTGTCAAAAACATGCTCCTATTTAGTCTCTAAGGTTAGTCACCTTGAATCTCAGGTGACTACCTTACAAAACAAGGTCAATGATCAGCAACTTCAGATTTCATACCTTAAGGAAAAACTAGCTGGGAGACATTTAAGGAGAGCTCAACCAGGAACACAAGAACCTGTGGAAGTGATTGACTTATCCTCCAGCTCACCTATGCAAGTGGGTGATGCTACCAAAAAGGGGGAGAAAGTTATTGCAGCCACGGAACCTGGGAGTTCTTCACAGAGAATGGACATAGAGGACTCACCATCCTCACTTGCAGTTGTGCATTCTCAGCAACTTCCTCAAGTTCACATTAATGTGGACTCTATAGACTCTATCATCAGGAGTCTCTTTGAGGAAGGTATACCAAGGGCTGTGTCATCTCCACCACAAGGAACTTCAAACTATATCATAAGGTGGAGGTATGATGCTGACAGAAGAGCCGTTATTCTTCACAGAGTTCAAGGGCAACAAGAAGTATTTAATTTTCAAAGCTTGAACTTCTATGAAAGATTGGATCTAGTTAACATGCCACTTGTCAATCCAAGCAACTCAAGACAAGCTGACAGATTGGCTCAAAGAATCCAAGACAGGATCCTTGCAGAGTTCACTCTAAGAAGGAGACTTAGGCAATCAGGCAATGTCATCGATTTACTGGATGTTGAGGTGGACCCTAAGATTAGTTTCATAGGGGAAACCTTGACTGAAGG
>CM046041.1:61387963-61490463 GCA_025215565.1 Flaveria ramosissima
AGTGCGATAAGTATGAAACGTGTGAATGTATGAAATGAACGAGGATGGAAGATAATAATTATTACCTTCATGTATGTATGATGTGTGATCATGTGCGATAGTAAAGAAAATGTTTTAACGAATGAAAGGTAATATATTATGTTTTTATAGAACTAGAACTCGCTCAGCAACGCTGACTTTTATGTGCTTCCAGTTGGCAGGTAGATGTTGCTAAGGATGGCAAGGGGTGGCTACTTGGCTTATTTTGGATGGCATTCATTTTATGTTGCGATGATGTTTTTGCATTGTAATGCGAACAAACGATATTTTGTAAATGTTAACCATGTTGTATTATTTTGCAAAAGCAGTTATCTTTATATATGAAATGGTTTGTTTAAAAGGATTCCGTTGTAATATTTTAGCAAGTTAATGTATGTTTTATGATTATGAGCGATGAATGACCAGCTGTGAGCATCCTGGGAACGGGGCCTTACAAGTTGGTATCAGAGCCAAAGTTTAAGTGAAACGGGTAAATATTTTCAAAATAAACCTAAACTTAAACTGAAAATGGGAAAAAAGGAGGGGATGCCAGTCCGAGTAGCTACGTGCCATCAGGTATTTTTTTTATTGTTAACCGGTATTATGTGCGCATGTTATTTGATCTGTTTGCTTTTAGTAGATTTAGACTGATGTAGTCAGGATAGGAATTGCTTGGGGTATGAGGAGTAAAGTAAGTGGCTAATCACAACTGGCCACTGTAATTAGGGACTTACTATACTTGACATAAACCGAGCTATTACCTTGAATGACCGTGTTAGTGTTTGGATCTTATAGTGTGTTAGAGGATGGCCGGTGGTAGATCTTCAAAGGCTTCACGAGGCGGAGGTCGTGGTGGAAGTGGTGGTGGACCACAGGTCACAAGAGTGTAAGGATTCCTATAAGTCTGATGCAGCCAAAACATTCAAAGTCTCTCTGCATGCATGCACTGAAGAACAGAAGTAGAAATAGTTCGGAAATTTTACACCATGCACTAGAAATATTCTAAGTGTAAAATCTTCCGAAGCCAAGACCAACATCTTCCGAAGCCAAGAGTGAAGTCTTCCGAAGCTTCAAAGACAAAGTCTTCCGAAGTCAAATAGTGAAGACAGATTTCTTCCAAAGACTTTTTGAGATATGCCTTTATCTGATGTACTTTACCATAAAGCTGGACCACCTTTCCGCTGCAACTGTGTAAAGTCACCAACTTACATGAGTTGGTGAAAAGGTACATGCTTTTAGTAACTGTACATTGAGGTCTTGAGTCCATGCTTTCTACTTTATGTACTTTTATCTTTTTTGTAATATATTAGGATGTGAGCTATGGCATGTCATAGTCACTAGTCAAAAGGCAGATCTGCCTTTTGACTCTACATTTGATTTTTTAGTTGTCTAGTCAATTGTATCCAGCTAGCTTTCAAAGTATGGCCGGCTGTAGGATGTAGTATAAAGTATCTCAAGTACTTGTAACTTTTCATCGATGCTTTGTAACATTTGTAATAGAACTTGAGAAGCAATATACAACATTCTTGAAAACCAATTACTTGTGTTGTTTGCCATCTTCTTCTGTCTCATATTTACTTGTGTCCTTAGCATCTTTCACAAAAGTTAACCAGTTACCTTTTTGATCTGTTAAGTGTTCTAAGCAACTCTCCTCATTGTGCTGTTGTGTTGTAAATGCATACCCTTCACCGGTCCTGCATTTGGTATCAGAGTGTAACACCCTGAAAAGTCAAAACGAGTCATTAAGGAAAATGGGCTTAATTAATGGGTATTTAAAAAAAGAAGGAAATGGGTTATGGGCTAAATTGGGTTTATGGGCAAGAGCCTAAGTGATTAAGGCCCATAATCAGCCCCTTAACCCACCCAAATCAGCCTCCATCTCCATCATTTGCAACCCTAGCCACCAAATTCGTAGAGAGAGAAAGTAGAGAGAGAAAGTGAAGGAAACTCAAGATTTGGAGCTTCAAAGGTCAAGGGATTGAAAATCTAGGTGTTGGAGCATCAAACAACAAGAAAGGAGCAACAAATCCAGGTAAGAATCGACCTCTTAACCCTTCTGTAGATCAAACCCGGATTCTAGGATTTTGGGTTTTGAAAAGTTGCAAAGAATCGCATAAAGGTCACATTTTCACGTATGAAAACATGTATAAAGATTAGATTTAGCCTCATGGATGATAAACTAAGGGTTTGGACGTAAAAAGTTGCGATTTTGGGTTAAAAAATGGGTTGGTTCGTCATTTCAGCTCGATCTGCGAAACTGTGTATGCATCCAGCGAAATTGCATGTTCAAGTTGCGAAACTGTGGGTGTTCTGCGAAACTATAGTTTCGCAGATAATTTCGCAGCCATGAAAATTCCAACAAAAGTTGGGCGAAACTGCCATGCGAAACTGGCAGTGAAACTGTCAGCGAAACTAGCAGCGAAACTATCAGCTAAACTGGCAGGGAAACTGTCAGCGAAATTAGCAGCGAATTTAGGCAGAAATTAACCCCTTAGAGTGTTAACTTGTCTGCAGGCTGTGTAGTGTGATCCTAGCCTGGAAAGCTTAGTTTAGAAGCTACTCACGGTATCCAGGTGAGTTCTAGATCCCCTATTTATAAGTTTTCCATGTTTTGGGGCTATTATGCATACTAAATATACGTTTTTAAATGACCAAGATTTTAAGGGGTTTTAACAAGAAGAGCGATTTTTCTATAAGTAAGTGTGCTATATAAATTTTTAAATATAAAAAATTTTCGCGCTGACCTGGCAGCCCGGCCCCAGCCAGGCGCGTTGCCCCTTGGGCCCCACTAGGGGCTGCTGCCCCTAGGACCCCGCTGTCAGGGGCTGGCGCTCCCGAACCCCCGCTGTCCCGCGGAGGGTCGGTTATGTTTTATGATGTCTAGTACTTGGTATGTTGTGTACTTAATAAGTTAAGTATTATATATTAAAGTGGAAGATGATATTAATGAAAAGCGAAACTTAATGAATGTTACCCCCGCGCCCATTTGATGATGAAAGGTCTTGTAAGCACTATGATAGACTTCACTTATGTGAGTCTGATGTATGATGATGGATCCGTATTCATGAGCGGGCTATGTGCCTTGTAGTGTGGATCAACTGTCGAGGGTTAGCTACCGTTTTCATGTGTACCGACAGGGATTGGCATTTGTTGTCGATCAACATGGAGCTCTTGCTTTGTGCAATCTCGTTTATGATGAAAGTGAAAGATAATGAAATAATGAAAGATAATGAACATGCTTATTATGATACAAGTAATGTTATGTACTATGTTGTATGCATGGTCATTATA
The DNA here is from genome assembly GCA_025215565.1 of Flaveria ramosissima. Lineage (NCBI taxonomy): Eukaryota > Viridiplantae > Streptophyta > Magnoliopsida > Asterales > Asteraceae > Flaveria > Flaveria ramosissima. Next base: position 61,391,273 of record CM046041.1, read on the forward strand.
TGAAGGATAAAGTTAATATTTTCTTATATTATTTAAAACTAGAACTCGCTCAGCGAAGCTGACTTTTATGCATAATAGTTGGCAGGTAAACGCTGATGCTGGGGATAGCACTAGGGAGCTACTTGGGGAGCAATGGATGGCATTCATGTTAATGAGATCTTCATTGTATTTTCAAACAATGCACTATGTTTTTATTCAATTTAAAGACAAATGTATGAGTACAATATGATTTCCAAGTATTAAATGAATGTCTATTTAATTCCGCTGCAATGTTTTGGTTATTAAAAATGATCTTTATGCTATGATTAACCAACTGTGAGGTTTCCCGGGAACGGGGCCTTACACAGAGCATTTCAGGCTCTTGATATAAGATCTCACCATCTTAAGATCCCTCACACACACAAAATACTTAACAACTCAAATGACAGCTATTATCAAAGCTTATATGGAAGCTGGAAATATGACAAAGTCTCCACTGATCACTGCTGAAGACTTTGATACTTGGTGTCAAAGAATGGAAGGCTTCATCAAGTCTCATGACTCCAGGATGTGGGACTCTGTTGTTGAAGGACCTTACATACCAAGCACCACTTATGCTACTGGTGGTGGTATGATTCCTAAGGCTGTGGCTGATTACTCTGAAGCAGACAGGAAAAGAATAGAGATTGATCAGAAAGTCATGACAGCCCTTCAAACTGCTCTTCCAAACTCCATCTACAGAGGCTTCAAGAAGTGCGAAACTGCCAAGCAACTATGGGAAGCACTGAAGCTGATGTATGAGGGGTCTACTGAAGCAAAGGAGAACAAGAAGGATCTCTTGAAGCAGCAGTTTGAAAACTTCAATGTTTAAGATAGGTGAAACCATGACTCAACAATACTTCAGGTATGTTGAGATTGTGGATACTCTAATGGATGTTGGAGTAACTCTTGAGAAGAAGGACATTGTAAGGAAGTTTATGTCCTCTCTTCCTAGACAATGGACACACTACTGTGTTGTTATCAAGAGGACTGAGAACCTTAAGACTCTTACTCTCACAGAGTTGTATGGTATTCTCAGTGGCTACTAGATGGATATGAACATGCAAAACTCATCAGGTAACTCCAGCAATCAACTGAGTTCAGCCCTCCATGTGGTTGAAAGGGAAAGCATTGAACCACAACATCATCTTATATGCTTCCCTGACAACTCACAAAAGGGCTCTTTCATTACCTTCCCAGAGACTCCAACTTTCTCAAGGAAGTCCTTTCCAAGAGACAAGTTCTTCTCATGCCTTTGTCTCTGCTGATGAAACCTCAGGCAACTTTCTCTTCACCCTTGAAGATTTGGACTGTATCCATCCAGATGATCTGGAGTATATGGAGATAGTCTAGCAAATGGCTCTTCTCACTCATAGATCCAAGAAGTTCTACAAGAGGACAAGGAGAATGTTTCCAAGCAATGCAGCTAGTAGAAAGTTTGGGCTGGATAAAAGCAAAGTAAAGTGTTACAACTATAACCAGATGGGACACTTTGCAAGAGAGTGTAAGGCACCAAGGACAAATGGTGCCAAGCACAAACCAGACCAAACTACACTGAGAAAACCCCCCCAGAATGAGAAGCCAAAGCAGCAAGGTGCAGTTGTTGTTAAAGAAGGAGGCTTTGACTGGAGCTTTCAGGTGGAAGATGCATCTCCAAACCAAGCACTCATGGCAGACCATGATGAAGCCAAGGTATTGGAACATCTTTGTACTCCTAAATGCATTGCTAAAGTCAATAGATACAGGTCCTATAATTTAGAAATGAGATCTGATCTTGAGTCCTTGAATATCTTAAAAGCTGATTTTAAAAGAACTGAAAATGATTACAAACTAAATATAGAAGACTTAGAGAAAACCATTTCAACTCTTAAACATGAGCATACAAACTACAGAACTTAGATCGAAGACCTCATTACTAAATGAACTGAATGCCAGGCTGAGCTTATGATCAGCAAAGCCAAGTCAGAAAAATGTGTTCTTGAAGAAGAGACCTTCAAGAACATAATATCCTCATCCTTGCATGCAAAAGTTTGTTATCAAAATAAGCAGGGACTAGGATCGTGTGAGATAGCTCCTCCACACACAATCTTGTCTGTAAGATCTCCTAGGTGTGGAACTTGTGAAGTGAGCTTCCCCTCATAGATCCTGTGACTGAAGAGGATGAAGAGGAGATGGTGGAGAATGGCTCTGAGAAGAGTGAAGAAGAGCATTGTAAGAAGGGTCACCATCCCTCTGAGGAGAGCAAAGCTGTTAGAATGACCAAGTCAAGAAGAAAGAACTTGATCAGGAAGGCCAAAAGAAAGTCCAAAAAGGCTCAAGAGATCAAGGTCACCTTTAATTCTGCACAGAAACAAGTCTTTATCTCTACAGGATTTGAAGTGGTGAAGACTGAAGACACAAACTTGAACTCCATCAACAAGAGTTGTGGTTTATGTCCAAATCATTCCATCATCAGGAAGAAGGCTGATCAGTTGTGCATCACTGCTGTACAACCTGAACCATCCAGCTCCAAAGGTAGTTCTATCCCTACAAGAACTGTGACAGCATCTGCAAAGATGAAGATGGAGAAGGAAAGTGATCAAGTTCAGCCTTGTTCACAAAGGAAAACTCCTAGAAGGAAGAAAATGGACTGTGTTATGTGTGGGAGTACTTCTCATCTTGCTAAGGATTGTGTTTACTATCCAAAGAGTACTCTCCACATGACCAAGAAAGAAACTTCTAAGAGTTTGGAAAAGAAGAAGCAAGCTTCGGAAGAAAATTTTGTTTCCTTCGGAAGCTCCAAAATGAAGAAGAAGACAAGTGGAAACTTGCCTTTGGAAGAAAATTTGGTCTCGGAAGAAATGAATACTTCCGAAGCACTAAGGCCTGCTGCAGTGAAAGCAAGATCTTCCGAAGGTCCAATCATCAAAACTTCCAAAGTCATCAAAACTTCTGAAGTATTGAAGGTCAAGTCTAAGCTTCCAAAGGTGGTGTGGAAGTTAAAGAAAGACCAAGTGGCTAAAAGTTCTTCATCAACATCAGCAAATGATCCTTCTAGCATGACCATAGGATCAATTACTGTTGCATTGTCTTCAACTTCTTTTGATGAGCCCAAGACCAATGAGGCTTGGGTTTCCAAATATAACTAATCATCTCTTTTGTGCAGGAACAGCTCAAGACAAACGGAAATGTATGGATCATTGATAGTGGCTGTTCCAGGAACATGACAGGCAATAGGTCACTACTCCAAAATGATTGAAAGAATTGAAGGAGGACCAGTTCTTTTTGGAAGAGATGTAGGAGGTTACATTACAGGAAGGGGCAAGGTCACAAATAGTAAGCTCAGCATTGAGAAGGTAAAATTTGTCAAGGAGCTTGGGTACAATCTTCTGAGTGTATCCCAATTTTGTGATTAGAGTCATAACATGCTCTTCACTGAGCATGAGTGCATTGTTCTAAGGCTCGGGGTGGTCATTCCTCATGAGCACATCCTGCTCAGGGCCCCCAGGAAAGGGAATGTGTACATATGGACTTGCAAGAAACATCACCCTCAGGAGAAGTTTCATGCTTTTTGTCTAAATCAATAATGATGAATCTTTCCTTTGGCATAAAAGAATGTGCCATGTAAACTTTAAAACATGAATAAATTAATTAAGAATGATTTGGTAACTGGAATACCAAAGAAAGAGTTTACAAGTGATGACCATTGTGTTGCACGCCTGAAGGGGAAGCAACACAAGATATCTCACAAGCCAAAGGAAAGAAATTCCATCATTAATCCAATACACTTATTACATATGGATCTCTTTGGCCCCACCAGCGTAATGAGTCTAGGAAGGACCTCTTATTGTTTGGTGATCACAGATGATTTTACAAGATTCACTTGGGTCTTCTTTCTTAGAACTAAGGATGAGACCCCTGAGATTCTGAAAAATTTCATCTTAAAGATTGAGAATCAATATGATCACAAGGTCAAAACCATAAGATGAGATCAAGGAACTGAATTCAAGAATCAAATCTTTGATACATTTTCTGATGAAAAGGGTATTACAAGACAATATAGTGCTCCCAGGACTCCTCAGCAAAATGGTCTTGCTGAGAGGAGAAACAGGACACTAATTGAAGCTGCAAGAACTATGTTGTTTGACTCTAAACTGCCTATCACCTTCTGGGCAAAGGCAGTAAACACTGCTTGCTATATGCAAAACAGAGTTTTAGTGGTTAAGGCACATGGTAAGACTCCTTATGAACTTTGGCACAAAAGAAAACCTTTCATAATTGCCAAGTTTGCTGAGAAATCAGATGATGGACACTTTATTGGATACCCTTCTCAAGCTAAAGCTTATAGAGTATAAAATCTCAGAACTAGAGTAGTTGTGGAGTCAGCCAATGTGATTTTCAATGAGCACACTCCCAGTGTGAAAGGTTCAGGTCCGGATTGGCTATTTGATCTTGATTTAGTTACCAACTGTTTTAACAGATCTTGTGAGAATGTTTAGGGTCCATAGATATACTACCTACAGATGATCCTGATCCAAGATTTGAGCTAAGAAAACCTTCTAGTTACACATCTTCAGCTCCAGTGGTAACTAATCCTGCAAATGAAGCTTCTACCAGCACATCAATGACAATTCCGGCTGATGCTTCTGAGGTGCCATCAAATTCCAGTTTAGAGGCACAAAACTCAGGAGAAGGAGCTTCAAATGTTGGAGAAAATGGTGGTGGTGAAAGTGATCAGGAATTTCTTGATGCTGATAACCACTCCATTGAAGACAACATCAATGATGTCACACACTCATTAGATCAAGTCAATCTTGATAAGTGTGCTGATGTGGAGGGTGAATCTTCTTTGCCAGATCAGAATTTCTCAAATTTAGATCTGTCTAAGAAACTTGTTGTGATCCCTCAACTAATGATCCACAAGTCTCATCATTCCACAAACATCATTGGAGATGTTGATTCAGGGGTGAGAACAAGAGCACAAACCCATGAAGCAAATGTTTTCTTCACTCTTGTTTCTTGTCCCAGTTAGAGCCAAAGAAAATTGATGAGGCTCTAAAGGATGGAAGTTGGGTTGAAGCTATGCAAGAGAGCTGCTTCAATTCAAAAGGCAAAAGGTTTGGAATTTATGTCCTCTTCCTCAAGGGAAGACTACTATAGGAACCAAATGGGTTTTCAGGAATAAGAAGGATGATAGAGGACTTGTCATCAAGAACAATGCAAGACTAGTTGTTCAAGGGTATACTCAAGAAGAAAAATTGACTACACAGATTTTTTTGCTCCTGTAGCAAGACTTGATGTTGTTAGGATATTCCTAGCTTTTGCTGCATCCAAGAACTTCAAGGTCTACCAACTTGATGTCAAGTGTGCTTTTCTTTATGGGGTGATTAATGAAGAGGTGTATGTCAGACAACCACTTGGGTTCGCAGATCCTGATCATCGTGATTATGTCTGCAGGCTTGATAAAGCTCTTTATGGGCTACACCAAGCACCAAGGAAGTGGTATGAGACTATATCTCAGTATCTCTATCAACATGGTTACAAAAGGGGTACTATAGATGGAACTCTCTTCATTAAAGGAACAAGAAATGACATAATGCTAGTTCAAGTATATGTAGATGACATTATCTTTGGGTCAACTAATCCAAAGCTCTGCAAAGACTTTGAGAAGCTGATGAAGGACAAGTTTGAAATGAGTGCCATGGGGGAACTCAATTTCTTTCTAGGAATTCAAGTGAAGCAAGTTGACAATGGCATTTTCATAAGTCAGTCAAAGTATGTACAAGACATACTTAAAAGGTTCAACATGACTGATTGTAAGGTTGCTTAGACATCCATAGCTAGAAATCACTATCTTGGACCTGATCTTGAGGGGGAGTGTGTTGATGAGCGTCTCTATAGGGCAATGATTGGGTCTCTTATGTACCTCACAGCTAGCAGGCTAGATATCATGTTTGCTACATGCATTTGTGCAAGATATCAAGCCAACCCCAAGATGTCACATCTGGTCACCGTCAAAAGAATCTTAAGATATCTCAAAGGTGCTCCATCACTTGGCCTTTGGTATCCAAAGAATTCTGACTTTAATCTGTATGCTTATACAGATAATGACTATGGTGGTTGCAACATGAATGAAAAGTCTACATCAGGGGGATGTCAATTTCTTAGTGGAGGAGTAGTCTCTTGGCAATGCAAGAAACAATCCTGTGTGTCTGCATCAATTGCTGAGGCTGAATACATTGCTGCTGCAAGCTGCTGTGCTCAAGTGCTTTGGATTCAAAATCAGATGCTGGACTATGGATTCAACTTTAAAGAGACTCCCATCCACATAGACAACAATAGTGCTATCTCCATCACAGAGAATCCTATGCAGCACTCAAGGACAAAGCATATTAATATCAGGTATCATTTGATTAGAGATAACTTTGAAAAGGGATTAATCAAACTAGTCAAAGTTAACAGAAATGAACAATATGCTGATCTGTTCACCAAAGTTTTTGATGAGCATAGATTTAAATATCTTGTATCAGCTATTGGGATGATTAACTTTGAATAGCTTTTCTTAAAACTTAATCATATTTATTTCTAAAACATGTGTGTCCTAAGTTGTCTATTTTATCACCTTTATAAGCCCTTGTTTTCTTTGGAAGAAAATCTTTTCAAAAGACTTTTTCTTAGATTTTTGAAAATTTTGATCTCTTTTCTTTTCGGAAGACTTATAATTTCCTTCGGAAGAAATTTATGTCTTAGTAAACAAATAATTGCTTCAGTAATTTTACCTACGGAAGAAATTTTTGAAATATCTTCCGAAGCTTAAAATCAACTTAAGTACTCTGTATGTTTTCAATGAACAAGTTTCTTCCGAAAGTAATTTACCTTCGAAAGTTTTTATTCTCCTTAGAATAAAAAATCTCTGAGTGTTAATTCTCTTCCGAGGCAAAATTCTCAAAAACCTTTGAAACATCTTCCGAAGCCAATTTGCCTTCGGAAGCTTTTTTTCAGAACTTCCGAAGCAAATAACCTTCGGAAGATTTCTCGACTTCCAAAAAACTACTTTTTGGGCAAAAAGTAAACTACTTTTCAGAGGTGGGACCGACATCCAGATTTCAAAGTTTATCCCCTTTCATTAACTTTGTCTCAAATCCTTTTCACATAAATACCCAACGGTTCCCCCTCTTTCACTATCTTCTTCAATTACACTACTTAAACCTAAATTCTCCCAAACCGCCTTTGTTCTTCATCTTTCTTCATCCTTAAGCTTCTGAAATGGCCAACCTAAACCACAGAAACAACCCAGATTTCTCCATGCAACTTCACAGGCAACACAACCAGGTTGCTCTGTTAAGCTCTGAGAAAGATGAAAGTTTCTTAGAGATTTGCCGTTTCGTAGCTCTATCCAACTAATTCACCTCTCTAACCATTGATCCTGCTCTCTATGAGGATCATCTGCTTGAATTCTAGAAGACCTGCCAAGAGGTCATTATGGATGGGGAGAAGGCACGTCTGTCACAGTGCAAGGGAGGCCAATCTTCATCACTCCAGCCATCATAAACTCACTTGCAGCTGGATAATGAAGAAGGTGAGTTGTCCTTCCCAAAGGAAGCTGTAAATCATTCCTTTGAGCAGATGGGCTATGATGGAGATTTCTCTGTAAAGATATTTAGGAAAGGGAAGGTCTTATCCCAGTGGAAATACCTGTTTCATGTGGTTATCCACAGCTTGTCTAACAAGCATGGAGGGTGGGACCAGATTCTTGAAGATCTCTCCTTCATAGTACATGGAATGGTTCAAGGGGTCAAGTTCAGGTAGTCTCAGTTTGTTTATACAAATTTGCTTGTTAACTTGGACTCCTTAGAGTATTATATGTTTCCAAGATATTTTCAACACATTCTCAACTGTGAACTGGGCTCACAGTTGAGGGAAACAAATAATATTCTTAAACTGGGACAGATGAAGCCCGACATCTTTAAAATTATGAAGAAGCCGACTGTAGGCTTCTCAGGGGTAGAAACAGCTCTTGTCCCAAAAATGTTAGAGCTCATTGCTTAAGGTGACAACCTAGCAACACAAGCTAGTGTTGAACCCACACCTTCTATCTCCCAACCACCAAAAAGGCCAAAAATCACCCTCACCTACCAAAGAAAATCCAAACGAACCCCTGCTCAAGCTATTGAGTCTGTGCAAGCCCCCATATACTCACCCATACAGGAGGAAGTGGACACTAGAGCTCCCACTACCCCTGAAGAGCAAACCACTCCAATCTCTTCAAAAATCAGGGATGAGGTTCCTCATGCTCATCCTGATGAGCTCATAACCCCAACTGCCTTAAGCCCTTACTCTGAGTCTCAACACTCAAGTGAACAACCTTCAGGGGACAGTTACCATCCCCAGCCTTTAGACTTAAATCAAACCATTCCCAACCTCTCATTTTATACTGATGAAGACTTAGGTTTCAATGGGTAGCATGAGTCTCTCTACTCTTCCCCTACTCAAAGAGATATGAGTACTCCTGAGTCTCCTTTGTCTAGCCCATATCAGTCATCCATCACTAAGGTGGATACTTCTGAACCTGTTCAGGATATCCATATGGAAGAGGCTCTCACTTATGCAAGTGATTACATCATTAAGACCTCAACCATGGCAACTCAGCCCATTGACACTTCAACTGAGGCTGCCAATGTACAGAGGAAATCCAGCAGCCAAGAACCTGAAGCTGGTGGTGAGAGAGAGGACCTTAGTCCAATCATCTCATCCCCCAATGATTCTTCTGATGAAGATGAGGGGAATCTGAGACTAAAGGTGCAAAATCTGTCAAAAACATGCTCCTATTTAGTCTCTAAGGTTAGTCACCTTGAATCTCAGGTGACTACCCTGCAAAATAGGGTTAATGATCAGCAACTTGAGATATCTTATCTCTCTGGGAGACCTTTAAGAGGAGCTCAACCAGGAACACAAGAACCTGTGAATGTGATTGATCTAACTCCTAGCTCACCTTTGCAAGAGGGTGATGCTACCAAAAAGGGGGAAAAAGTCATTACAGTCACAGAACCTGGGAGTTCTTCAGGGAGTATGGACATTGAGGACTCACCATCCTCACTTGTAATTGTGCATACTCAGCAACTTCCTCAAGTTCCCATTAATATGGACATTATAGACTTTGTCATTAGGAGTCTCTTTAAGGAAGGCATTCCAAGGGCTATGTCATCCCCACCTCAAGGAACTTCAAACTACATTATTGGGTGGAGGTATGATGTTGATAGAAGAACCCTTATTCTTCACAGTGTTCAAGGGCAGCAAGACATATTCAATTTTCAGACCTTGAACTACTATGAAGGTCTTGACGTGATCAACATGCCACTTGTCAACCCAAATCAATCAAGACAAGCTAACAGGTTAACACTCAGGATTGAAGACAGAATTACTGAAGAGTTCAGCCTTTGAAGGAGACAAAGGCAATTAGGTAATGTCATTGGTCAACTGGATGTTGAGGCAGACCCTGAGATTAGCTTCAAAGGGAAAACCTTGGCTGAAGGCCCAGTGATAGAGCTTGAGAGCCCTGTCACACCAACAAATGCTTCAGAAATTCATTCCCTCAGTGAAACACCTGCTGGTGAAGGTGTCTCACAACCTCTCTCTGGCCAGAGCTTGGATGCTACACCAAGCAATGAAGGCCAAAGCTCTCTCCACCCTATGTCACAAAGGTGTGTGGGTGACAAAGGGAAAAGGATTTTAACTCCTGAGGAGATTGAGGAGGTGGAGAGAGAGAGAGGAAGAGGAAACTAAGGGGAGAAAGTTCCTCTGGGTCTTCAGGCTTTATGCAAGCTGCAATCAGGCCTGCCCCCAGACCAAACACTCAAGAAGATTAGTTGAGGGCAGTCAGGATTACTTACCTCAGACCAGGAACTATGACATAGATGAGATTATATCTCTCCCCTTAGAGCAATTAAATGATCTGGCTGACATGGAAGTGTCAAGAGAGATGAAGGAAGCAGAGGATGCAAGGCTACTTCTCCAATTCAAAGAGGAGAAGAGACGGAAAAGGTTATAAACAAGCATGTTCCAACTCTCTCCCCAGTTCAAGAAAACCCTGTGCAAGAGGATGTGGCAGCTATACAAGAACCTCAGGTAGACAAAGGAATAGATAGACAAAACATGATCAACTACCTGAGTGCCACAGGTCTCTACCAGACATCTGCACTTCTTCCTTTGTCCTTTGAGTACATTGAGTTTGAGTACCTCAAACAGCTTGAACTTCAAGTGCTCAAAGAGCAAAAGGTAACAAAGAAAAAGATGAGGGAAGATGTTGCAAAGTCAAGAGCCATCATCCAAAAGAGTATGAAGAAGTCTATTGACAGGAAAAGGATGATGAGCTTCTTGAAGTTGTATGGATTCTCCGGAAGGAGACTTGGCCCTATGTCTCTATCCACAATGGATGAGCATATCAGGGTGATCAAGCAGAAGATCAAGAGTGGAGAGCTGATTGACTTACACTCCCCTCCAAGTCAAGTCCCACCTTAAGTGGAGGTTAAGGTTGAACAACCTGAGACAACACAACCTGGACCTCCTGCTGAGCCTTAGCAAGCTTCATCTTCTGATCCACAGCAGTGTCAAACTCCCTCTCCTTTTGAACCTTTGAGGGAGGAACACCCAACTGGAAAGACAAGGATGATCAACAAGGTGCTGCAGACCAGTCTTCTCAGTTGAAGTCTTCTAAGAGGAAGAAGAGGATGGCTTCCAAACCAAAGTCAAAGAAGAAGAAGCCTGAATCATCCACCTCTACACCTCAGGCTGAGTCAGATCAACCTGAGGAAGTGCATGAAGATTCAGTCCAATCAACTCCAATTCAAGTGGCTCCTCTTGCAGCTGAATCAGAAAGATGGCATGTGATCAGAGATCAAGGTGTTGAGAATGTCTACACATGGAAAGACTTAGTAAACTTACCTCTGCATGCTCTCTTTGGGATGAGAAGATATTATGAGGGCTGAGTGATCCTGACTATCTGATGAAGAAGGGTATGGTCATCATCATCCCAAAGACCACCAACATCTGAAGATCTTCTAAATGTTTTGGTAGCATCAGCCTAGGGGGAGTTTGTAAGGATTCTTATAAGTCTGATACAGCCAAAACACCTAAAGTCTCTCTGCATGCATGCACTGAAGAACAGAAGTAGAAATGCTTCGGAAGTGTACACCATGCACTAGAAATATTCTAAGTGTAAAATCTTCCGAAGCCAAGACCAACATCTTCCAAAGCCAAAAGTGAAGTCTTCCGAGGCTTCAAAGACAAAGTCTTCCGAAGCCAAAGATTGAAGACAGATTTCTTCCGAAGACTTTTAGAGATATGCCTTTATCTGATGTACTTTACCATAAAGCTGGACCACCTTTCTGCTGCAACTCTATCAAGTCACCAACTTACATGAGTTGGTGAAAAGTTCCATGCTTTTGGTAACTGTACATTGAGGTCTTGAGTCCATGCTTTCTACTTTATGTACTTTTATCCTTTTTGTAATATATTAGGATGTGAGCTATGGCATGTCATAGTCACTAGTCAAAAGGCAGATCTGCCTTTTGACTCTACATTTGATTTTGTAGTTGTCTAGTCAATTGTATCCAGCTGGCTTTCTAAGTATGGTCGGCTGTAGGATGTAGTATAAAGTATCTCAAGTACTTATAACTTCCATCGATGCTTTGTAACATTTGTAATAGAACTTGAGAAGCAATATACAGCATTCTTGAAAACCAATTACTTGTGTTGTTTGCCATCTTATTCTGTCTCATATTTACTTGTGTTCTTAGCATCTTTCACAAAAGTTAACCAGTTCCCTATTTGATTTGTTAAGTGTTCTAAACAACCCTCCTTATTATGTTGTTGTGTTGTAAGTGCATACCCTTCACCGGTCCTGCATACAAGAGGAAGGCCCAGGGCTAAAGAGGTGGCTTATGAAGAGCCCGAGACCCCTCATCCGGAAGGTGGTGATGAGAGTGCTAATCTAAGGGCCTCGGTGAAGGAGGCTGTGGTGGAGGAAGTTCACGAAGTCATGCAGACGATCCTTCCGCTTGTAGTGACCGAAATGATCAAGGCTATGAGGAAAGGCGAGAGGAAGGAAAGAAGGAGGTCAACGGGGGACAGGGAGCAACCGGAGACTGAGACGGTTGTCTCTGATGATGTGAAGGAGGAGGAGGTTGTGCTAGAAACAGCCTGAGGCTATAACTACGGGCCATTTCAAAGATGCAAGCACCTGACCTTTAATGATAATGGCACTGTTGTTGCTGCTAACCAATGGGTGAGAGAGATGGAAGCTGTACTGGATATCAGCGAGTGTCGGGAGGACCAGAAGGTGAAGTTTGCCACTCATTCATTTGTAGACTCAGCTCTGTGCTGGTGGGACAATATTGTCCAAGCCGAGGGTAGTCGGGCAAGTGGAAGAATGAGGTGGCCGGAGTTGAAGAAATTGGTGATCGGGGAGTTTTGTTCTCACCGAGAGATGGACAAGGTGGAAAGGGAGTTCCTGCAGCTGGAGGCGGGAACCATGACACATCAGCAATACACCACCGAGTTTAACGAGATGGCACGGCTAGTGCCGGATCATGTGACACCCCTGTCACGAAAGATCAAGAGGTATATTCAGGGCATGCCGGCAGACATCCACAGGCATATGATCGCCGCCCGACAGAGTATGTTCAGATCGGTGGTTGATCTGGCGGGAAGGTTGTATGATGAAAGGGAGGTGGTGGTGGCTGAGGTGATTAAGAAAGGTGGTGGTGACAAGAACTGGAACGGGAAACGGTTTGGACGTGGTGAAGCCACTCCAAACAATAAGGTTGCAAAGGTGGGCGACCGGCGTGTGATCACACCCGGTGCAGGGTCAAAGAAATGCGGTAAATGTGGGAAAGAGCATTCGGGAGAATGTAAACGGCGATCAAACATCTGCTTCAAATGTGGGAAGCCTGGTCATATGGCAAGGGAGTGTGGGGTTATAAAGTGTTATAACTGTGGAGAAAACGGCCATTTGAGCAGGGATTGTAAGAAGCCGATGGAAGAGAGTTCCGGGGCAGGGAAGAAGACCGGGACCGAGGGGCAGAGGGCGAGTGCTAGGGCGTTCACGATGACTCAGGAGGAGGCTAGGACGGACCCCGATGTTGTGTCAGGTATGTTTCTAGTAAACCAAACTCTTGCTTTTGTGTTATTTGATTCAGGTGCTAGTAAGAGTTTTATTTCTGCTGCTTTTTGTGCTAAGTTGTCTGTTAGTAGTAGAAGCATTGATAAGCCCTTCGATGTAGAAATTTCCATAGGTAAGTCTACCAGGATTGTTGATCTGATAGAAGGTTGTGACGTAGAATTAGAAGGTCATAAGTTTCCTGTTAGACCATTTATGATGACCTTAGGCGGGTTTGACGTAGTCCTAGGAGTGGATTGGTTGGCGGACTACGAGGCGAATATCATATGTCGGAAGAAGATGATTTGATTGACAACGCCTGACAGGAGTTCGATGACAGTTTATGGTGACCAAGTCACTACGATTCCGAAGGTGATTTCGATGGCGGTGGCGGCAAATTGCATGAGGCGTGGACGTAGTGCCTACTTGGCCTACGTAAAAGATGTGGATATGTCAACACCACAACTGTTTGATGTACCAGTTGTGTGCGACTTTCTGGACGTGTTCGCAGAAGACTTACCATGTGTGCCACCGGACCGCGAGATCGAGTTTCAGATTGACTTGATACAAGGTGCACAACCTGTTGCTAAGGCTCCGTATCGGTTGGCTCCGACCGAGATGAAGGAATTGATGGAGCAACTGTAGGAGTTGCTTGATAAGGGATTTATTCGACCGAGTATCTCTCCTTGGGGTGCTCCGGTCTTGTTTGTGAAGAAGAAGTACGGTAGTATGAGGATGTGCATTGACTACCGTGAATTGAACAAGTTGACGGTGAAGAATCGGTATCCATTACCGAGGATTGATGACTTGTTTGATCAGCTCCAAGGTGCCAGTTGGTTTTCGAGGATAGATCTCCGATCTGGCTACCATCAATTGAAGGTGAAGGAGCAAGATATTCCTAAAACAGCTTTCCGTACGCTTGTGGACACTACGAGTTTCTCGTTATGTCCTTTGGTTTAACCAACGCGCTAGCTGCTTTTATGGACTTAATGAATCGAGTGTGTCGGCCGATGTTAGATAAATCAGTGATTGTGTTTATTGATGATATCCTGATTTACTCGAGGAGCGAAGAAGAGCATGCTGGACACATTCGGGAAGTGTTGGAGACGTCGAGAAAGGAGAAGTTGTATCCTAAGTTCTCCAAGTGTGCGTTCGGGTTGCGCGAGGTGCAGTTCTTGGGTCACGTGGTAAATCCCGAGGGGATTATGGTGGACCCGACTAAAGTAGAAGCGGTTATGCAATGGAAATCTCCAAAGACGCCATCCGAGATCCATAGTTTCTTGGGGTTGGCGGGATATTATCGAAGATTCATCCAAGACTTCTCTAAGATAGCTTCTCCATGACCCGCAAAGATGTGAAGTTTGTATGGGGTCAAGATCAAGAGACGGCTTTTGAGGAGTTAAAGGCAAGGTTGACTCAAGCCCCTGTATTGTCATTACCAAAAGGAAGCGAGGATTTGATGGTTTATTCAGATGCTTCTTACTAAGGGTTGGGTTGTGTACTGATGCAGCGAGGAAAGGTTATAGCTTATGCATCCCGACAGTTGAAAGTTCATGAGGTTAATTATCCTACTCATGACTTGGAGCTAGCAGCTGTGGTCTTTGCACTAAAGATTTGGAGGCACTACCTGTACGGAACTAAGTTCACAATCTTCAAGGACCACAAGAGCTTGAAGTACTTCTTCGAGCAAAAGGATCTGAACATGAGGCAAAGGAGATGGTTGGTGCTCATAAAGATTATGATTACGAGATCCATTACCATCCGGGCAAGGCCAACGTGGTGGCAAACGCCCTTAGTCGAAAGTAAAGACCCGAGCCGATTCGGGTGAAAGCTTATCAGTTGATTATGACCTCTGATATTATGAAGCAGGTCAAGGTGTTTCAAGATAAGGCGTTGAGAGAAGATCATCTTAACTCTGAAAGGATGAAAGGTCTAGTCGTGGAGTTGGGTGAATACACACTCGATGTTAGAACCCGATTCGGACGAATGTTGATTCCTTGTTATGAGGATCTACGTGGGAAGATCATGGACGAATCTCATAAGACTCGATAGTCCATTCATCCCGGTACTATAAATATGTATCAATATATGAAGAAGGATTATTGGTGGTCGGGTATGAAGCGGGATGTAGCGGAGTATGTGAGTAAGTGCCTTACTTGCTTACAGAGGAAGGCCGAGCATCAAAAACCGTACGCGAAGATCCAACCGTTTGATATACCAAAGTGGAAGTGGGAGCATATCACCATGGATTTTATTACGAATTTATTGCGTAGCGTGAGAGGGTATAAAGCTATATGGGTGTCAGTTGATCGTCTGACGAAGAGTGCTCACTTCCTACCAATCCGAGAGACGTATTCCTCTAAGAGATTAGCCGGCCTGTTCATCAAGGAGATTGTAACTCGTTATGGTGTGACGGTGTCTATGGTGTCTGACCGTGACACCCGGTTTACATCTAAGTTTTAGAAGAAGTTCCATGATGCTATGGGGACGAGGTTACACATTAACACGGCTTATCATCCACAAACGGATGGTCAGTCGGAGAGGACGATTCAGACGCTTGAAGATATGCTTCGGGCATGCGTCATCGACTTTGGAGGAAGTTAGGATGACCACTTACCGTTAGCTGAGTTCTCATATAACAATAGTTATTATGCCAACATTGGTATGCCCTCTTATGAGATGTTATACGGTAGGAGATGTAGAACACCCGTGTGTTGGGGTGATATTGGTCAGAAGGAGTTGGGAACTATCGAAGTGATTGAGGCTACAACTGAGAAACATGAAAGGATCAAAGCCTTTATGAAGGCAGCAAAAGACAGACAGAAGTCGTATGCCGATAAGAGACGTCGACCGATTGAGTTCCAGGTGGGTGATAGAGTTATGTTGAAAGTCTCGCCTTGGAAAGGTATTATTCGGTTTAGAGAGCGGTGCATGTTGAGTCCGAGGTATACAAGGCCTTTCCGAATCATTGCTCGAGTAGGAGGTGGCCTATAGGTTGGACTTACCCGATGAGTTAAGTGGAATTCACCCGACATTCCATGTATCTCATCTGAAAATGTGTTTGGCAGACAAGGATATGGTTGTACCACTGGAAGATATTGAAGTTGATGAAAGGCTTAATTATGTGAAGCAACCAGTGGCAATCATTGATTGCAAGGAGAAGAGGTTAAGGAATAAAGTGGTTCCTCTTGTGCGTGTACAGTGGAAACATAAGAAGGGATCCGAGTCTACGTGGGAGACTAAAGAGAGATAAGGCAACATTACCCACATCTGTTCGAGGAATAACAGGTTTCGGGGACGAAACCTATATAAGGGGGGTGGACTTGTAACACCCGGATATTTTTCAAGACAAGAAAGAAAGAATACAAGTGAAGAAAAAGAAAGAAACACAATTTAATCCAAGCTAAGGGGCCAAATGTGTCAAAAGGAAAAAAAGTTTCAAAAGTTGGTGTAAAAGATGGTATGGCCGCCCATGTGTATACACAACACCTTTTCATTCGGATTTTGTAGAGTGTGAAAGCAGAGAGCTCGGGTTTTGAGGAGAATAACAAGAAGAGTTTGAATTCAAGGTAAGAATTCTTTGTTTTGAGTTGTTCTTGCCCGGCCTATGCCTCGGTTATATGCTTATGTGTTTGTATGTGTGTTCGGGTGCGTGTGTTTGGTGCGTTTGTAGGTGTTTGAACTCAATTGCAAACGGGTTTGAAGAAGTCATACCCAAAGGCTGCTAAGGTGAGTTCTAGAACCCCTTTTTGCATGTTTTATACAATTTTAGGGCTGGAAATGCATGTGCAAATGTTTTTATAAAAATAGGTTTACACCCGTATGTATGTGTATGTGTAAATGCGGGTGGGCTTATGATATGGGTGTTTATGATGTTATGATGAGGCCTCTTTCTTGATATGATGCTTAGAATGTAAGAAATAAGCTTAGAATATGTTAGATTGATGATTGGGTCTGATTATGATGTTACTATTTTGAGTTGGCTGCCCATGCGCCTGATATAGGCTCATGCGCCCAACGTCTAAAATGCCTAAGTGCCCCATGCACCCAAAAGCTCGCCCAAATAGTGGCCATGCGCCTAGGATAGGTTGAATTTGGCTAAGTGTCTAAACGCTTAGATTACCCATGCACCCAGGAACTCATGCGCCTGCATAGTGTGTTGGGGTTCAACAATGGAATAAACTGAAGCTTACCAAATCATAATTACAGCCAACTGAAGATCTCATTGTACGAGTTCAGAGACCAAGTTGATCACAACAAAATCAACAATACAAGACAATTCAACATGACAAAGTCAACATCAAGACAATTAGAAAGTCAAAATTAGGTCATGTTGTAATAATAATATAAATAGACCCACTAGTGCATTTTTGCAAGTGTGGTTGTTTTGTGTGTGTTTCTCATGGTGTAAATCACCACCTAAGGAGAAATCCTCTCCTTTGGGTGGGTTTGATTTCACCAGCCATCTATGATTCTCATTGTAACTTGTTTATCAACATTAATGAAATCATAACATTATTATTATCCATCTCTTTGTTCTTTGATTCACACACGTCCACCCATCTTAATTTTTATTTCTAGATCTGAACGAGATGAATCCTAAGATCTAAGCTCAATGAATCTGAAATATTGATTTATCATAGTGCCCATGCACCTAGAGTTTGCCCATAATGACTAAGTGTTGGGCCATGCGCCCAGAACTCTTCCCATGCGCCTAAGACTTAGAATTATTTTCTGAATTTGGGGAAAATGTAAAGTGTAGGCTTTGACTTGGGATGTTCCTAGGGGTGTTGTAAGTTGACTTTTGATGGATGATGTGTGATGTTGCATGCATGATGTTATGTGATTGATGTTATGCTTATGTATGATGTGTTTCCTTATGTTCCTTATTACGTATTATGGAGTGACTCTACGTGGTGTGATTATGATAATGAACGTAAAGTAATATCTTAACGAAGCGAAAGATTTAAGATAATAAAAGTGGAACATAATGAATGAATGAATAAAAGTCTTGCAAGCAAATGAAAGGAGGTTCAAAACTCCTTAAATGAAAGGAGGTTCAAAACTCCTTAAGAGTTGTTAGCTCAACTGTGTGTTTACAGCGTGCGATCTTGGCTAACCCTTAGGGTACACACACAGGGGGAGTTAGTCTATGTGACCACTCCATACGTGTGATATGTGCGATTTGTGCGATATGGGGTCCTTGTCGCTTAACCTTAGATGTTATGGATTTGTGCTCAAGAGGGGGGTTAAGCATACGACGGGACCTAGATAGAAGTGAAAAGATAATAAATGTACGAAAAGTGCGATAAGTACGAAATGTACGAAATGTATGAAATGAACGAGGATGGAAGATAATAATTATTACCTTTATGTACATATGATGTGTGATCATGTGCGATAGTAAAGAAAATGTTTTAACGAATGAAAGGTAATATATTATGCTTTTATAAAACTAGAACTCGCTCAGCAACGCTGACTTTTATGTGCTTCCAGTTGGCAGGTAGATGTTGTTGAGGATGGCACGGGGTGGCTACTTGGCTTATTTTAGATGGCATTCATTTTATGTTGTGATGATGTTTTTGCATTGTAATGCGAACAAACGATATTTTGAAAATGTTAACAATGTTGTATTATTTTGCAAAAGCAGTTATGTTTATATATGAAATGGTTTGTTTAAAAGGCTTCCGCTGCAATATTTTAGCAAGTTAATGTATGTTTTATGATTATGAGCGATGAATGACCAGCTGTGAGCGTCCCGGGAACGGGGCCTTACATAACTAGAAACCCTTTTGTTCTTGACTCGTATGGAAGTAGATGAAGTTTCTTATGGTGGTGGTGGTGGTGTGATTTTGAAGGTGGGGTTGTGGTGGCACTTGCGATGACCGAGAGGGTGGGGGAGGCGTGTTCATAGGTGGTGGGGTGACGGGTTGGTGGTGATGGTCGATGATGCGGGCGCGGTTGACGGCCGAAGTGGTGATGCAGGTGGCGGTCGACGGTGGGGTGGCGGAAGGTGGTGGTTTCGGTGGTGGGGTGGGAGCCGTGGTGGTGGTGGTGGTGAGGAGATGAAGAGTTGTGTGAAGTGTGAGTGGAGTGTGGGTATTTTGTAGAGATTTGGAGACTTAGTTGTCATCCATGCAATCTCTACACCAAATATTACTATTATTATTATATTATTAATAATAATATTATTATTATTAGTAGTAGTGTTATTATTATTAGTCTTATTATTATTATTAGTATATGTAATAGTTAAACGATTTCAAGGTTCGTTAGAACTGTTTACGTAGGGTTTTTCAATTAATCACATGATAATTAATAAATATAAATGTATTATTAAAGATAGTCTCGTGGGTTGCTTTATTTAATCGAGTGTCACAGTCTCCCATCGTTTAAGAAATTTCGTCCCGAAATTTACGTTGTTGAATTCGTGTCAGATCTGGATCTGAACAGGTGAGGGTACTTTTGTTGAATTTGGTCCTGACGTTCCCATGTAAATTCAGGTCCTCTCTTAGAATTCCATCTGACTTTAACCAACTTAATTTGGCTTTGCCTAAGCTTCTGAACCTTCCAATCCAAGATTTCTATTGGTTCTTCGACAAAATGGAGTTTGTCGTCGATACAAACTTCGTTTGGTGGAATAACTAGTGATTCATCCGTCATGCATTTCCTTAAATTAGACACGTGTAACACGTTGTGCACATTTCCAAGTTTATTTGGTAGATTAAGCCGGTATGCAACTTTCCTAATTCGTTCCATAATTTCAAACAGTCCAATGAATCGAGGATTAAGCTTTCCTCTCTTACCGAATCTCACAATACCCTTCCAAGGGGATACTTTTAGGAACACTCTGTCGCCAACCTGAAACACCAATGGTTTTCTCCGAGTATCTGCGTAACTCTTTTGTCGGCTATTGGCGGCTTCAAGTCTCTTTCTGATCTGAATGATCTTGTCTGTCGTCTCTTGAATAATCTCTGGTCCTGTTAATTGTCTTTCGCCGATATCTGCTCAACACAGAGGCGAACGACATTTTCTTCCACACATGCTTCAAATGGAGCCGTTCTAATGCTAGTGTGATAACTATTATTATATAATAACTCAGCTAATGGTAGGTGAGTATCCCAGTTTCCGCCAAAATCAATCACACATGTTCTTTATAAATCTTCCAGCGTTTGAATGGCTCTTTCACTATGGCTGTCCATTTGTGGGTGATATGCCGTACTCATGTCTAATCGAGTACCCATGGCTTCATGCAATGATTGCCAGAACCTTGAGGTGAATCGACTATCTCTATCTGATATGATCGAAATTGGTACACCGTGACGAGATATTACTTCCTTGATGTATAAATCGGCCAACTTATTCATGTTATACGTCTCTTTCATGGGTAAAAAGTATGCAGATTTTGTCAATCGATCGACGATTACCCAAATTGTATCATGACCACTTGATGTCCGTGGTAGTTTCGTCACAAAATCCATAGCAATGCATTCCTATTTCCATTTTGGGATCTCAAGTTGTTGTAAGGGTCCGGACGGTTTCTGGTATTCCGCCTTTACCTTGATAAAGTCATTCACTTGTTAACATATAAAGCTATATCTCCTTTCATGTTAGGCCACTAGTAGAATTCCTTTACGTCATGATACATTTTGTCGGTCCCCGGGTGAATTGAGTATCTTGACTTATGCGCTTCATCCAGTATTACTCTGCGTAAGTCTCTGTACTTTGGAACCCATACTCGGTTTGCAAAATGCATCAATTTATCGGAGTCAGGTGTTAACTCCTTAATCATTCCTTGCAGGCCTTCATTCTTCAAATTTTCGTCCTTTAATGCTTCAAGTTGAGTGTCGCGAATCTGGATAATAAGGTTCGAGTGTATGGTTAATTCTAACGCTCGTACTCGCAGATGTTTTTCTCTTTCTTTTCTGCTGAATGCATCTGCAACAACGTTAGCCTTGCCCAGGTGATATCCGATATCACAATCGTAATCGTTTAGTAATTCTACCCAATGATGTTGTCTTATATTTAAATCGTTCAGATTGAAAATATGTTGTAGACTTTTATGATCAGTGTATATGATGCATTTGGTTCCATAGAGATAATGTCTCTAGATTTTAAGAGCGAAAACCACAGCTCCTAATTCTAGATCATGGGTAGTGTAATTCTCTTTATGCACTTTTAATTGCCTTGATACGTAAGCAATGACTTTATCTTTCTGCATCAATACACATCCAAGACCTAATCGAGAGGCATCGTAATACACTATGAATCCATCTGTTCCATCAGGTAAAGACAATATAGGGGCACTACACAACCGTTGTTTAGTAATTGAAATGCTTCTTCTTGATCAACACTCCACTTGTACTTTCTATCTTTACGAGCTAATAGGGTCAATGGTTGTGCAATTCTTGAAAAGTTTTCATTAAATCTACTATAATAACCGGCTAACCCTAAAAATTGTCGCACTTCAGTTGGAGATCTGGGTTCTTCCCAATTCTTGATTGCTTCAATCTTTGTCGGATCCACGTGGATACCCTCTTCATTAATAACATGTCCGAGGAATCGAACTTCTCGAAACCAAAACTCACATTTGGAGATATGTCTTTTATTTCTTTAGAATTTTTAGAATTAGTCTAAGGTGATGCTCATGTTCTTCCTTGGACTGCAAATATATTAGAATGTCGTCAATGAATACTATCACAAATTTGTCCAAGTAGGGCTTGCAGACCCTATTCATGAGATCCATGAATATAGCAGGTGCGTTAGTTAACCCAAACAGCATCACCAGAAATCCGTAATGACCGTAACACGTTCTAAAGGCTGTCTTTGGGACATCTTCTTCTGCTATGAGAAATTGATGATAACCAGATCGCAAATCAATCTTTGAATAGTAACTGGATCCTTGGAGCTGATCGAACAAGTCGTCAATTCTTGGTAATGGGTACCGATTCTTAATAGTAAGCTTATTTAATTATCGGTAATTAATACATATTCTAAAAGATCCGTCCTTCTTTTTAAAGAATAGGACCGGTGCTCCCCAAGGAGAAAAACTTGGTCGAATAAACCCTTTGTCTAATAACTCTTGCAATTGTTTTGACAATTCTTGCATCTCAGATGGTGCTAATCGATATTGTGATCGAGCTACAGGTGCAGCTCCGAGCACTAGATCAATTCGAAATTTGATCTGCCTTTGTGGAGGTAATCCTGGTAAATCTTCAGGAGATACTTCTGGGTATTCTTGCACAACCAGAATATCCTCAATTCTTTGCTCTCCACTCTTGATGTCAATAGCTTTTACTAAGAAGGCAGGATATCCCTCACTTAACTATTCATAATCTTTCATGACATTAACAATTTTAGATGGAGGTTTTCCTTCGTCTCCTTGTACGATTAAAAATTTGCCGTTAGGTGTTGGCAAGCGGGTGATCTTCTCATAACATACAACTTCAGCATGATTCTAAGAGAGCCAATCCATTCCAATGACAACATCGAAACTTCCAAGATCGACAGGTAACAGGTTGATACTAAGAAGACGATCATTAAGTTGTAAGGTGCAATTTTTGATTACTTTATTAGATTCTATTTTCTTCCCGTTAGCTAGTTCAATAATATATTTCTTACTTAACTTACAGGGTTTTATTCACAATGATGGCTCAAATTCTTTAGACACGAAACTTAAATCAGCACCAATGTCAAACAAAATTAAGGCATAATGATTATTAATAAGAAACGTATCGTTAACCACTGATGGTTCCTGTCGTGCCTCTCTAGCATTCATTTCCAAAAGCTCTCCATCTGGCCTTAGATCCATTTAGCTTCGGACAATCGTTCTTGAAATGTCCTACTACACTACATTCAAAACAAGCACGATCACCACCGTGCAAATATCTACACTTGTTACATTTCCCTTAAAATTCTTTGTTTATCCTGCCATTGCCTGAAGTTGCAACATAAACCCGCTCAGACCTTGGCTGAAACCCTTCTTGTTATTCACCTGCTTCTTGGGACTTCCAAACCACATTCTTTCCCCAACGAATGATCTTCTCTGCACCTTAACCGCCCTCCTTTCAACTTCCATCACTCCTTTTCCATAATTGTCTCTCTTAATCAGGGTTCCACTGCGTACTTCATAATCGGTAGGGAGTGTGCGATAGCAATAGCACTCTGAATAGTGGTGGGTTCGAGGCTATAACATTGCTCCTTATCTGGGGTGCCAATCCCTAAATGTATCTCTCAATCCGAACATATTCAGGTGTAACCATTCGAGGCATCTGGCAAGATCGTTGAACCTAGAAGTGTAAGTTCGGATCTCGACACCTTCCATTGTGTGGTTCCAAAACTTCGTTTCAATTTTTTGTAGCTCATTTCGAGGGCAATATTCTCGAAGCAACATCTCCTTCAGCTATTCCCAAGTGAGTTCATAAGCATTTACATCTCCCAACAGTTGACATTGAGAATTCCACCACGACAACGCTGCATCTTGGAAAAAACAGGTTGCGTACTTGACTTTCTGATCACTAGAGCAATTGCTTATGGCTATGATAGTTTCCATCTTCTCACTTCATCGAATTATGTCTAGTGGTCCTTCAGCACCTGTAAAAGTTCTTGGGTTGCATCCTTGAAATGTCTTATACGAGCACCCTTACGGTTGACCGCCTGATGAACTGCCTGGGTTTCCATTTGTACCATAACCGTTGTTTGCACCAATACCAGAACCTATGTTTGAGCCATTTCCCACTCCATTTCCAAGACCATTACTTGCAATTTCATGTCCTCTTCTGTTGGACCAAAAGAACCAATGAGCCTGATCAGAAAAACCTCTAAGTCCCACAGACATTACAACTGCTGAAGAAGATCACAACAGCTGAAGACATCAGCTGATTACAAAGGTCTGAAGACAAAGTCTGAAAGTAAAGAACTGATAACAAAGTCTGAAAAAAGAAGTACTGAAGACAAAGACTGAAGACCAGAGTGATCAGTAGTTGTCACAACAGCTGAAGTTATTAACTTCAGTAGTTGTGATGGTTTTTCCTTTTCAGTACTTGTACTTTTTCCTTTCAGTAGTTTATTGTTTCAGTAGTTTTAAGTCAGTACTTTTATGTTCTTGTACTTAGCATTCTCTGAGATGTGATCAGTTGATGAGAACATTTCAGTAGTTTGCATTGTTTCAGTTGTTTGTATAATTCTGTTAGATGTCACTATCATCAGCAGACGTCACATTCCTCTATATAAGGGATGTTGACCTAGTTGTATTTAAAACCGAAGCATTACGCATGAATGAAAACATTCCTTTAACAGAAATATTCTCTCTATAATCGTCATTGTGTGTTTTGCATATTCATTATTTTCTTGCTTGAATTCGATCTTATTTTGTCATATTCCGCTGCAAAATTCAAATCTAATTGATCCGATCCTATCAAACGGTATCAGAGCTGGTTAATCATTGATCGATCTAACAATTGAACATCGAAACTGCTCTTTTGATAGCTAAGTTTGATCGAATTAGCATTTATGCAAGAATTGATTATAGAGGTTGATTTTCTGTCGCTTCCGGTTAATTAATTGAGATTATAATTGTGTTTTCTAATTGTGTTGTTGAGTTTTTAAACTAGACTGATTTTAATCTCATTGAATTCGATTGAATTAGTGAAAATGACTACTTCAATCAATGATCCTCACAATACTGGCTCCTCAACTAAGCCTCCGATGCTTGTTAGGAGTGAGTATAACATATGGCAACGCCGAATGCTCCATCACCTGTCTGTTAACAGTTCAAGTTGTTGGAAGTTTGTGGTTCATGGACCATACAAGCCTATGGTGAGTAATCCTGAAACCAATGAGATGGTTCCTAAAAAGAAGGAACAATATTTTGATGAGGATTTAAAGATGTTTGAGATTGATGCTAAAGCCTATGGAATTCTGGCCATGGCATTGCCTAATGAAATCTACTCTGGGCTTATGCATCATGAAACTGCTTATGATCTCTGGGTTGCTCTGAAGGAACAATTTGGAGGAACTGATGAGGTCTTAGCAAACAACAGAGAAATCCTTGCCCAGCAATATGAGACATTCTCTCATAGGAAGGGTGAGACATTGACTCAACAGTTTGAGCGATTTTCATGTTTGATTTCTGAGCTAAAAATGGTTCAACATGAATATACAAACAGCCAGATGAATAACAGATTCCTCAGATCCCTGCCTGAGAGATGGGACACTTACACCATTGTCCTACGCTCTAGTGCAAATCTGGATACTCTATCTCTCACCCAACTTCATGGGAAACTCTTAACATTTGAGAGAGAGATAGAACAGAAAAGGAAACTATCTTCATCTGGAAAGCTCACTGATGACTTTGTATTAGGAAACACTGCTCTGGTTGGTCATGAGTCTGAATATGCTTCATCTGAAAGTTCATATGATGAGCATATTGATTTCTCTTCAAACAACGGAAATCATGCTTTTGTTGGAGTTGAGGGTAACTCAGGTTTTAGTGTTGATAATTTGTGTTTTATGATGGATGATTTGAAAAGAATTGCTGATGATGATCTGGAAGAGATGGATATTCTGAGCCAAATGGCATTGATCAATATCAGATCTCAAAAGTTTTACAAAAGAACAGGTAGAAATTTCCTGGTCTCTCTGGTAAAACCAAGGTTGGTTTTGACAAGAGTAAGTTGAGATGTCACAAGTGCCATAGACTTGGACATTTTGGAAGAGAGTGTAGATCATCTGGATCTAACTCATCTGCACCCTTTGTGACTTTTCCAAGCAATAGCTTACAATCCAAAGGGCAACATTCTACCAGTTCTGATCATCACTCACAACATCAATCATCTCCTGCATACTTTGTTCCTCAAAGTCCAATGCCATATCCTTATCCATGCTTTTACATGCCTTAGTCTGGTCAAGTTCCTGTACCCATGGCTCAACAACCACATGCTCTATCTGATCCTCAACCATCTCAAACAAATCAACAATCTCAATCTCAATCTCAATCTCATCAGAGCTTTTTCAACCGTGAGGTTGTTGACTGGAGCAGCTTACCAGATGATGTCTCTGGTTATTCTGAACAATTTGCTGGTGCTCGTCAACATGGTGGTGAAAACCCTTTTGGAAATCTTGCTCTAATGGCCCTGGAATCTACTGATGAAAATTCTGCATCATCACAGGTACCACAGGTATCTTCTGAGGCTAAGGCCAAGTTATGTTCTGAATCATGCATAGCTGCTTTTGTTTCTATTAGGGAAGCAAATGTAGCTTTAATTAATCAAAACCTTGACCTAGAAAAAGCAATTTCCAAAAGAAAAGCTGAGTTTGAGTCTGTTTTAAAAGAGAAGGATGAGGAGATTTATAAACTTAAGTGTCAAATCACTGATGAAAAAGCAAAGGTAGAAGTCATTCTGGAAAATCACAAAAATCTCAAAGAAACACTTGCAGCTACCCAAGTTGATTGTGAACGCTGAGTAACATCATGCAAGGTATTTGAAATGCTTCTCAGTAAGCAAACTGCTTCTAATGTGAAGTTGGGATTGGGTATAATCATACCATACTTCTTACAGATTTTACTCCCAAATTAGAAGTAAAATCTGAGGATGACTGTCATTCCCAAACCACATCATCAGGTGTTTCATTCTCAAATGATAATTCAAAATCTGAGGATGAAGATAGTGTGAGTACCTCAGCTAATCAAATTACTAATGGTCCCACTGCTTTGAAACACTTGATCAAGAAGAGACTGAGAAATTCAGGTGTTGTTCCACAAGGTACTCAAAGTACTGAAGGGCAAAACACAACACCTGAAGAGCATTTCAAATCAGAGGAAAACAAGCATTCCTTGACAACTGCTGAAAAATCTATCAGGATTCTCAAAAGTACTGATAGAAAACTTCTGAAGAACAAATCTTCAGTTGTTGAAAATCCTTCAGTACTTTACAAAAGTACTGAAAGGAAGAAAGTACTGTAGAACTAATCTTCAGTAGTTTCATCATCTTCAGCAGTTGATCAAGAAAAGATGAAAAGAAAGCGATGTGAAATATGTGGTTTGTTTAATCATCTCACTAATGAATGCTGGTATAACAAGGGTTTAAAATTCAACAAAGAGAAAGTCATTAAGAAGCAAATGCATAAAATGAAAGATGAATTTAAAACCAAGTTTGTACCTCAATCATCTCAATCTGATAAACCAAAGCTTTTTCAAAAAGTCACAAAGAAGGAAGGGGTTTGTCAAACAACAGCTGCAAATATTCCTCAGGGAATATTAAAAACTCAGACTAAGTCTGTGTCTTTTCAAAAGAAGAATGTAGTGAATCACAAGAACAAATCATCAACAAGTACTGATGTGTCAACTGAGTTGAAAACTCTGACAACCAATCAGACACAACTTGTGATGATGGTTCAACATCTATTGGGGAGAGTTAACCAATTAGATGTTTCTATGATTAAACCACTGAAAAGGACACCCAAGCCAAAATCCAAGGAATCCTTTTCAGCACCATCTACATCTTCAAAAGCTGTTAATCATGCACAATCTGTTTGTTTAACATCTGTTGATGAAAACAGACACAAAACCAAAAAGGTTTGGGTCTCAAAGGCTAACTAATGTTTGTGATAAATGTAGGGTTCTTCAGCATGCCAAAGAAGCATCTGGTATGTAGACAGTGGAGGATCCATGCATATGACAGGGAGCAGCTCTCTTCTTCATGATTATTCTCAAAGGAAGAAGGGATTTGTTGCTTTTGGAAATGATGCCAAGGGTTACATCATTGGGAAAGGTTTTTTCTCAAATGGGGAGATAAGATTTGATGATGTTAACCATGTGGAGAACCTCAAGTACAATCTTTTGAGTGTCAGTCAAATATGTGATAAAGGGCATGTTGCACTTTTCACAAGTCAAAACTGTAGGATTCTGTCTTCCAAAGTTTTGCACAAGATTGACAAGATATTGGATGAATATACTCTCCTGAAGGCCAACAGGATTGGAAGAGTATATGCCTTAGATCTATCAAAGAAAATTAATCTTAAAGGCCATCCATGTCTGTTCTCCAAAGCCTCTCCTCAAGAATCTGAACTTTGGCATAGAAGGCTTGGTCATGTGAATCTTAAGAACATGAATCAGCTCATTCATCATGGTTTAGTAAGAGGTTTGCTATTGAAGGAGTTCAAGTGTGATGATAACTGTCCAGCTTGCTTAAAAGGAAAGCAACACAAAGCTTCATTCCCTCCTATAGAAGAACCCAAGTCCACTGCCTGCTTGCAATTACTGCATATGGATCTCTTTTGTCCTGTGAGAGTAATGAGTATGGCAAAGAAAAAGTACTGTCTGGTAATTGTGGATGATTATTCCAGATTTGTATGGACTTTCTTCTTGCATTCCAAGGATGAGGCTGCTCAAAGTATCATCTATTTTGTGTTGCATGTGGAAAAGCAGCATTCACTTCAAGTCAAATGTGTGAGAAGTGATAATGGGACAGAGTTTAGGAATCACACCCTTGATGAATTCTATCTGTCTAAGGGAATCAAAAGACAATATAGTATTCAAAGAACTCCTGAGCAAAATAGAGTGGTGGAGAGAAAGAACAGGACCCTTAATGAAGCCGCAAGGACAATGTTGGCTGACTCAGGTTTGCCACTAACCTTTTGAGCTGAAGCTGTCAACACAGCTTGCTATGTTCATAATAGAGTATTAGTGAATCAGAGGTTGATGAAGACTCCTTATGAGTTATTACATCATCTGGCCCCTTTGATTTCATTCTTTAGAGCATTTGGGTGTCCCTGTTACATTCTTAACACAAAGAATGTACTTCAGAAGTTTGAATCCAAGGTGGATGCAGGGTATTTTGTTGGGTATTCATCTACTTGCAAGGCATACAGAGTTTTCAATTGCAGAACAAAGATTGTTGAAGAAACTTTGCACGTCAAGTTTAATGAATCTCCAAAAGACAAGATTCCTCAAAACCCTGTTGAGTTATTTGATTTGGACATACTGCAATATGTTCCATATCAGCCTCCACCTGTTATAGTTTCTGAAGTTCCATCCTCTCCATCTGATGGTACAAATGCAAGTTGTAGTGATCATCTGCCTGTACCCACTACACTTGATGTTCCAGTAGCTTCAGCAGTTCCATCCACAACAAATGCTGATGAAATCTCTGAATCCTCTACTTCATTTTGTTGATGCATGTATGTCCCCAGATCATGATACGAAATGTAATAGATCTTGTTTATCTGTTTCTGATGTAATTTGATATGATTAATGAAATGAAATTGATTGTTTGTGATTTGTAATGTCTAATATTTCATTAATGAGTCGGTATTGAATTGGTTAATTGGGTTTGTGATTGTTTGAATGGTTACACATCAAGTTATATTAATTGAAACATTCAAACTTAACTTAATGAAGTTCTCATGCGAATGGCCCATGCCAATGGACCATACGCATGAATAACTTCATACGATTGACTCAGTCGCACGACAGAACCAGGAGACTGAATCAATCGTATGATTGACAGATAAGATTGGCTCAGTCGCACGACTGAACACTCAGTCGTGCGGATGGATCAACCGCATGGTTCAATCGCACGACTGAACCATACTTATGGTCCAGTCGCACGAATGAACAACACTAACCTATAAATAGACACAATTCGTGGAAAAACGTAAGCATTCATACCTTTACGACTCCAGACGTACCCTAGCCGTCCAGAAGCCTCCCAAATCGTTCTCCAAGTTCACAGAACACATTAGATCGATTCCCAATCGACTTCTAACGTTAGATTCAATTCTTGATTGATTCTTCGTGTGTTCTCACTGATTGGATCGCCAATCAAATAGGATTCCGCACTATTTGATCTAGTTTACACGCTAATCACTAGGTATTTCGTTCAAAGACCAGGTCCTAACAAGTGGTATCAGAGCTTTGGCTCTTGATTACGTGTGATTCAATCAAGATTGCATAAAAGTTTGTGTTTTTGCACTAAAAATGCAATCTTTGGTGTCAAAAGTGATCTTGGACGTTCCCTGCTCATCAAAGTTTGGTTTCTACGGACTTAGGCGATTAGACCTTGCGAAATTTCGAATTTTTACGGCTAAACCACGTCTAACCTAGAAAATTTCGCAAAACAGCAGCTTCAGTCGCACGAGTGACCCATTCGCACGACTGGACTCCATTCGCATTGCCCATTCGCACGATTGGACCTAGTCGAACCTTAATTCGTACGATTGAACCGTTCGTTCGCATAGCTCATACGCATCAACTTCATTCGCACGACTGAACCAATCGCTTCATTCAGCCGCACGATTGAACCAGTCGCAGAGTTCATACGCACGACTAGTCCATTTGCATCCTTCAGTCGCACCAGTGACAGTTTGTGTTATTAGACTTAAAGTTTTTCGCCATGGAAGATCAAATGTCAGCCTTTACTGCTGGGAAGGACTCTAGGATACAGAACCTGCTGTTGCTTGAGAGCGAGGTGGGTAATCATAATAAACCACCAAAGCTCTTGACGTTAGATGAGTTTCCCCACTGTAAACAACGTTTTGAGATCTACCTCAATGGAGTGGATCCGAATCTGTGGGAAGCCATCGAGATTGGATATAGTACACTGGTGGGAGCTGATGGAGTTAAGCTAACATTTGGAGGGATGACGGACGCGCAGAAAGTTAAATACAATGCAGAGAAAGATTTTATGCATTGATTACACAGTCTATCCCCAAAGACATATTCCACCAGTACTCAGAGAATAAGCAGTCCAAGAAATTGTGGGATGAGCTAAAAGAGGTACGACGGGAATGCTTCGTTGAAGGCAATCAAGGCTAAGGAGTTAAATAAGGAATTCGATAACTTCTCATCGATGGGTAACGAGAGTTTAGACGATGTCATAGATAGATTCTACCATTTATGAGCGAACTGCATACACATGGGGTGGATACTACCATGGAAGAGAAAGTTACTAACTTTGCAGACGGATTGCCTGAAAAGTGGGCTTCATTCGTGTCTAACCTGAGACAGAATGGAATGCTGGCAAAGCTGTACATTAATGACTTCATTCTTAAGTTGCGAGAAGAAGCACTTAGGATGAAGTACAGAGCTCAGAAGTCTTCGTACACTCAAAATCCAGCTTTGTACAACGCCACGCCTCAAGCTAAGACATCTGGAGCACCTCTCCAGACAGCATTTGTGTCTAGCTCATCGGGTCCTTCACATGCTTCTCCTTCAGGATCAGACACGTCAGGGTCTTCTTGTACCCACTATATTGGATCTGAAGCAAGTGCTACTAAACTGAAGACCGAGAACCTCGGTAAAGTGACTGTGGAAGTAGCTCGAGAGCATATGGATCTTTTGGCTGCAGTGGTCCATTCCTATGATGGACTTGTTGCCGGGAAGATTGGAAACTGCCATCTGGCAGACGAGGACTACGAGCAGGTGGACGAAATGGAGCTTGAGAGGATGGACATAATGTGGGCCTCAGCTAGTGCTGTCCGGAGGGCGAAGAAGTTTGTTAAAAAAACCGGACAGAACTTGGTAGCTACTAAGGATACCACATTTGGCTTTGACAAAAGCAAAGTGACCTGCTTCAACTGTGGAGAGAAGGGGCACTTCAAGAGAGAATGTGTCAAGCCAAAGAAGACGGGTAACGGGAACCCACTCTCGTCCTTCACACGCCAAGACAAGCAAGCTTCTAGTTCTACTTCATCAAGCAAGGATCCAAAAGCCTTGACTGCTCATGATGATGAAGGACAGGATTGGAGTTTTAGATTTGTCTCACCAGGGGAATCAAACATAGCAAGTGTAGAAGATATTGACGATGATTCCGCGAGTGAAGGAGATCTAGTAGTTGAGATAGCGATGTCGCATAGTGAAGAAGCAACTGCAGCTGAGGTCAGTTACAAGCCTAAAGAAGAGACTACCACGTCAGAGACAGAAAAGTCAGAATCACCAGAACCAGAGACATCTGATGCTGCGTTGATGGCTAACTCTTCTGAACCAACTCAGGTAAGTACTACTGACCAAATGTTTGATAATCATGCTTGTTCTGATTGTGATACTTTTAGGAATAGCATAGATGAAAAATTTGCTAGGTTATTAGATCATAATGATAACTTAGAAAAAGATTTACAACTGTGCACTGAGGCTAATAGAGTATTAAAACAAAATGAGCATAGTTATAAAGAAAAGATAGACCTTTTGGCTAAACAGCTTAGGGAAACCGAAGTAGTTGCCTTTAACCAAGCTAATGACATTAGGTACTATCTAAACTCCCTAGAAGACACTAAGAAACAAAAGGCAGTTCTAGAAGTAGAAGTAAACTCATTAAAACAGAAACTGCACAGTTGGACTAGTTCTTCACACATAGTTCAACACTTAGTGAGAGAAAGGAATAACAGGGAGGGATTGGGTTACAAAGTGGTTCCACCACCACCTGAGACCTTGATGAACACTAAGACTAGACCAGTAAATAATAACCCCATCAAGGATCATGTGGTGTCTACTCCTCTTGTTAGTGATCCAGATTCATCATGTTCATCTATTGAATCTGGAAACAAACAAAAGGAGGCCACTTCAAAGGCAAAGGGTAAATTGCCTTGTGTTAATCTGGAAAAGGAATTTGAAAAGGTTAACTTAAAGTCAGGGTCAAACAGAGTCAAATCAGAACCTAAAAAGACTTCTAATGTTAATCTTTCACATGCTTCAAGTCAAAAACCAGTTAACCAAAAAGAGAAAGATGTTAAACAGGTTAAAATAGTTAACTTTGTTAAACCAGAGAAAACATCAAAAGAACCAGAGTCAAAACCTAAAGTGATTGATGTTACTAGAGTGTCACACACTTCTCCATAAAGAAAGTTTAATCATAAAGTTGATAGCAGGTCATGCTACAACTGTGGAGAATGTGGACACATTGCTTCCTATTGTCCTTTCTATCAGACACCTAGGAAGAAGATTGAACTTCAGGATTCAAAGCCTAGGTCTTCTAAGAGGAGTTCTCTGAATCCACCTAGAAGAACTAGTGAACCTAAAGTTCAACCTGTAAGCCAGTCGACTGTTTATCACAAAAGGCCTTGCACAAATCTGGCTTATGGAAAGAGAAGTCATCCTGCGTGTCTGATACTGATGACAAGAAGGAACCTGAGCTACCCTCACCCTCTAAGGGTCAATGGGTGGAATTTATGATGTGTGATGCCTCTGGGAAACCCAAGCCAGTAAAGGCTTGGGTTCCTAACCTAAACTAATCCTTTACTTTGTATGTGCAGGGTGTTCGATACAGTGCTGAAACTAACACGTGGATTGTAGACAGCGGAGCATCCAGGCACATGACAGGAAATAGGGCCCTTTTATCAAACGTCAAGCAAATAAAAGGAGGGCATGTTTCATTTGCTGGAAACAAGGGAGGCTATATCACAGCTCAGGGAGAAGTGGGGAATCAGAAAGTTAAGTTTGATAAGGTGAACTACGTTCAACAACTTCAAAATAACTTACTTTCTGTTTCCCAAATATGTGATAAGGAATTTAAAGTCATCTTCGACAACAAGAAGTGTTACGTGCTGAAGAAAGACTACGTGATCCCAGAGGACCAAGTTCTGATGACTGCTTCAAGATATAAAGATCTTTATGTTTTGGATCTGTCAACAGCTGCTACAACGGATCATGAGGTTCAGTGCTTTCTATCTAAAGCTACTGAGAAGGATTCCATCTCCTGGCATAGGAGAATGGGACACATTAGTCAAAGGAAGATGAATCACTTGATTCAGAAGGATCTTGTGAGAGGAGTTAATGTCAAGAACTTCCAGCTTCCTGACTTTTGTGTAGCTTGCAAGAAAGGCAAACAGACGAAGAAGTCTCATAAGGAAAAGAAAGTTCATTCAATAGAACTTCCTCTTGAACTTCTTCACATGGATCTGTTTGGTCCAGTCAGTACAAAGAGCATTGCAGGCGACTTGTACTGTTTTGTGGTCACTGATGACTACTCAAGGTTCACTTGGGTAATGTTTCTGAAATCCAAATCAGAAACATTTGAGTCATTCAAGGAGTTAGTAACCACACTGGAATCTCTCTACAAGCTGAAGGTTAGACAAGTACGCTCAGACAACGGGACGGAATTCAAGAACCAGTGGATGGAGGCTTACTGCAAGGAAAAGGGAATTGTGCATCAATTCACTTCTGCCTACACGCCTCAGATGAATGGTGTTGCTGAGAGGAAGAACAGAAGCTTGATAGAGACAGCACGGACTATGCTGGCAGACTCGAAACTGCCTATCCAATTCTGGAATGAGGCAGTGGCGAATGCATGTTATACACTGAATCGAGTCCTGATAGTCAAGCGCCACGGAAAGACATGTTACGAGCTACTACAAAGACGCAAACCGAATTTGGAGTATCTTGAACCATTTGGCGCGCCGTGCACACTTCTGAAGAAGACACAAGAAGGTAAATTCAGCGAGAAGGCGGATGAAGGAATCTTTCTAGGATACAACATACCGAACAAGAGAGTTTACAACAACTCAACGGGTCTAGTAGAAGTGTGGTGTAATGTTGACGTTCAGAGATATACCACACCACCTACTGGCAAAGGACCCGCCTACTTTTCGACTATGATGGATTCTTCAAGTCCTTCAACATCCCTCTCTCTCCCTCGGATGATGAGTTAGCTACTAGGATGATGTATGATATCTTGAATACACCATCTAGCTCACAGGGAGAATCATCTACTCAGTCAGGGGGAGTAGTCGATGACAGTGACTCCTCTGAAGATGAAGCTGAAGAAGATGACCAGAACAGTCAGGAGGAACAGGTTCCAGTTCCTGAAAGTCCACAAGCATCTACCAGTGATGCACCTTCGACTTCGGAACCTCAAACTCCAACTACCTCAGATGCAGAACCAAATGTTCATAATCTTGGCTCTGAGGTAGCTGTTCCCTACTACTCCAGGATCACGACTAAACGTCTATCATCCCCTAGACAATGTCATTGGGGATGTCAGATCAGGAGTACAAACCCGAAATCAGCTATATTCAGCTGATTACGCCTCGGTTATGGAGAAGGGTTACATTCATGATGGTGCTTATCGGTGTTTTGTCTCGCAGTTTGAGCCAAAATATGTCAGTGATGCACTAAATGATGAGGCGTGGGTGAGTGCCATGCAAGAAGAACTTCTTCAGTTCAAGAAGTTAGGTGTATGGACTCTGGTTGATAGACCTAAAGGTGCTAAAGTCATTGGCACCAAATGGGTCCTGAAATGCAAGAAGGATGACCAAGGGGTCATTATCAGGAACAAAGCTCGATTGGTGGTTCAGGGTTTTCGCCAAGTCGAGGGAATTGACTACAATGAGGTGTTTGCACCCGTGGCAAGGATGGAAGCCATTCGTATCTTCCTTGCCTATGCATCGTACATGAAGATTAAAGTCTACCAATTAGATGTGAAGAGTGCATTCCTTCATGGGGAAATCAGAGAAACAGTCTATGTCAGTCAACCCGAGGGATTTGAAGATCCTTATCATCGGGATAGAGTTTACAAGCTCGACAAGGCTTTATACGGGCTTCATCAAGCTCCAAGAGCTTGGTATGAGAAACTCTCGACTCATCTTGTGAAACACGGCTTTCGCAGGGGAGTCATTGACTGCACGCTGTTCATTAAAGAAAAAGATGGCGACCTACTGCTCGTACAGATCTATGTTGATGACATAATCTTCGGTTCAAAGAACGAAGAGTTATGCAAAGAGTTTGAAGCAGTTATGAAGAAAGAGTTTGAGATGAGTGCTATGGGGGAGATGAAGTTCTTTCTCGGGTTACAGGTGGATCAGACACCAAATGGGATCTTTCTACATCAGACCAAGTATGTAGGAGACATTCTCAGTCGTTTTGACATGGAGAATGCTTCTGCTGCTGGGACTCCACTTGCTACGAATCACGATATAGCACCTGATGAAAATGGAGATCTTGTAGATGCCACGATGTACCGAGGAATGATTGGATCCCTCATGTATCTCACTGCCTCAAGACCTGATATCATGTATGCTACATGTTATGTTCTAGATATCAGGCTAAGCCTAAGGTCAACCATCTGATCGGGGTCAAGAGGATTTTTCGTTATCTGAAGGGTACACCCACACTTGGGTTGTGGTATCCTCATGATGATGACTTTGAGCTTCCGCGTATAGTGACTCGGATTACGGGGGCTGCAAGATGAACTACAAGTCTACATCAGCAGGGTGTCAATTCTTTGGGAGAAGATTAGTTACCTGGCAGTGTAAGAAGCAGACATCGGTTGCATTGTCAACCTGTGAAGCCGAATATGTTGCTGCTGCAAGTTGCTGTTCACAAATCATCTGGATTCAACAGCAAATGCGGGATTACGGTTTAAAGTTCTCTTCTACTCCTATTTTTGTTGATAACTCTGCTGCAATTGCAGTAACTAAAAATCCGGTCCAACATCCTAAGACCAAACATATCGGTATTAAATACCATTTCATAAGAGACTGTTTTGAAAAGAACTTAATTGATGTGGTAAAAATTAATACTGATTTTCAACGCGCTGACCTCTATACTAAAGCCTTTGATAAACCACGTTTTCAATATTTGCTAGAGGTCAACGGCGTTAAAAGAAAAGTGAGGTTATTCCTGATGATGATAATGTGTAGTCCGATGTAGTTTAGTTAAAGTTTTTCTTTTTATTTTATTTATTTGTTTATTTTAGTCTGTTTAAATTAAACTCATGTTATTTTGCTGTTTATTAAAATCCTAAAATAATTAAACCAGTTATGATTTTAGTATTTTAGGGGGAGAATATGTCAGCAAGTAACATTAAAAAAAACGAGGGAGGAAGAAGGAGTAGATAGGATATAAGGTAGATCGTATCTGTGATACCGATTCAAACCTTTGGAAAATGATAGTACACAGGAACAAATCAAGAGGGACTTTAAAATTTAAATTTAGAAAAGATGCAAAAATTTCAAAGTATAAGTCTGTGTAGTCTAAGCAATATAAAAGGGAAGATGATAGAAAAACTGGTAACTCCTAAGGTAACACAAAGAAAGTAGACCTAGAGGTTGCTAGACCACAAATGATATGTCGGTAGATTCAACACAATAGATGATTAGACCTGACTGGTGATCTCAAGATCAAACTAAGTTGTTCAACTGACTGTGGGCTTCCATCTTATCACTGGTTAACACAATCAACAATATTCCAATAAGGGTAATGAGCATGCTAAACGCCACAAATGTGTGCGGATGACCATAATTAGAGCAAAGCAAGAAAAAAATGAAAGACAAATGCTATAAAGCTAATGACTTATGTTGTTGGTGCATTTTGTGCAAAATAAAATAAGCTGCTCTAACAAGGAGATAGGTTGTGTGCCTCTCTGCTGTGCGATGGCACTGACCTGAGGATAAGCATAACCTAGATATTCTAGAATTCATTGTTGTTTGCCGCCTCTCTGCTGTGCGATGGCACTGACCTGAGGACTGGCTTCTCTTTGAAAGCTCTAAGAATAGTCTCTTCTTGTAATAATACCCGTAGACCGCTCAAAAGCTCCTGAGGAATGTTGATTACCATATAAGTGTGGGATCCACAAATGTTAGTTGAAATAATTAACCTAAAACATCACCAGTCTGTGTCAAAAGTCTGTGTATGGATTTAAGTGGACAAAATATTGACAATCATTGTGGCTGCAATTCTGAAAGTTCAAATCAATGTGGTAATCTAAGAGTTCCAGTATGATTTCCTAAAGTTGCTAACGACTCTGGATGAACACCAAGAATTGAGCATCAAAAGATTTTGATAACAAGTCCCAAATGATTTGACTTGCCTGTATGATTCCAAAATTGAATTGGTCCAGGTGTGGTCAATCAAAGTTGAAGCTGCTATCTTCCGGACCAAATCCAGTAGATTTCCATCTTAGGATTTATCTCTCACAAAAAGCCAAAACAATTCTGTTTTATTATTTAGTTTAATTTTCTAAGTTAGTTAGTCGTTTTAGTTTGTTAGTTTGTCGGACTACATCAGGAAAATCAGTAAGGAATCAACTCACTAAAAGGGTCATGTCTGAGATGACCACATGTGCTTTAAAAGTTTAAAACAGTCACGTCTGAGGTGACAATGTGTTAAAAGGTCACGTCTGAGGTGACTAAATTGTTTAAAAAGATCACGTCTGAGGTGATCAAAAGTTTTCAAGTTAAAATGATCATGTCTGAGATGATCAAAAGCTCATAACGTTAATTTCAAAAATTAAAAGGGGTTTAAATGTTAATATTCAAATTGGCAGAAAATTAATAAGTATGACCCATTCGCACGAATGGACCATACGTATGGACTAATCATACGAATGGAAGCCATTCGTACGAATGGACCATGAGTATGGACCATCCAACCGAATGGCCCATACGATTGGCCCAGTCGGATGCTTAGGGCGAACGAGTGAGTCAGTCGCACGACTGAGATCCAGTCGGACGACTGAAGAAAGGGCGACTGACCCAATCGCACGACTGAGTCCCACTCGCACGACTGAAAGGTGCGTATGAGCTCAGTCGCACGATGAATCTAGGGTTAGTATAAATAGAGGGGGAGTCGGTCGCAGAGACTCACCACCTCAAAGAACCCTAAATCGCACGACTTAACACCACTCTGCCCAAATTTCGTTGATCTCTAAAACCCCCATTTCTTGATTACTGACCTATACATCGACTCTACAGGTAATTTGCGGTGAAGAAGCACCCCCATAACTTTCAATTTGATGCAAAATCAGTACAGTCAGACTCGCAAAAGAAACCGAGACATTAGTGACTTAATAACCTAACTAACGACTCAAACAGATGAAATTAAAGACGTTAGGTGTTATGAGAATGTATTGCGAGTCAAATGAACCAGATAACGATGTCTAAAACTCAAAAGTGGTGAAAAAGTGATTTGAATTAAACAGTCAGTACATCATGCGAATGGACAGGCTGATGAACTTCAGTCGCACGACTGAAGGGTGCGAACTGCTTAACCGACGACTGAACCATGCGTATGAAGTTCAGTGCACGACTGGGTTGTAACCGAAGAGGTTACATACGCATGAGTACAGTCGCACACTCAGTCGTACGCATGGGATCATTCGCATGACTAAATCCCAGTCGCACTGTTCAGTCGCACGACTGATCTCAGTCGCACAACCTCAATCGCATGACAGAAAGTTTTTTTTTAAGTCCAAGTGCCTCATGACTTTCTTAGCCAATGATACTAACGTTTACTATGTTTGTGTAACAGATGGCAAGTCGATGGACTATGAGCACGAAGCACAATATATGTGCTCATCTGGATTTGACATCCAGAAACGCTGCTGATTTCTCGGGCATCATCATATTTCTACTGAGATCGAGGATTGCACATGCCATATCTACTCTTGCACTCCTTATAGGTCCGTTCAGCAGGCCTTCTGGGAAGGCGCTACAGTTGATAGATCCTCTGAGCCTCATTGCATCAGAAGTACCATCTTTGGAGAGGCATTTACTATCTCAGAGGAGGATCTAAGGATCGTATTACAGTTGGGGGATGACTCTGATTGTCCGACTCGATTACACCCCCTCACAGTCAGAGGATGCTTTCTTAGAGCCAAGTACTCTGGGGACATCAATGCTGGGGTACTCAACAAGAGTAACCTCTGTCCCCAGTTTAAGTATCTTGCGCACGTGCTACTTAAGTGCATAGCTTCCAGGAAGGGAGGTTTTGATGAGCTATCTGATCAGATACAGAACGCGTATGCTGCGTTGGTGCTGAACCACCCGTTCAGCTTCTCCAAGATGATCTTCACCTACCTGGTGGAGAACATTGAGGGGAAAGGGAAGGAGGGCTTCTGCATGTATCCGAGGTTTATGCAGATGATCATAGATAAGAAGCTTCCCTCCCTGCCGAAGGAGAAGGAGGATGCGGTAGTCCTCGAGGTGATGGATGACACTACCTTGGGGAGGATGAAGGTGTACAGGGGGAAGCAAGTGAAGCCCCCTGTCAGGAGGTTGTTTGGGCATCTGGCCCGGGAAGACTACGTGGTGCCAGCCAAGAGAAAGTGGCCCCACGATGATAGTGATTCTGATGTGGAGCAGATTGCTCTACCCACTCATGACTCGACGATGATGATAGTGGGGACGTGGGGACG
This sequence comes from Flaveria ramosissima, assembly GCA_025215565.1. Lineage (NCBI taxonomy): Eukaryota > Viridiplantae > Streptophyta > Magnoliopsida > Asterales > Asteraceae > Flaveria > Flaveria ramosissima. The sequence goes on from CM046041.1 coordinate 61,431,551, forward strand.
ATATGCCTGCTCCACCGAGAGGCACTGTGTCTGATGTTATACCCCTAGTGTCTGCCCCAGCTGGAGATGTTGCTGAGTCAGCTGGATTTCATCAGGATTTTGTTCATGGTGCAGAGGAGGAGGAGGAGTCTGATGAGGAGCCCCTAACGCGAACTGTGGGAAGCAAAGTTGTTCCCACAGAACATGGGCTAAGGGTGGTTGGTGAACACCCGAGAGACTCCGGGGAGATTGATACTGACCCAAGCTATGCACCGGGGTCAGCAGGCAGGGTTGTAGGGGGAGCATCCACCTCAACAGGGACGAGGAGGAAGAGGATGGCTCAGCCCCATGGTCAGAAGAAGAAGAAGCGTCGGTTGACCTTCCTTACCACCATAGCCTCTAGTGCTACCACCACCACTTCCACAGCCACACCATCCACCACCACAGCCACCACATCCACCATAGCTACCACAGCCACCACCATACCTCCCACCACAGTACATATTCCATCCACCACCATATCCTTTACTCCCACATCACCTCCACCGTTTCACAGACCCATCTTCACCACAACCACCACCACCACCACCTCACACCAAGTAGGACCTTCAGCCCATCCCTCACACTCTTATGGATCACCTCTACCTCCAATCGGGGTAGAGGAACAGCTGTCAGCGCTCAACAGGATGGTGATGCGCTTACTAGCTGCAGATGAAGAGAAGGCTGCCCAGATCCGCCGCTTACCGACCTGACTGCTGCACAATCTCACCAGATTGCAGAGCAGGCTCGAGTTATAGAGGAGCAGGCCCAACAGATGGCTGCTCAAAGCATTGAGATAGCCCAACTCCAAGCACACAGCATCACATCTACCAAAAGGATAGAGGAGTTGGAGGAGGCAAAAAAGACTATCATGTTGAAGCTGAAAGGATCTAAGGAGGAGCCCCTCAAGATCAAAGAGGGGGATGGAGATGATGGAGATGATGGGGATGATGGTGATGATGATGATGAAGAAGATGATGAGGATGAAGAGGATGATACAGAGGATGAGGAGGAAACTGAAGGAGATAGGACAGAGGGGAAGGACGATGATGATGAAGCAGAAGGAGGGGATGCAGCTGCATCGGCCTCTGCTTCAGGTCAATAGAGGAGGTCAAAGAACAGACAGGACCAATCAACCTCCACCTCTGCTCCTCCAAGTGATGAGACTATGATACAGGATAAAAGTAAAGACTAGATGTTTATGTATTTATTTACTTTTGTATTTGAATCCTGTATTGAAAACAATGTATTGAATGTTTATATTAAGTTAATGCATTTCTGTTTGATTAATTACTAATGATTTATGTGTTGAATGTTGAAATCAAACATATCCAAATTATCAAAGAGATGAGTTTGATGTTGCTCCCCTTCAACAGGTCAAGACTCAACTAACAATGATTCTTGATCTGCAAGGGATCGTTAGGAGGTCAGTGAGTTACACCCCTGAAGAAGGGGAAATAATTCATGACCTATCAAACGAGCAACTCGCAGAGATTTTCAAGCTCAATCCGGATGAGATAGTAAAAGATGCTCCGACATGCGATTCGACTAGTGATGAAGAGCTCAACGATGTTGATGAAGTCGATCGAAGATGTCACCGCCGAGGATTACCCTCAGTACGCTGACAATAAGGGAAATGTGGTTCCCAATCTGGGTGAATCCCTCGTCAGTGATACTTTTGAGGTGTTGAACAAGATGGAGCAAGAAACAGAGAAAGCAAAAGGAACAGCCCAAGCCTCAAATGATGATGTCGACATTCGAAAGGCTGAGTGGGCTGCATGTTTTGAAGAAGTTAGAGCCCAACGTGCTGCATCAAAGAAGGATGCCTACACCAAGCTCTACAGAGTCAAGAAACATCACAAGGTGTCAGGCCGGATCATAGCATGGGCGTATTTTGAGGATCTTAATGCTTATGCAGTAAAGAGGGAACAGGGCATAGAGTACTTCAGATTCCCACATGATCTGAAGACTCTACCAGGTTTTGAGCTCAACCAGCTGGCTAAGCTAAAGCTTTTGTATGCTGACGCGAGGAAGATGTCAGGCTGGTTCGAGGCTGCCCTAAAGAAGGAGTACCACACCAGATGGGTTAACATCAGACCCCAACAGCCTACTAGGTATATCAGAAGGTCTGAGGTTGATGCCATTACTGGCAAGCCCAAGATAGTGTTGAAGTGGAGTCCTCCGCGCACAATGTCGAGAATCCCACTCCGGGAAATGCCACAGGACTTCACTCCACACTTTAAGTGGTGGTACTATGATTGGAGAACAGCTGAAGCGGTCATAGTCCTAAGCAAAAAGGGCCAAATGGATATGATCAGGGTATTCGACCCAATGTGGCTTACTAACTTGTCGGCAACTGATGTCTATACGCTATACAAGTGGCCACTGTTCTATGACACGCATGACATTGTACAAGCCCTCCAGTTCCAGAATGTCATACGACTCTGCTTCGCGTTTGAAATTCACGCGGGTCACAAAAGAGGAGAAGTACAAGAAATACAAGGAGGTTATGCAGAAAACAAGAGATTAGAGAGATCTAGGTCCAAGGGGGAGTTTGTTGATGCATGTATGTCCCTAGATCATGATACGAAATGTAATAGATCTTGTTTATCTGTTTCTGATGTAATTTGATATGATTAATGAAATGAAATTGATTGTTTGTGATTTGTAATGTCTAATATTTCATTAATAAGTCGGTATTGAATTGGTTAATTGGGTTTGTGATTGTTTGAATGGTTACACATCAAGTTATATTAATTGAAACATTCAAACTTAACTTAATGAAGTTCTCATACAAATGGCCCATGCGAATGGACCATACGCATGAATAACTTCATACGATTGACTCAGTCGCACGACTGAACCAGGAGACTGATCAGTCGTATGATTGACACATAAGATTGGCTCAGTCGCACGACTGAACACTCAGTCGTTCGGATGGATCAACCGCATGGTTCAATTGCACGACTGAACCATACTTATGGTCCAGTCGCACGAATGAACAACACTAACCTATAAATAGACACAATTGGTGGAAAAACGTAAGCATTCATACCTTTACGACTCCAGACGTACCCTAGCCGTCCAGAAGCCTCCCAGTTCGTTCTCCAAGTTCACAGAACACATTAGATCGATTCCCAATCGACTTCTAACGTTAGATTCAATTCTTAATTGATTCTTCGTGTGTTCTCGCTGATTGGATCGCCAATCAAATAGGATTCCGCACCATTTGATCTGGTTTACACGCTAATCACTAGGTATTTCGTTCAAATACCAGGTCCTAACACATTTGAACTGCCATCTCAGTCTAGGTTTCAAGAGTCTGAATCAACATCTGTTGCTGCTGAATCTCCTACAAACACTTGCACAGATATTATTGCATATCAAGAATTGAAGAATCATCCCATGTCCCAGATCATTGGTGACATTAATGCTGGTGTTTCAACAAGAAGTCAATTGTCCAATTTCTGTCTCTATGCTATCTTCATCAGTCAGCAAGAGCCAAAGAATTATCATGTGGCACTAAGGGACAATGGATGGGTTGAAGCCATGCAGCTTGAGCTTCTTCAATTTCAAAAACAGCAAGTGTGGGAACTGGTTCCTCTACCCCAAGGTAAGTGTGCAATAGGCACTAAATGGGTGTTTAGGAGTAAAACTGATGAAAAAGGCCAAATTGTCAAGAACAAGGCCAGACTGGTTGCACAGGGGTTTTCACAAGAAGAAGGTATTGATTATGATGAAACCTTTGCCCCTGTAGCCAGACTGGAGGCAATTAGATTGTTTTTAGCTTATGCTGCTTTTCATAACCTTAAAGTTTTTCAAATGGATGGCAAAAGTGCATTTTTATATGGTAAAATAAAAGAAGAGGTTTATGTGTGTCAACCACCAGGTTTTGAAGATCATAAACATCCTGATTGGGTGTATAAGCTTGATAAGGCTCTTTATGGGTTGAAACAAGCACCCAGAGCCTGGTATGAAACATTATCTAACTTTCTTCTTCAAAATAATTTCACTAGAGGCTCCATAGATAAAGCTTTGTTCATAAAGAAAGCAGGCATGCATAAGCTCCTTGTTCAAATTTATGTTGATGACATTATTTTTGCATCATCTGATCCATAGTAGTGTGATGCATTTACTAAATTGATGCAACAAAAGTTTGAAATGAGTGCCATGGGAGAATTACAGTTCTTTCTAGGTTTGCAAATTAAACAACTGACTGATGGAACTTTCATTCATCAGTCAAAATACACAAAAGATTTGTTAACCAAGTTTGATTTACAAAACTGTAAACCCTGTTCTACTCCCATGTGCAGCAACACACAACTAGATGCTGATCAAAAAGGTAAAGCAGTTGATGAAACTTTTTAGAGATGTATGATTGGTTCCTTGATGTACCTAACAGCTTCTAGACCAGATATTATGTTTGCAACTTGTGTCTGTGCTAGATTTCAGGCTGCTCCTAAGGATTCCCATATGATTGCAGTCAAGAGGATCTTTAGATATTTGAAAGGAACTCAATGTCTAGGACTTTGGTATTCCACTGGGCACTCTTGCAAATTGGTTGCGTTCTCTGATAGTGACTATGCAGGGTGTAAGTTAACCAGAAAATCAACTTCTAGTGGATGCCAATTTCTAGGCAACTGTTTGGTTTCTTGGTAGAGTAAGAAACAAACTTCAGTTGCTACATCCACTGCTGAAGCAGAGTATATTGCAGCTGCAAGCTGTACATCTCAGGTACTCTGGCTTCAAAATCAATTATTGGATTATGACATTACAGAGACTAAGACTCCTTTATTAATGGATAGTGCTTCAGCTCTTTGTATTGTTAAGAATCCTGTCCAGCATTCTAGGACCAAACATATTGAGATCAGACATCATTTTATCAGGGATTTTTATGAAAAGGGTCTGATTGATCCAAAGTTTGTGCCTAGTGCTGATGAGCTTGCAGATATATTTACTAAGCCTTTGGATAGTGCAACTTTTCATAATCTTGTACTCAGGCTTGGTATGCTGCAACTAGAATAATTTGACAAGTACTGATGCTCTTAGTTAATAAATACTGATGAGCATTAGTATACTTTTGTCAAAAATAAGTGTTGATAAGTCATTTTATCTTCAGTAGTTTTTACAACTACTGAAGACTAAATTACTTAAAAGTACTGAAGTACTTCAGTTGTTAGAAAGTACTGATGTCGTTCAAACTACTGATGCCTTTTATAATAAATAAGTACTGATGACCAATGAAACATCTGAAAATCAGATGATCTGATGAGTAAGTGTTAAGGTCATTGAAACAGCTGAACTTTGTGAATTGACGACAACTACTGTTTCATTTCAAAACAACTGAAGCCAAAACCAAGTCTTCAGTAGTTTACAACTACTGATGACCAACACCAAGTCTTCAGTTGTTTACAACATCTGAAAGTTAAAACCATGTCTTCAGTTGTTTTCTAACAACTGATGACTGACACCAAAACTTTCAGTTGTTTTCTTTCAGCCGTTTCATAACCTATATATACCTAATCCTAACTTCAAACTTTTCATAACCCACTTTCCAAACGTTCATCTTCCATTAATGGCGACCATGCAAATCAAACCTCGACACAACTGTGTCGCTCACCTTACCAAATCACCCTTCTGGAACAAGTTTGATGCTGCTATTGACTTGATGGTTGATTCCCAATACCGCACAGCTTTTCTCTTGAATCCTACCATCTACCCCGATACCCTTTGCCAATTTTGGACAAACGTCTCTGTTCATACTGCTGAGAATGATGACACCATCACTCTCCAGTCGTTTGTCAACCAGAAACGGGTGGTCATCACTCCTGAGATCATTCGTCAAACCCTAGACTTGAATGATGCCACCTATACCACCAAATACCCCAAAGGCACCATTGATCTATCTTTTGCGAATCATGGTTATGAGGGTGACCTAAGTGCTACTACCATTCTGAAGAAGCACTTTCATGATACTGAGCGACTCATTTTCCATATGATCAATGTCTGTCTTGCCCCCAAAACATCCTCATGGGATCAAATGTCATCCAGGTGGCAACATGTATTGTATTCTATCCTTGAATATCAAAGCCTAAATTTTTCTGAAATAATCTTTTTGGAATTAAAAGATTTGGTAATGAAACCTATGGCAAATAGATGGATATTATATCCAAGGTTTCTTATGGCCATAATTCTAAATCAATTAAACTCTGATGGCCTTGTTGGCCTTGGAGTCCCTGCTCTGGTAGTCTTGCTAGAGGTATACTCCAGGCACAACTCCAATCCACAACTCAAAGAGGCTGCCAAACTGCTAAACCCAAGCAGAGGGAACCCACAGCCTCCACCTCTAGATCTAAAGTCCCCTCCAAACCAAAACCAAAGAAAACCAAAAAGGCTACTCAGGGAGTTGAATCCACTGATGATGCCCCTGCAGCACAAACGCAGGATGAAACTACAAGTCTTAATCCCCTTGAAGTTTCAATGACTCCACCAGCTGAAACCGCTCAGGTATCCTCTCAACAGGATCCTGATGCAACCAACATTGGGGAAGCCACATTACTGGAATCTCTCTCACTTGAGAAGATTGCCATTGAAGAGCACCATTCACCCCGGGTGCAATCCTTTTCACCTCCATCTCCCACTAATACCACCCCTACAAGCCCAATTGCAGTCATTGCACAAGTGCTGACTCAACTATATTCCTCTACCCCTCCCCAGAAACCTGTTAACACTGGGAAAACCTCAGCAGCTGAGGGAGAGGATCCTAATGTAGTTGACAACCCACAGCATAAGGATTATAAAGTTTAATCTCCTAGTGTAGATGAGGAGACTAGAACATCTGGTGAGGCTACCTCTTCCCCTGTTTCAACACATGAACAAGATGAAGCAGGTATCATCTCTAAGACCTCACCACAGGCAACTGCCAATGAAGAACTTGCTCCTGAGGCAGGAAGTCCCCAGTTCCAAGACAAAGGGGCACATGTGACTACTGATCTACACTCAGCACATGTTCATCCTGATTCACTCAGGAGGTCAGCTGATTCAGCTTACACTGATGATGACCTGGGCTTTTTCTTTGAAGTTCTAGCCCAAAACACCATTCTTGAGGCTGAGGTTTGCAGATTAAAAGAATTGCTTGCCAAAATGTCTCAGGAATCAAGTCCATCTGCCCCAATTAACCCACAGATGGCAGCTTCTGTTGAAGCTCTCCCAAATACTGAGCCACTCAAATCAAACAAGCCACCAACCTCTGCTTCAGGCACCATTTCTCAGGGAGAGAACCCCTCTGAGCGAATGGCTGTTGCTTTCAAATCTTCCTTACCTCTCATCACTGTCATCATCACTACTATTGTCCATCAAACCATTGATGAGAGGATTTCCTCAAATCTTCAAACCCTTGTGGATGATGCTATGTCAAAGAAACTTTTTGACATTCAAACCCCTGAACCCAATGCAACCAAAAAGGGGGAGTCTAAGTCAGTAAAAGATGATAAAAGAAAAAGAGTTGAAGAGGAAGAAGCCAAGGAGGAAAATAAAGGCAAAGAGATCATTACTTACAAGAGAAAGAAGAGTGTTGGTGAACAAACTGAGGATGAGAAGAGGTTGGATGAGATGATCAAAGAAGCTGATGAGCAACACAGCAGATCCATGGACAGGATTATTGATCAGCTCTTCAGGCAAGGATTTGATACTGCCAAACTTGATTCAGAGATCAGAAGGCTTGAGATTCAGGAGATTGAGAATCGATGGGCAGGCTGCAATGAAGAAGAAAGGGAAAGATTGGAGGCTATGATCAGATTTCTATCCAAACACTTGGGAAGACCTATCATTGAGATCAAGTCATGGTCCAGAGATAGCATTTTGGAGATAACCACCAAAATATGCTCCTCTGAAAGCTTCAACAAAGGTTTAATCATAGAAGCTCTGGATGAAGCTGGTGCTGGGAAGAGATCTGACATGGCTAAGTTATCCAAAGCCACCCTCACAAATAAAATGATAGAGCAGCCTTTAAAATCTCCCTTGCCAAAACAACCTTCAAAACCAACCTCACAACCAAAACAACCAATCTCAAAACCCTCAAAACAACCAACCTCTCAACCTCCAAAACAATTATCCTCACAATCTTCAAAACAACCAACCTTACAACCCTCTAAACCAACCCCTTTACCTAAGAAACCCACTCAATCTACCACCAGTGATGCACCTAAAAGAAAAAGAAGGGTGCTGAGGATGGAAGAAGAAGAAGAAGAGGATGAAGAGGATAGTCTGCCAATATCTGCTATTATCAAAATGAAGAAACCTGAGCCTAGGAGTCAATCACAAACAATAACTCCTGAAACTCAAAGGCAAATGGTTAAAGTTAAGATTGAAGAAGAAGAACAGCAGAAGCATCATGATGAGCAATTTCTCAAAATGGTTGACAAGGACTTCGCTCAGTCCTCATCCATTCAAGCAATGAAGAAACAAGCTCAGAGGCTGTACACTCTTAGACATACATTCCAACATCAAAGAGAAAGAGTGAGGATTTGGCCAGACCCTAGGGTAAGTTCCAGAATACACAAGAAGAACATACCAAGTAGATATCATGGCCAAGTGAGAAAGACTTTGAATGCTGCAATTATGTTGGCCATGGTAGTCTCACCCTGGGAAATTATTGAAGAATTCAAGAGAGCACACACCTCAAAATCAACCCCTCTATCTATACTTGAGAACAAAATGATCAAGAAGGGTTTGTTATACAAAAGACTTGAAGATCTTTAAAAGAGTGAACTCCAGTTGCTGCTTGAAGGCTCTCATCCAGATGAATTTGCATACAGAGAGATCACAACTGTTGAGTTGAAGAATGGGAAGACAGTAAGGTATCTGTCTTAATACTATGGGCCTGAATTCTTCTTTGAGGGAGAAGCAGAAGAACTCACCAAGGATGAACAAGTTGTTCTCCTTGAGGCCTATGCAAGAGAGTCTTACAGACTCATCAATGGGAAATAGGTTTTGTTGGAGCTGTAAAAGATAGTCTATATTATCAACATAGTGAAAGTCAACAAAAGTCAACGTCACGGTCAAAGTCAACAAAAGTCAAACCCGACACGTTCGAGACGAGGAACCGAGACGAGACGTTGAAGATTTAGATGACTAGGAGTTATATTGTAATAAATATATTTTGTGTGAGCAAAATATATTTTACTTTTTTTGAGTCATGTTTTAGTCTAAATATATAGTCTAGGGGGTTATGTGTAAATATAGAAACTTAAACTAGACTATAAATAGCCTAATTGTAATTAGAATTAGGTGAATGGTTGAATGACCAATTGATTGGGTTTCCACTTTGTAAAAATCATTTGTAATCAATACAGATCAAAGGGGGTTTTATTGTGATAATCATTGTTTGATCCATAATTCTTCATGTTATTTGATTCAAGTGTGTAACCTGGAGTTACAATTTGCTATCAGAGCCATTTTGATCAAATTCACTGAAGATTTGAAGATTTTTAGAGAGAGAAGTTGAGGTTTTGGTTGTTTTTGTTCAATATCAACTTTTCATCAAATTCGGATTAGATTTGAGTGTTATTGATATGGAAATTGATTGAAGTTTGCTTGTTATTGGTTGGGAAAGCTCTGTTAATCATCAGATTTCAAATCCATTGAGATTTGGGCGATTTCAGATTGATTTCGTGTTGAAAAAGGGTTTCAGCTTCGTTCAGCGAAATTACCAGTTCATCCAGCGAAACTACGAGTTCTTCTAGCGAAACTACATCGGTTATCCTCATTGAAGTTGTTTTCTACTGTCCTGCGAAACTAGTTTCATTGAACGAAAGTTCAACAGTGATTGTGGTTGATTTACAAGCGAAATTGCTGCCGAAAGTATCATTGAACGAAAGTTCAAGCTTGTTTTGTGCGAAATTGTCGGCAAAACTAAGCAATTTAAAGCATTTGGCTAGCGAAACTGCTGCCGAAATTGCCAGCGAAACTACTGTCAGCTCAGCGAAACTAGAGTTCACAGCGAAACTAGCTCTGCGAAACTATAATTTCGGCGAAACTATCATTTCTTCAGCGAAATTCGAATGTTAAAGATGACTTTTTCCCTTTAGTTGGGATTAATTGAGTTAATCCCGATAAAGAAATTTTCATCGATTTTGCAAGATTTATAAAATTTTCATCATTTCTTCGGCGAAATTCGAATGTTAAAGCTTGACCCCAGTTGCTAAGATTGTCTAGCGTGACATTTAAAAAAAATATATATTTTTCCCGGGGGAGAATTATTCTAAACTTTTTTGGGAAAAATATTTTTGGGACGTTTAATTGTTCAAGATTTGTACAATCATGTCATCTTCAGAAGATTTTAAATCAGATAATCTCATAATAGCACAAAGCCGGTTTGATTCTTTTGCAGCAATGAAGAAAGAAAAATTGTCAGATTTGATTGATCGATTCTTAAAGGTGGCAAATAATCTAAAGAAGCATGTTCCTGATCTCAGTAATCATGAACTGATTCAAAAGCTTCTAGACTCTCTTCCGTCTGCATGGAATCATCAAGTTAAAATGCTGAAGCAAGAAAGAGGTTATGTCGACACAAAACTTATGGATATGATCAACAAGCTAAAATCTCTCGAGTTGGATATCCAAAGAAACATATTTCAGCAAGCCGTGTTCTCACATCAAACCCACGCGCTTAATACTGATCTTGTGTCTTCTGTAACAAGCATACTTGATTACAAAACAGAGATGATTGAAAAGTTGAAGTTATTGAGAACTGATTCAGATTTAAACTCTAAATTCAGAGAAACTGTTGAAGAGAATCATGAAGCTTTAAGAGTCGACAATGACAGTAAACCAGAGTCTATGAGAACCGATGATGATAAGGCTGGAAAAGCTGATAAAAGAGAGAAAGAGTCTGAGGTTGACAAGATGCTAAAGGTCAAAGAAGAGGAACAACAAGAAATCACATGGGCTTGCAACTGTGAAAAGAGCTTAGCTGCAGAACGAACTATCATGGGTCTTCCTTATGAGACTGTTCAGGATATGTGTTCTTCGTCATGCAAAATCCGGTTATTTGGGATTTATAAGGCAAACAGATTGTTATTGGAAAATGAAAAAGAATTAAAAACAATCAATCAGGAATTAAAGAAAAATGAAATTGCTTTTTCAAGAAAACTTAATGAAGCATTGGCTGAAAATGATCTTTTAAGAAAAACTATTTTGGAGCGTAACGTTGAAATTAATATTCTGAGAGAAAGGGCTGTTTTAGCTCAATTTGAAACAACAAAGCTTGATAAATGGACCCTTTCACACATGAAAAAGGATGAGCTTATTGCTAAACAACAAGGGGCGAGGGTGAAACATGGGATTGGATATAAATCTGATAGTGAAACTGTATTTAATTCAGTTCCACCTCCTTCTACTTTATGTTATTCACCAATTCCCAAACCTCATCCTAAAAATGATTTGTTTGAACAATCTAATAGTAGTTTGCATGCAGGTTTGAGCGGTGTGAATCTTAAAGAGGTGCGAGATGATTATGATTCTACATCTGGTATGGGATAAAATAAATCGAATCCTGACAGTCAAGCTAACGATTGTTCAGTCCCGGTTGTTTGTAAATCTATATCTACTATTTCTTCTAACATCTTTGATAAGTTTAAAGCAGGTGAAATTCCTACTTTTGAACCTGTCAGGGTTGTGAAAGAAGAGATAAATCCGAAATCACCTGATCATCAAGTTCCAACAACAACACATCCTATTCCTGTCAATCAAGATCCATTGGAAGCAGATCTGTGTATACGAGACTGGACAAGCTCAGATGATGAATCAATCACAGCGGTGTGTGTTGATTCCTCACAGATCAAGATGTCTCCTAACATTGTCAAGTCACAAAAGCTTCCAAAAGCTGAATCAAGACCAATACGGATCTCTTCTCCAATTGCAAAGCATCCCAGTAAATCAGAAAAGATCTCATTCACTGCTCAGCACGAGAAACTACAGAACAAGCAAGAATCTGCTACAAGCTCCAAGCAATCCTCATCACCACCTCCACAACAGGAGACTACAAAGAATAAAAAGCTTTTCAAGGCTTGTTTTGAGTGTGGAAAAGAAGGGCATGTGGTAAAGAAATGTCCTCAAAGGCTTGCTACGAATGGTAAAGGCAAAACGAATTGCTTCTCCGAATGTAAGTATAAAAAGAATGTTCCAGACGGTAAAGGCAACACGGGTTGCTTCTCTGGATCAAGAGGTAAAAAGCACACATCTTTGAATGGTTGGATGAAAAACCCTCCATCCAAATCTTTTCATGTGAAGCCGGTTTCACATGATTCAAAGATTAAAATGACCAAAGGTTTCAAACCAAATTCTTTTCCTTCCGGTCTTAAACAGAAAATGATTTCCAAATTTAATTCATTCAAATCCAAGTTAATTGAACCGAAGCAAATTTGGCAAATTAAAAAGAAGGATACAACAATCCCCGATGGTTTAAACGGTTGTGTGCAGAAGCTTGTTACTTATCTTGATGAAAAAGGAACTTCCAGGACTACGATGGCCTGGGTTTCCCTTTCTAACTAATTTGTTAATGAGTGCAGGAACAATTCAGGAGGACTGTTAGTAATCCGGTTTACTAACAGAGATTGTTCTTGATTCAAATTTGAGGCGGAACAAACAGGTTAAGGTCATGGTATTTTATCCACAATCTGGATATTTATATGCACAATCACCGTTCTCACTTCACAATCACTGCATATTTCTTGAGAATTCATTTCTTATCTTCATATCAGTGTAGTTTGGAAGACCTTCTTTGATAAATTTTTATTTTTGTACAGTTAAAAAAATTAAAAAAAATAAAAAAATAAAAAAAATTAAAAAAATAAAAAATAAATATAAATATAAAATAAAAAGTTTGCAAAAATAAAAATTTAGGGGGAGAGTATATGTAAATAAAAATGAAAAGAGAACTGAGAACTTGTTTCAAGATGACTGAGAAATGATTGTATATTATCTTGAAATGCTTGTTTTTGCATGACTTGCGTTTTAAAATGAGAAATGATAGTAACTGATGCTGTTATCTGATTTACATCTTATTTTTAATTGCAAATAATAGAAAAATAAACAGATTTTTTAATGATATGCTTGGTAGACTCAGCCTGAAGAATAAAGTAGACAGCAGTATGATGATTTAAATTAAAATATATGCTTAAGGATGTCTGGATTTACGCAATCATTTTGGCCTGCACGAAAACTGAGTCCCGACAAAAATTGGATTGAGAATTGATCTTTCACCCACCATGATACAAATCATATAAGCCATATCTTTTGAGCCATGTCTGGTGTATTTATGTGTCTTGTGTTTGTGCTAATCTCCTCTGCTGTACGAAAGTACTGACCTGGAGTGATGATCTCCTCTGCTGTACGATAGTACTGACCTGGAGCTCTCATCGGCACATGATTAAATGGTTATCTCCTTTGTTATACGTGAGTATAGACCTGGAGCTCTCACCATTTTGGTCTAAGTTGTGTCAAATCATCTAAACGATGAATTCATCACAGAATGCAATGTTCTGTCGATAATCACTTGCACACTAATGCACAAGCCTTGCTCTGTAAAGATCGTTACAAAATTCAAGAAATCCTGAGGTTGGGTGAGGGTTTTTGCCAAATGATTGTGGGGTCCTAGCGTTCTAAAGCATTTAATCGAACCTTAAACGAATCATAAGCTGTTGGTTGAAAAAGGATAAGGCATGAGTTTAAGTGGACAATTATATCAGCAATCGTTATTGATCTGTTTGAGAATTTCAAAATCATTTAAAGACTGTGATTAGATTTAGTTATCAGTGTGATCTCATTGCTTGTCGATGATTAAATTCATCTTTGTGCTAAAGTATATCTTGAGGATATGATCTCATGATCGATTCAGTTCTCGGTTTAAAAAAAAAAACACAAAAAATTATATAATAGATATAAAATATGTTATAATACATGTATATAATAAAAATAGAAAAATATAAAAAAAATTTTTGGTCTTCCATATTATGCTGTTACAATTTTATCATTTTCATGCATTTCACGGAAATTACGCACAAACGAACACAGGTTCGCTTGTTTTTCACACACTAAATAAACACGGGTTTATTTTGTTAAAATGAAAGGATCTAATTAGAAATGTCGAGATTGTGTTTGTGAATGTGTTTCAGATTTTGTTTTAAGTGATGTTCGATCATCAGTTAAGCAGTGTACCTGATCAGAGAGCCTGTTCCTCAAGTTTGCAGAAGATACCGAGCTAGGAATCCTCCTCCTACATCTTCTGAAGCACTCAAGATTAGAGATTTGGAAACCTGTTCCAATATCCATGTAAAGCTTGCACTCGAATAGGGGGAGCATATAAATAGGGAGAGCTTATGAGATGAAAAATCTTTCTCATCAGATTCAGAGAGATTCAAATTGAAGATCTTTCTACTGTTGACTTCTCGATGCTGATTTCGTTTGAAGACGTTGATAATGATAGACTAAGGGGGAGTATTGTTGGAGCTGTAAAAGATAGTCTATATTATCAACATAGTGAAAGTCAACAAAAGTCAACGTCACGGTCAAAGTCAACAAAAGTCAAACCCGACACGTTCGAGACGAGGAACCGAGACGAGACGTTGAAGATTTAGATGACTAGGAGTTATATTGTAATAAATATATTTTGTGTGAGCAAAATATATTTTACTTTCTTTGAGTCATGTTTTAGTCTAAATATATAGTCTAGGGGGTTATGTGTAAATATGGAAACTTAAACTAGACTATAAATAGCCTAATTGTAATTAGAATTAGGTGAATGGTTGAATGACCAATTGATTGGGTTTCCACTTTGTAAAAATCATTTGCAATCAATATAGATCAAAGGGGGTTTTATTGTGATAATCATTGTTTGATCCATAATTCTTCATGTTATTTGATTCAAGTGTGTATCCTGGAGTTACAGGTTTCATGGTTGGGACAAGACTCTGTGTCCAGTTTCCCCAAGACAGAGTTCCCTTCCACACTTAGCCAATCAAAAGATTAGAAACCTTTTTCCGGCCTATGCTTATATGATTACCTCTGAAGCTAATCAAGAGAGTATTTCTGCCAAAGAATAAGTGGGATCATCAATAAAGTTAGAGGTTTTGGCTACATTGGTTCAGGGGGAGTTTGTTGGACCAAAAGAACCAATGAGCCTGATCAGAAAAACCTCTAAGTCCCACAGACATTACAACTGCTGAAGAAGATCACAACAGCTGAAGACATCAGCTGATTACAAAGGTCTAAAGACAAAGTCTAAAAGTAAAGAACTGAAGACAAAGTCTGAAAAAGAAGTACTGAAGACAAAGACTGAAGACCAGAGTGATCAGTAGTTGTCACAATAGCTGAAGTTATTAACTTCAGTAGTTGTGATGGTTTTTCCTTTTCAGTACTTGTAATTTTTCCTTTGAGTAGTTTATTGTTTCAGTAGTTTTAAGTCAGTAGTTTTATGTTCTTATACTTAGCATTCTCTGAGATGTGATCAGTTGATGAGAACATTTCAGTAGTTTGCATTGTTTCAGTTGTTTGTATAATTCTGTTAGATGTCACTATCAAGTGACATCAGCAGACGTCACATTCCTCTATATAAGGGATGTTGACCTAGTTGTATTTAAAACCGAAGCATTACGCGTGAATGAAAACATTCCTTTAACAGAAATATTCTCTCTATAATCGTCATTGTGTGTTTTGCATATTCATTATTTTCTTGCTTGAATTCGATCTTATTTTGTCATATTCCGCTGCAAAATTCAAATCTAATTGATCCGATCCTATCATCTTCCTTGACCAGCCGCTATATTAGCATCGTGTTGCTTCAGGGCTAATTTGATATGTTGGGCTATTAACTGGGCTAGTTCCTCTACCGTAGCTGGTAAATTAGCATTTCCACTTGATTACGTATTTCATGTTCTAGGTGGCATGTTCGAATTCTGTTTTGAAGGTAGAAAAAAGGGGTTTAGATGATGTATGACTATGACATCCGTCACCTTAAGGTCCGTCAATTAACGTGATTTTTCCGTTAACTATTCTTTGATCGATCATTCCTCATCTTTATTTAACTCTTTATGTGGATATCATGTGTGCTTTATCATTGTTGTGCGTGTGTTAACCTTAAAAACTTTTAAAACTCTCATCTTCGAAACCGCCAAATATATCATTTTTATATATATTAAATGTCACCAAATAAAACCATTTCTTAAGTCATAATATCATTAAATGCATTTTTATAACTAATATGATTAACCTAATAAAGTCGTTTTTCAACCGAACCAAATTTGGGAAACTCGGGGGTTAAGTGCAGGGACTAAACTTGTCATTTTGCAAACTTGAAATGGGCATAAAAAGGCCCCATTTTCCAGCCCTAGAACCATTTCACAAACTTCATCTTCTTCATCTCTTCATCCTCTCTACACATCTTCTTCATTCTAGCACCAAATCCGACCCGCTTAGGCTCATTTTCGTCGTCTAGACTTCATCTACAGCCTAGTCTACTCATTTCTAGCAGGTAGACGACCTTGGTTGTCTCTTTTCTTGCTTTTTCACGGTTGTCCAAACTAGGGTTTCGGGTGTTCGGGTTCAACCCTAACACATAAGGTCGTATGGGTGCGTGTGAGGTCTTTCTACTTGTGTTTCATGTTTGTGTATGTTTGTAGAGTGTTTCTGGAAGTCCTTGTGGTGTAAAACACACGTTTAGAGCAGCCGGGGGGCTGCTCAGCCCGACCACAGTCGCGATTCTGCTGTCCAGGCGACTGGGTCTGTCATGCGATTGAGCCGTGCGACTGGGTGAGTCGTGCGACTGAACCACGCGTCTGAGTCAATCGTGCGACTGAGTTGTGCGACTGGGCATGTCGTGCGACTGAGTCGTGCGACTGTGTGTTTGTATGCGATTGAGTCATACTTGCGAATGAGTGTATGCGATTGAGTCATGCGTACGAATGATTGTGTGCGATTGAGTCAGGTGACCGATTGAGTGTATGCGATTGTGCGTGATTCGCACGACTGGAGTCCAATTGCACGAATGAAGGTTCAATCGTACGAAAGTAGCTAATACGCACGATTGAATGTTGATTCGTGCGTATGGAGGTTGAGTCGTGCGATTGGGTGTTGTGTGGTACGACTGAATGCCAGTCATATGAATGAAGGCTCAATCGTACGAATGAAGCTGATTCACACGATTGAGGGTTGATTCGTGCGTATGGAGGTTGAGTCGTGCGTCTGGTCTTGTCGTGCGACTGTAATTGTTGTGTGTGATTCCTTCTTGTGCATGGTGTGAGTATGACGTGTGATGTTGAGGTAACATTAACACAGTAGCCATTGTTCGGCCACAAATATTAAAGTCAACGCTAAAAAAGGCACAAATACTATTCAAAACAAGTTAAACTAACGTTTTACAACTATCAAACGGCTTATAACTAATGACAATTATCTAATACTTTCTCAATGACAATGAAACTTTACTCAAACATC
Organism: Flaveria ramosissima; assembly: GCA_025215565.1. Taxonomy (NCBI): domain Eukaryota; kingdom Viridiplantae; phylum Streptophyta; class Magnoliopsida; order Asterales; family Asteraceae; genus Flaveria; species Flaveria ramosissima. Next base: position 61,449,059 of record CM046041.1, read on the forward strand.
ATCAACAATGGCGACAATGTCTAGTACTTGGATCTACATAAGATCTAGTACGTGTGTCTGTTTGTGTGTGTTACACGCGACCCAGCCGATACAACCCGAACCGACCGAACATTATTATGCGCTTATTTCATATCATTAATGCTTATCAATAACTGTCAATAGGTGTTTGACTGTTCTTTTGCATTCAACATTTGGATACATCGATCATACATACTTACCACTTAACAAATGAGTTTCGTGGCCCCTTTTTACGCTTATACAATATTGCAATCATTTACAACTTGGGGGAAAAGTATGCTTAACCATTTTCAATGCTGTACAACTTACTTACATTTTACATACAAGGAATCAACGTGATACTGTGTTACAAGTACTTATCTGATACATGCTTGGGTCTGCTGTGTGGTTCTATCTTTGCAACTATTTAATTCCAGTGTGGGAACCGAGGGTTAGGTATTGGTAGTACTACTGGGTTGACAACCCCACCCTTGCTCGATGGTATACTAGTTGGTACCATCAGTGGCCCTAGGAACGGGCCCTTGGGTGAATATATGCCGACAATTTCTTTGTGTACATCGTTAGATTTGGTTGCAAAGCTCATGTCATGTGATTTTACTTGTGTATATAACTGTATTCACGGTATTCCATTGCGCTTACTTTATACAGCATCACTTACATTTTTATTACTTAAACCTGCGAGCTCACTAACAATTATGTTGACCGTTTTGAGCATATCTTTTCAAGTGATCATGTAAGTTCAGGAATCTAGGTGTGCTGCCTTAGTGGAGACCCTAGGATGCATTTTTAGGACTTAACATGTTTGACAAACATTATTTTGAACATTGTTGATATGTGTAAACAATTATAATCTTTTGATACTTGTTCCCGGTTTGTGGGAATTCATATTACAATATCATCTTATTTGGTTATGTGAATCATTATCATGTTTATGCTTATGGCTATGTTGTCGTGAAAATTGACTAAACACGACACAAGTCCCCTTGTTGTCGGGTGTCGTCATGACACGCTTGTCTTCATTTATTATATTGCATCTCTATCGCTTACCATGTGTTATGACGTTCCCGATCTCGTTACATCCCCGTGTTGATCGGTTACATCCCCGTGTTTCCACTTTTAGCGGGGGTGTGACAGATTGGTATCAGAGCCATTGGTTATAGAGAATTAGGAATACGCTTGACCTAGACTATAACCTAGGAACCTTCATGTAGATTTGCATGCTAGGATCTGTATGCATATTATATCTCGTGTATGTGTTCCTCGCTGCTTGATTGTTCATTTATCTGTTATGTGATCTTTCCACCCTATGAGAGAGCCCTTGTGCTCACTCTTTTATGGGATGCTTCTATTGGATCTTCCGTTCCCTCTGCGCGCCGAGTTAGTTTAACAAATCCGGGTATTAAACCTGAAGAGATCTTCACAGATCATGCTATTGCGCTTGACCTTGGACATTGAGATTAACCCTGAGGAGGCTATGTCTGAAACCTCGAAAAAGGAGGAAATAGACAACCTCCTCTAGACTAAACGTGATTGTATACATGGACTTACAACTATTATGATGGACTATTGTTGAGACATTACCAATTCATGGTGTGAGAACTACACGAATTGCATGCGATGTGTGATGACAATAAGTGTGATATTAACTTGGGAATACTGGACTTGATGAGTGTTATGGATAATACACTTTGAAATGATTTAAGCTTACGTGTTTAGTATTTCTATGATTAGAAAATGCCGCCTCGAAGAGTTACCCGCAACAATAGTGGCGGGAGTGAAGCCCCAAGAGGCAGAGGCAGAGGCAGAGGCAAAGGCAGAGCACCAAGGACAAGTGATGCTCCTGCCAGTAACAATCAGGGAACAGGGAACGCTGATATGGCAGCCCTGATCGCTCAATAGTTGGCCGCACTAATTCCCACTATCGTGGCCCAAGTGAGCGACGCACTCCAGCAACACCACCCTCATGGGGATGGTGGCAACGATGATGGAGATAATGGAGAAAGAGCCCATGGTGGGATCGAAACTGAGGTGGGAAACGGAAACCCGACCGGAAACGAAAGCAACCAGAACACCAGAAATGGTGGTACAGCCGGTATTGAAACTGGGGTTGTTAATGCACGTCGGGGATGTTAGTACAAGGAGTTTGTGGCTTGCAAACCAAGGGAATTCGATGGGAAAGGTGGGGCGATAGCCCTAACCAGGTGGTTGGAAAAGATGGAGGCAGTAATTGACATTAATGAGTGCCTCGACAGCCAGAGAATCAAATATGCCACGTGTTCACTGCAGGGTAAAGCCCTAACCTGGTGGAACACCCAGGTTCAAGCTAGAGGAAGAGAATCTGCGATGCAGATGTCATGGGACGAGTTCAAAGCTTTGATCACCGAGGAATACTGCCCCCTCAACTAGATGCAGAAATTAGAGCATGAGTTCTGGAATCATGCTATGGTGGGGGCAGGGCATGCAGCGTATACTGACCGTTTTCATGAGCTGGCAAGGTTGGTTCCGCATCTGGTCACGCCGGAATCAAAGAGGATTGAGAGGTACATTTGGGGACTTGCGCCTCAAATTAGAGCAATGGTTACAGCAGCTGCTCCTCCTACTATTCAGAGCGCAATTCTGTAGGCTGGCGCTTTGACTGATGAGATGGTGAGAACAGGGGTTTTGGGTAGGTGAGCAGAGAAGAGAAAGGATGTTGGGGAATCGAGCCGGTCGAGTGCCGGGAAGTTTGATAAGAGGGTCAAGACGACCAGGAATTTTGTGGTCGTGTCTCAGGACAAGAGAGAGTATGTGGGGCCGCATCCCAAATGTGACAGGTGCAACTATCATCATCCCCCAGGAGTGCAGTTCCGGGTGTGCGCGAACTGTAGGCGCCCGGGGCATTTGGCGAGAGACTGTAGAACTGCGCCGAATCTTGTAGCACCCGTCAACGCGGTTAACCCCGCCGGGAATGCAAGGGCTTGTTTTGAGTGTGGAAGCCCCGATCACTACAGGAACATGTGCCCCAGACTGAATCGGGCACCGGGTCAACAAGGAAACAACCAGCAGCAGGTGATGGCTATAGCTGGGAATCAAGGCCCGACCAATCAGGGGAATGCAGCTCGGGGACGTGCATTCGTCATTGGAGCCAACGATGCTCGTCAGGACCCGAATGTTGTCACGGGTACGCACTTACTCAATCATCACTTCGCATCTATATTATTTGATACTGGAGCAGACAATAGCTTTATATCTTCTGAGTTTGTGCAATTGCTTGATTTGAGTCCTAGTAGGCTAGAAACTAGCTACTCTGTAGAGATGGCCAATGGTAGAGTTGTTCAGGCCGATGAGATTATTAGGAAGTGCTCGTTAACATTGGAGGACCATGCCTTCGATATAGACTTGATACCCTTCGAGTTAGGAAGCTTTGATGTGATTGTGGGTATGGATTGGTTGTCGCAAAATGGAGCAGAGATTGTCTGTCGGGACAAAGTGGTACGAATCCCTATGCCAAACGGGGAAGTACTCAAGATTCAAGGAGAACGACCGGGAAGGAACTTAAAGCTTATTTCCTGCATGAAAGCACGCCAGAGTTTACGAAAGCAGTGCTACGCTTTTCTGGCTCATGTGGTTGAAAAGAAAGACGAAGAGAGGAAACTAGTAGATATCCAGTGGTACGGGACTACCCAGATGTATTTCCAGATGACTTGTCTGGTTTGCCTCCTCCACGACAGGTGGAATTCTGTATAGAGTTGGTTCCTGGAGCTACACCGGTAGCGAAGACGCCCTATCGGTTAGCGCCATCTGAGATGCAAGAGTTATCTAGTCAGTTACAGGAACTACTGGAGAAGGGTTTTATTTGACCGAGTCATTCACCGTGGGGAGCGCCGGTACTATTCGTCAAAAAGAAGGATGGATCGTTCCGCATGTGCATCGATTACCGTGAACTGAACAAGTTAACTGTGAAGAATCGATATCCTCTCCCCAGGATCGACGATTTGTTTGACCAGCTACAAGGAGCTTCGTATTTTTCAAAGATCGATCTTCGTTCTGGTCATCATCAGCTAAGAGTTTTCGAGGACGACATACCGAAGACAGCGTTTAGAACTCGTTATGGGCACTATGAGTTCTTGGTCATGCCGTTCGGGCTGACTAACGCACCAGCTGTGTTTATGGATCTAATGAATCGGGTGTGCAAACCTTACTTGGATAAGTTCGTGATCGTGTTCATAGACGATATACTTATCTACTCCCGATCAAAAGAGGATCACGAAGAACACCTTCGGGCAATTCTGGAGCTGCTACGGGAAGAGAAACTTTTCGCCAAGTTCTCAAAGTGTGAATTTTGGTTGCGGGAAGTGAAGTTTTTGGGTCATGTGGTTAACAAGGACGGGATTCATGTAGATCCCGGCAAGATCGAAGCGGTGAAGAAATGGGATACGCCCCAGACACCATCAGAGATACGGCAATTTTTAGGATTGGCCGGTTACTATCGTCGCTTCATCGCGAATTTTTCAAAGATCGCGCAACCATTAACCCTGCTTACTCAGAAAGACAAGAAGTTTGATTGGGGACATGCACAAGAACAAGCGTTCCAAACGTTGAAAGAAAAGTTGTGTAACGCGCCTATATTGTCCCTCCCAGACGGAACTGATGATTTTGTGGTATACTGCGATGCTTCACATCAAGGATTGGGATGTGTACTAATGCAGAAGGATAAGGTGATTGCCTACGCTTCGCGACAGCTTAAGGTGCACGAAAAGAACTACACAACTCATGATCTTGAGTTGGGCGCTGTAGTATTTGCACTCAAGATTTGGAGGCATTACCTGTATGGAACCAAATGCATCATCTTCACTGATCATAAGAGCCTCCAACATATTCTGGATCAGAAGGAACTTAACATGCGTCAGCGACGTTGGGTAGAGCTTCTTAGTGACTACGATTGTGAAATCCGGTATCATCCGGGGAAAGCTAACGTGGTGGCTGATGCTTAAGCCGTAAAGAACGTGTGAAACCACTACGTGCTCGAGCGTTGGGATTGACCATTCAAACGAACTTGAAAGCTCAGATCCAAATTGCACAAAGTGAGGCATTGAAAGAAGAAAACCTTGCGGGAGAAGAATTCCGAGGGTTAGATAAACAGATGATTCGCAAGGATGACGGTATACAGTACTTCATGGATCGCATATGGGTACCCAGATGGGGAGGTGTACGTACCTTAGTCATGGATGAAGCCCACAAGACGCGATATTCTATTCATCCTGGTGCAGACAAGATGTATCATGATCTCAAGGATCTGTACTGGTGGCCAGGCATGAAGAAAGACATTGCCTTATACGTCAGCAGATGCTTGACGTGTTCGAAAGTTAAAGCTGAACATCAGAAACCATCGGGATTATTACAGCAACCTGAAATTCCCGAGTGGAAATGGGAGAACATAGCTATGGATTTCATTACCAAACTCCCTAGAACAAGCAGCTGTCATGACTCGATATGGGTCATAGTAGATCGAATGACGAAATCAGCACATTTCTTGCCTATCCGAGAAGACTACAAAATGGATAAGTTGGCGAGATTGTACATCAAAGAGGTCGTGACACGGCACGGGGTGCCGGTGTCAATCATATCCGACCGTGATAGCCGATTTACTTCACGATTTTGGCAGACACTACAGAAAGCGATGGGCACTCGATTAGATATGAGTACCGCCTATCACCCTCAGACAGATGGCCAAAGTGAACGAACTATACAGACGCTAGAAGACATGTTGAGAGCGTGTGTAATCGATTTTGGTGGTAGTTGGGATGCTCATCTACCGTTGATTGAGTTCTCTTACAACAACAGCTACCATACAAGCATTGGGTGTGCTCCATTTGAAGCGTTGTATGGAAGGAAATGCAGATCTCCCGTTTGTTGGGCCGAAATTGGTGAAAGTCAACTAACAGGCCCAGAGATCATTCAAGAAACAACTGACAAGATCTTTCAAATCAAAGACCGACTTAAAGCCGCACGAGATCGCCAAAAGAGCTATGCCGACAACCGTCGGAAGCCTCTAGAATTCAACGTTGGGGATCGTGTATTACTCAAAGTCTCCCCTTGGAAAGGAGTCGTTCGATTTGGAAAGAAAGGGAAGTTAGCCCCAAGATACGTTGGACCATTCGAGATCACTGAAAGAATCGGTCCAGTGGCTTACCGGTTAAGGTTGCCACAAGAACTTAGCGGTGTGCATGATACTTTTCACGTGTCAAACCTCAAGAAGTGTTTGGCCGACGAATCCCTTCACGTGCCAATTGAGGAAATCAAGATTGACGAAAAGCTTCATTTTGTTGAGGAACCCATTGAGATCATGGATCGAAAGGTCAAGCAACTGAAGCGCAGTAGGATACCTATTGTTCGCGTAAGGTGGAATTCAAAACGAGGGCCAGAGTTTACATGGGAACGAGAAGATCAGATGAAACTCAAATATCCACATCTTTTCGAGGATGACACTCTTGGACCTAACTCCAGCTGAATTTCGGGACGAAATTCTCTCAACTGGGGGATACTGTGACATCCGTCACCTTAAGGTCCGTCAATTAACGTGATTTTCCGTTAACTATTCTTTGATCGATCATTCCTCATCTTTATTTAACTCTTTATGTGGATATCATGTGTGCTTTATCATTGTTGTGCGTGTGTATTCGTTATAATCATATGTTAACCTTAAAAACTTTTAAAACTTTCATCTTCGAAACCGCCAAATATATCATTTTTATATATATTAAACGTCACCAAATAAAACCATTTCTTAAGTCATAATATCATTAAATGCATTTTTATAACTAATATAATTAACCTAATAAAGTCGTTTTTCAACCGAACCAAATTTGGGAAACTCGGGGGTTAAGTGCAGGGACTAAACTTGTCATTTTGCAAACTTGGGCTGGGTATAAAAACCCCATTTTCCAGCCCTAGAACCATTTCACAAACTTCATCTTCTTCATCTCTTCATCCTCTCTACACATCTTTTTCATACTAGCACCAAATCCGACCCGCTTAGGCTCGTTTTCGTCGTCTAGACTTCATCTACAGCCTAGTCTACTCATTTCTAGCAGGTAGACGACCTTGGTTGTCTCTTTTCTTGCTTTTTCACGGCTGTCCAAACTAGGGTTTCGGGTGTTCGGGTTCAACCCGAACACATAAGGTCGTATGGGTGCGTGTGAGGTCTTTCTGCTTGTGTTTCATGTTTGTGTATGTTTGTAGAGTGTTTCTGGAAGTCCTTGTGGTGTAAAACACACGTTTAGAGCAGCCGGGGGCTGCTCAGCCCGACCACAGTCGCGATTCTGCTGTCCAGGCGACTGGGTCTGTCATGCGATTGAGCCGTGCGACTGGGTGAGTCGTGCGACTGAACCATGCGTCTGAGTCAATCGTGCGACTGAGTTGTGCGACTGGGCATGTCGTGCGACTGAGTCGTGCGACTGTGTGTTTGTATGCGATTGAGTCATGCGTGCGAATGAGTGTATGCGATTGAGTCATGCGTATGAATGATTGTGTGCGATTGAGTCAGGTGACCGACTGAGTGTATGCGATTGTGCGTGATTCGCGACTGGAGTCCAATCGCACGAATGAAGGTTCAATCGTACGAAAGTAGCTTGATTCGCACGATTGAAGGTTGATTCGTGCGTATGGAGGTTGAGTCGTGCGATTGGGTGTTGTGTGGTACGACTGAATGCCAGTCATACGAATGAAGGCTCAATCGTACGAATGAAGCTGATTCGCACGATTGAGGGTTGATTCGTGCGTATGGAGGTTGAGTCGTGCGTCTGGTCTTGTCGTGCGACTGTAATTGTTGTGTGTGATTCCTTCTTGTGCGTGGTGTGAGTATGACGTGTGATGTTGAGGTAACATTAACACAGTAGCCATTGTTCGGCCACAAATATTAAAGTCAACGCTAAAAAGGGCACAAATACTATTCAAAACAAATTAAACTAACGTTTTACAACTATCAACCGACTTATAACTAATGACAATTATCTAATACTTTCTCAATGACAATGAAACTTTACTCAAACATCATCAACAATGGCGACAATGTCTAGTACTTGGATCTACATAAGATCTAGTACGTGTGTCTGTTTGTGTGTGTTACACGCGACCCAGCCGATACAACCCGAACCGACCGAACATTATTATGCGCTTATTTCATATCATTAATGCTTATCAATAACTGTCAATAGGTGTTTGACTGTTCTTTTGCATTCAACATTTGGATACATCGATCATACATACTTACCACTTAACAAGTGAGTTTCGTGGCCCCTTTTTACGCTTATACAATATTTCAATCATTTACAACTTGGGGGAAAAGTATGCTTAACCATTTTCAATGTTGTACAACTTACTTACATTTTACATACAAGGAATCAACGTGATACTGTGTTACAAGTACTTATCTATACATGCTTGGGTCTGCTGTGTGGTTCTATCTTTGCAACTATTTAATTCCAGTGTGGGAACCGACGGTTAGGTATTGGTAGTACTACTGGGTTGACACCCCCACCCTTGTTCGATGGTATACTAGTTGGTACCATCAGTGGCCCCAGGAACGGGCCCTTGGGTGAATATATGCCGACAATTTCTTTGTGTACGTCGCTAGGTTTGGTTGCAAAGCTCATGTCATGTGATTTTACTTGTGTATATAACTGTATTCACGGTATTCCATTACGCTTACTTTATACAGCATCACTTACATTTTTATTACTTAAACCTGCGAGCTCACCAACAATTATGTTGACCGTTTTGAGCATATCTTTTCAGGTGATCATGCAAGTTCAGAATCTAGGTGTGCTGCCTTAGTGGAGACCCTAGGATGCATTTTTGGGACTTAACATGTTTGACAAACAATTATTTTGAACAATGTTGATATGTGTAAACAATTATAATCTTTTAATACTTGTTCCCGGGTTGTGGGAATTCATATTACAATATCATCTTATTTGGTTATGTGAATCATTATCATGTTTATGCTTATGGCTATGTTGTCGTGAACATTGACTAAACACGACACAAGTCCCCTTGTTGTCGGGTGTCGTCATGACACGCTTGTCATCATTTATTATATTGCATCTCTATCGCTTACCATGTGTTATGACGATCCCGGTCTCGTTACATCCCCGTGTTTCCGCTTTTAGCGGGGGTGTGACAATGACGCTCATATTATAATATGTTCGATTAGTCCTTTCGATCTAAACATGTATATATTAACATTTTCATAATCATAATTGATAATATTATAATAGAAACTAAGAATAACATGTTGTTCGACCATATATCAATTACCATCATGCATACAATAGATCAACCATCAAAAGATAATAAGTACTTAGTTTACATAAAGTTAACGAGTTTCTATCTCGATCAAAATACTCAAGCACTCCAGCTTGCATCCATCATCTATCCTAGGAATGAAGCCCCACTACTAACATGCATCAGGTACGATATCATCATCATACAAAAGGTAGCCAGTACCATAGTAGTTTCCACACGATCTGTAACCTTTCGTATTTTCGTTAAATAAAAGTTAACGTCGTTATGTTCTTGTAAGGACCAATCTGTCATTAATGAAACTAAGTGGGTTGTTTATGCTTGTTTCTTTGTTAATTTTAAAAGTTAATAAAATAATTTATTAAATAATAATAATAGTAATTACAACTTTTGCTTATTATTATAAAACTTAACATTAAGTTATAATAATAAAAATAATAATAGTAAAATAAATAAAAATAATAATAATAATTTATAAAAGTTAAACAATTAATAAGTTACAAAAATATTTAAAACTTAAAGTTTAATTAAGTTTAGGGGGTGTTTTGTCATTTTGTAAAGTTTAAAAGAAAGTTTATAACATAAAATAACAGAATTTAAATTACAGGGACCAGTTGTGTAATTTCTTAAAACCCAAACCAAAACCCCCGTATTTCCGGCCAGGCAACTCCAACCACACTCCGGCCGACTTCGGCAAGGTTTCAAAGTCTCAAAACTCTTCGGATTTCCACCCAAAATCGTTTCCAACCGCTTCGTGAGGATGTTTCGAACCCTGAGATGTACTTTAATTGAGTTAAAGCGACGGTTACGAACTCGAATCACCCGATTAACCGTTGCCTTCAATCATCGAGCAATTTACTCATTAAATATCAATAAAAAACAAATTAATTGGGCACACACAATCATTTAACCGTTTCTAGTCTATTACTAAGTACAATTTCAGTCTAAACACCTGAAATCAACACAATCGATTATCATTATTCACGGCTTCTCACACCTAACCAAACCCCTTTCTCTCCACATTGTCACCTCCAATTGATAGAGGGTTTTGATTCGTGACTATCTTCTGAAGCTTCACACGAATTTAATTCGGTTGTCATCAACAATTGTACATTGAACGGATTCAAGCCTCGGTCGTGGCTCTTCTGCATCTGTTCTTATCAATATGAACATCGATTAGGGTAGTTAAATGTGTCCACATACTCGAAATCACATGGGGATTAAAAGCCCTAATGTTGATTCCATTATCATGAACGAATTGTTGATCAATTGTTCGATTTGTTTCTAGGGTTCATAAGGAATTGGAATTTCTGGTAGTTAATGGTTTTAACAATTGTAAACTTTAGTTATTTTTTGAATCACCAAATTATTTTCTACAAATTTTCAAAATTAAATATTTATATATTCTTTTAATAAAACACTATAACAAAAGTCATTTTTATTTTATTTCTTATAAAATGGACTTTAAATGATAGTTTAAATTACTAAACTATTATTGGTCCATATGTTATCTTTAATTATTGTTTAAATCATAATTAATTCAAATAATTATAAAAAATTAATTTCATTTCTGTATATTAAATTACTTAAATGGTATAATTCTTTTCATTTAATTAAAATATAAGTGATTCCATTATTTATTTTTATTTATTTATCAAAACCCCAAATTCCTATTGAAACTCTAGTTCACGTTTAATCGTTAATCTTACCTTTAAACTAAATCTTGGAACTTGTACGTTTAGGTATCTTGTAAAAGAAATTGTTGGAGCACCATTTAATTATTTGATATTACCCTTAACATCAACTTATACTACATGTGAGTTTTCATGCCCCTCTTTTATATTATTTCACACCTTTTGGGGTGAAACATGTTAACATTATCAACTTGCACTTGTAAACGTCTTAAAACTTGTAAATGCACTAGCAATTCATCTTTAATCTTTTCATGGTTATTTGTAATACTGTGAGACATATATGATAGACATTTTGTGTTAACAATCGTTAACTATTTCTAGCCTAGCGACGTCATAGATCTATGGGCCTAACAAGCCTATTTGGTGCTAAAGCCGAGGTTATTGCTGACTCTGATGACGTATGACTTGTTCATCATGGGAATCAAGTACACTTAGCTAATCGTTATAACTTGTAATGGATATCTTTGTCAAGATTTGATTGTATCATTATGTTATCTATAAACATGCATTATTCGTAACCATTGACATGAATTGCTATTTTTAAAACTTTTATATATATGTATGTTTAACCCATGGAAACTCACCAACTTTCAAAGTTGATTTTATTTTTAACATGTTTCAAGAAATACCCAAGGTTGATGAATAATATTGAAGTATGCTTACATCTAGGATTGGACCTAGGAAATAAAAGACATGCCTTTGAATTCTTGGAATTTGAACTTATGTTATGTTTTATTTTTTGTTTGAGACTTGTTGGTTGTAATTTTTATTTTAAAACTTATGGTTAATTTATATTTACATTTAATGGTAGTGTTATGTGGCTGTGAACAATCTTAAGCCTCACATCTCAACGTTTCCGCCGTTAAGGTTAGGGTGTGACAGATTGGTATCAGAGCCCATAACTATAGGGATTTAGGTTATTAGAAATGGTGACCTAGACTATAGTTGATGCATGAACCTTATATGAAAAATCTTTATGATCTTGTAAATCTATTTGTTGCATGCTACATAATGCTACCTATTTAGGAGGGTCTCTTAATGTGCAACATGGTGCCTTTAGCTATACTTGCCTTTTAATTTGAAAACTTGGTTGCTTTGTCTCCCCTAAAGCTTACTCATAACCCTTATCCTTACGGCGATGAATTTTCTTAAACTTGTTCTTGACTACACGTGGGATCATACGCTTTGTAACGAAAGGTTCAAATCTTAAGACTTTATGTCTAATCTATGAAAATCTCATCAAGGTTTTAATTTCATTAGCCTAAAGGAATATTGTGTGACTCATAGACACATGTATTCTGGATTTCCTGGCAAAAAACCCTCGGGCTAAGGTAAGCATTTCGTATAAATCCCAATCAACCGTGGGACTAGTTATGCTTACCTGGCGATTTCTGGGATGAGTGATAAACTATGGTCAATATACACAAGTTCCTAAGGCAAATTGGAGTTAAGTCATCTTGACGTGTCAACGTTTCCAAATGGTAATGTATTACCAAATGGAATCATTCCGTGTGTGTTTTATAAGTCTTAAATAATCCTTGCTTGATTTACTATCTTTACCTCAAAATTTCCTATGACTAACTTACTTTGTATCCAGCATGTCTCGCCATCATGTAAAGCGTGGTAGCTCCGACCGCAAAATGGCCGCTATGATCGCCCGCCAAATGGTTGTCGTCCTTCCGACCATGGTTGCCGAACTGAATAGCACCTTGATGACCTATGCTAGTAACAACACTAATGGCAATGGGCAAGGAGAGAATAGTGCAAATCAAGGGAGAAACAACCAAACCTGTACGTTTAAGCACTTCAACTCGTGCAAACCCACCAACTTTAGTGGGAAGGAAGGACACTAGACTTGTCGAGTGGTTTGAAAGCATGGAGAACACCTTCATCAATTGTGAGTGTCTCGAGGTACTCAAAGTCCGTTATGCCACTAGTGTGCTTCAACAAAGGGCACTTACGTGGTGGAACAGCGAGAAGAGGAACCGAGGTGCTGATGTTGTGTTGGCACTGTCTTGGGATGAATTTAAGAACATTTCAATCCAAAAGTTCTGCCCAAGAAGTGAACTACAAAAGCTTGAGGAAGAGTTCTGGAATCTCAAACAAGATGGTGGAGATCATTTGGTCTACTCAACTAGTCATCATGAGTTAAGCATTCTGTTGCCTCATATGGTCGACATTGTTCCCCGTAACATCGAGAAGTTCATTAAGGGGGTGCCACCCCAAATTCAAGATGTTGTGGTGGGTAGTACACCCACAACTCTGGAGGATGCAATTACCATCACCGCTCAACTCACTAAAAACCATATTAGAGCGGGAACCTTGTCTGTTAAAGGTGCTAAGAAGACTGAGAAGGCGGTTCCTGAAGCAACCAAGGAGGGGAAGAATGAACCGTCCTACAACAATAATAAGCGTAAGTTCACACCAGCTCGAAACTATGTTGTGGCAACACCCAAAGTACCTCAAAGGCAACCCGTTCCTGTTGCACAAGCACCTGTTGCTAGGGCCTATGCTGGTCCTCAACCATTGTGCAATATCTGTAAGTATCACCATACGGGTAATAACCCATGTCGCATATGTTCACTGTGCGGTAAATATGGGCACTGGTGGCTACTTGTCACTGTGCACCAAACAACGCCGCGTTAGTTGCTAATCGTGCTTGCTACAACTCTGGGGAACCCGGTCATTTTCGCCCGCAATGTCCTCGTCTTGCGGGTAATGTTCCACAAGCTCGAGCATGTGCTTTCAACATCAACGCAAAACCAAGCACAAGCAAATAACGACGTGGTGAACGGTACGTCGAATCCAACCTTAATCTTTGTAATCTAAGTTCCTTTGTTGCTTTACCTGTATCGTTAAACATTTTTAAAACTGAACAGATATGTTTCTTGTTAATAATTCTTATGAGTACGTTTTGTTTGACTCAGGAGCCAATAAGAGTTTTGTCTTGTTTGAATTTGAGCCTATACTTGCTAAGTCACATACGAAATTAGAAATGCCTCTCACTGTTGAAGTCGCCGATGGAGAACCCGTCACCATTGATGTTATTATTCGTGATTGCATCTTGAGCCTAAACGAACATGATTTCCTTATCGATCTTATTCCTATGAAGCTTGGAAGTTTTGACGTCATCATCGGCATGGATTGGTTAACCAAACATCATGCGGAAATCATTTGTTTCGAGAAGTGCATTCAATTTCCTTTACCTTCGGGGGATACATTGAAAGTGTTCGGTGAAAAATCCTCCAAAGGACTCAAGCTTATGTCGTGTAATCAAGCTCGAAAGTGTCTAAGTAAGAATTACATGGCTTTCTTGGCCTATGTAGTCAACACGAAAGTCAAATGGAAAGACCTTAAGGATGTCCCGATTGTATGAGACTTTCCGGAAGTGTTTCCCGATGACTTTAGTGGTTTACCTCCCGTGCGTGAAGTCGAGTTTAAGATCGATTTGATTCCGGGAGCGAACCTCGTGGATAAGTTACCTTACCGACTTGCACCATCGCAAATGCAAGAGTTAGCCAGCCAACTTCAAGAACTGTCTGATAAGGGTTTTATCCGTCCTAGCTCTTCGCCATGGAATGCACCTGTGTTGTTCGTGAAGAAGAAAGATGGATCGTTCCGTATGTGCATCGATTACCGTGAGCTCAACAAACTTACTATCAAGAACCGTTACCCTCTTCCTCGTATTGATGACCTTTTTGACCAACGTCAAGGAGCTGCTATATTCTCAAAGATCGATTTACGTTCTGGCTATCATCAATTATGAGTTCATGATGATGATATCCCAAAAACTTTGTACCATACTTGATATGGACACTATGAGTTCATGGTTATGCCCTTTGGGATAACAAATGCTCCTGCTGTCTTTATGGATCTCGTGAATCGAGTATGCAAACCGTATCTGGACAAGTTTGTAATTGTCTTTATAGACGACATACTTATCTATTCAAAGTCCAAAACCGATCATGAACTCCACTTGCGACAAGTTCTTGAGTTGTTAAAGAAAGAACAATTGTACGTAAAGTTTTCAAAGTGCCAATTTTGGCTTGAGGAGGTTCAATTTCTAGGACACGTGGTGAATAGCCAAGGAATTCACGTTGACCCTACAAAGGTGGAAGCTGTGAAAAATTGGTGTGTTCCTACAACCCCAACCGAAGTTCGTTCTTTCCTTGGTCTAGCTGGCTATTACCGACGTTCATTGCCAACTTCTCTAGAATTGCGAAGCCGCTTACATCCTTGACTCAAAAGAATAAACCATTCTAGTGGGGGTCTGAATAAGAAGAAGCCTTTGAAGCATTTGAAGCACAAACTGTGTAATGCTCCTATCTTGATCCTTCCAGATGGAAACGATGATTTCACTGTATACTGTGATGCGTCTAGGCAAGGCATTGGTTGTGTTCTCATGCAACGAAGAAAGGTCATAGCATATGCATCGAGACAACTGAAGGTCCATGAGATGAATTACACGACCCATGATCTTGAACTTGGTGTTGTGGTTTTTTCCTTAAAGATTTGGAGGCATTACCTTTATGGGACGCAATGTATAGTCTACACTGATCACAAAAGTCTTCAACACGTTTTTAATTAAAAGGATCTCAACATGAGACAACGTTGTTGGGTCGAATTGATTAGTGATTATGACTGTGACATTCGTTACCACCCTGGAAAGGCAAATGTCGTAGCCGATGCACTAAGTCGCAAGATTCATAACAAGATGGTCTCGTTTCAAGATATTCGCGACCGACGACAATGGTTTGATACATTAGGAGAATTTGATACCAAGATTCATCTAGATGTTAACGAGACTACGGTGCTGATGCAAAATTTGAGGATTAAGAATGACATCGAGACTTGTATCTTGGAGGCTCAACAAGCGGTTCAAGTGGAAGGGAAATGGGAGAGGAATTAGAGTATAATCTGCGAGCTCAACTGGAAACGAAACCCAATGGATTGCTGTACTTTTTGAATCGAATTTGGGTCCCAAATCGTGATAATCTTCGTACCCTCATCATGAATGAAGCTCATCAAACTCGTTACTCGATTCATCCTGGTTCCGATAAGATGTATATGGATCTGCGTGGGCAATACTGGTGGCCTAGAATGAAGAAAGACATTTGCAACTTACGTAGCCAAATGTCTTGCGTGTATGAAGGTTAAGGCCGAACATCAACGTCCTAGTGAATTGCTTGAACAACCCGAAATTCCCATGTGGAAATGGGAACACATATCCATGGAATTCATAACCAAACTACCTCGCACCTCTCGTGGTCATGATAGCATATGGGTGATTTTCGATCGTTTGAACAAATCAGCACATTTCATACCCATACGTGACACTTGCAAAACATCAAGGTTGGCTCGTATATACACTGATGAGATTGTGAGTCGTCACGGCGTACCTTTGCATATCATATCCGATCGAGACGCTCGTTTCACTTCGCACTTTTGGTCATCTATGCAAGAACTCTTGGTTACTAGATTTAAGCACGGCTTACCATCCTCAAACGGACGGTCAAACCGAGCAAACCATTCAAACCCTGGAGAATTTGCTACGTCTTTGTGTCCTTGACTTTGGTGGTGACTGATATATGTATCTACCTCTCGCGGAATTCTCTTATAATAATAGTTACCACTCGAGTATCAAGATGGCAACTTTCGAAGCACTTTATGGTAATAAATTTCGTTCCCCAATCTGTTGAACGGATATTGGTAAAAACTTCATCACCGGTCCTGAACTTATGCAAGAAACGACCGATAAAGTCTCCATGTTATGCTGATAAACGATGCAAGTCATTGGAATTTCAAGTTGGGGATATGGTTCTTCTTAAAGTCTCACCATGGAAGGGAGTCGTTCGCTTTGGGAAGAAGGGTAAATTAGCTCCATGGTTTGTAGGACCTTTCAAGATTCTGAAAAGGGTCGGGAAAATGGCTTATAAACTGGTACTACCTTCCGATCTTAGCGGGATTCATCCTGTTTTTCATGTCTCAAATTTGAGAAATGTTTGGCCGATGAAAGTCTGCATGTCCCTTTGGAGGACATCCAGATCGATGAGTCCTTGCATTTTGTTGAGAAACCCATTGAGGTCATGGATCGCATCATGAAGAAGACTAGAACTACTACCACCCCAATCGTTAAGGTTCGTTGGGAGAATAAGCGTGGACCTGAGTTTACTTGGAAACGAGAGGACCATATGAAGAAGAAATATCCGCACTTGTTCGTTTAGTTTCATTCTTAATTTCGGGACGAAATTCTTAAAAGTTGGGGACACTGTAACCTTTCGTATTTTCGTTAAATAAAAAGTTAACGTCGTTATGTTCTTGTAAGGACCTTTCTGTCATTAATGAAACTAAGTGGGTCGTTTATGTTGTTTCTTTGTTAATTTTAAAAGTTAATAAAATAATTTATTAAATAATAATAATAATAATAGTAATTACAACTTTTGCTTATTATTATAAAACTTAACATTAAGTTATAATAATAAAAATAATAATAGTAAAATAAATAAATATAATAATAATAATAATAATAATAATAATTTATAAAAGTTATACAATTAATAAGTTACAAAAATATTTAAAACATAAAGTTTAATTAAGTTTAGGGAGTGTTTTGTCATTTTGTAAACTTTAAAAGAAAGTTTATGACATAAAATAACAGAATTTAAATTACAGGGACCAGTTGTGTAATTTCTTATAACCCAAACCAAAACCCCCGTATTTCCGGCCAGGCAACTCCGGCCACTCTCCGGCCAACTCCGGCAAGGTTTCAAAGACTCAAAACTCTTCGGATTTCCACCCAAAATCGTTCCAACCGCTTCGTGAGGATGTTTCGAAGCATGGAGATGTACTTTAATTGAGTTTAAGCAACAGTTACGAACTCGAATCACCTTATTAACCGTTGCCTTCAATCATCGAGCCATTTACTCATTAAATATCAATAAAAAACAAATTAATTGAGCACACACAATCGTTTAACCGTTTCTAATCTATTACTAAGTACAATTTCAGTCTAAACACCTGAAATAAACACAATCGATTATCATTATTCACGTCTTCTCACACCTAACCAAACCCCTTTCTCTCCACATTGTCACCTCCAATTGATAGAGGGTTTTGATTCGTGACTATCTTCTGAAGCTTCACACGAATTTAATTCGATTGTCATCAACAATTGCACATTGAACGGATTCAAGCCTCGGTCGTGGCTCTTCTGCATCTGTTCTTATCAATCTAAACATCGATTAGGGTAGTTAAATGTGTCCACGGACTCGAAATCACATGGGGATTAAAAGCCCCGATGTTGATTCCATTATCATGAACGAATTGTTGATCAATTGTTCGATTTGTTTCTAGGGTTCATAAGGAATTGGAATTTCTGGTAATTAATGGTTTTAACAATTGTAAACTTTAGTTATTTTTAAAATCACCATATTATTTTCTACAAATTTTCAAAATTAAATATTTATATATTCTTTTAATAAAACACTATAACAAAAGTCATTTTTAGTTTATTTCTTATAAAATGGACTTTAAATGATAGTTTAAATTAATAAACTATTATTGGTCCATATGTTATCTTTAATTATTGTTTAAATCATAATTAATTCAAATAATTATGTATTTTTTACACTTTATATATAAACTTTACCAATTGTTATAAATGATTTAATTTTATTTCTTTATATTAAATTACTTAAATGGTATAATTTTTTTCATTGAATTACAATATAAGTGATTCCATTATTTAATTTTATTTATTTATCAAAACCCCAAATTCATATTGAAACTCTAGTTCACGTTTAATCGTTAATCTTACCTTTAAACTAAATCTTGGAACTTGTACGTTTAGGTATCTTGTAAAAGAAATCGTTGAAGCACCATTTAATTATTTGATATTACCCTTAACATCAACTTATACTACATGTGAGTTTTCACGCCCCTCTTTTATATTATTTCACACCTTTTGGGGTGAAACATGTTAACATTATCAACTTGCACTTGTAAACGTCTTGATACTTGTAAATGCATTAGCAATTCATCTTTAATCTTGTCATGGTTATTTGTAATACTGTGAGACTTATATGATAGACATTTTGTGTTGACAATCATTAACTATTGTTAGCCTAGCGACGTCATAGATCTATGGGCCTGACAAGCCTATTTGGTGCTAAAGCCGAGGTTATTGTCGGCTCCTAATGACGTATGACTATTTATCATGGGAACCAAGTACACTTAGCTAATCGTTATAACTTGTAATGGATATCTTTGTCAAGGTTTGATTGTATCATTATGTTATTATAAACTTCCATTATTCATAACTGTTGACATGAATTGCTACTTTTAAAAATTTTATATATATGTATGTTTAACCCATGGAAACTCACCAACTTTCAAAGTTGACTTTATTTTTAACATGTTTCAGGAAATATCCAAGGTTGATGAATAATTTTGAAGTATGCTTACATCTAGGATTGGACCTAGGAGATAAAAGACATGCCTTTGAATTCTTGGAATTTTAAACTTATGTTATGTTTTATTTTTTTGTTTGAGACTTGTTGGTTTTAATTTTTCATTTTAAAACTTATGGTTAATTTATATTTACAATTTAATGGTAGTGTTATGTGGTTCTAAACAATCTTAACCCTCACATCTCAACGTTTCCGCCGTTAAGGTTGGGGTGTGACACGATCTCCCATCATGATCGCATGCTTCTGGGCTGTCACCATTGCTGCCTCGGCCACATCTGCTCACTGCTCTGCCAGGGTTAGTCGGTTCCTAGTCTCTAAGAGATTAGCCTCCAAATCCGATACTCGAAAGTGAATCTGGTTCAGAGCACTATAATCCAGCAATATCTCCTCCTTGAGCATCATCAACCTCCCGTCTAAAGTTTGACTCACCTCATCCTGAACCCTCAGCTTCTTCTTCATCACAAGCAGTTCCTTCTCGTATCGAATGCATTGGGCTGTCAAAGTAGCCATCACCCGCTCAATGGGTTCGCCACCCATAGTAATCCCACGAGGGGTAGTGGATGACTCTCCCACCTCAAAAGTAGAAGGAATCTCGTCTCTAGAGGCCCATCCTCACATAGCATCCATAATCCATCTCCACTATTCATCAATTAATCTGGCCCGTTTAGACACAGGTGCTCCATCTATACGAGAATCACCACCAGCCACTCTCTTCGCCTCTCTGCGCTTCCTCCGATAATACACCAACTAAATCTTTGGTGAGTACTGCATGGGAGGGATAGGTGCGGCAGGAGTCATCGCGTTCGAAGTCTAGCTCTCTTGGGCCAAACCAACTGGCTCCTCAGTGTTAGGTCTCTCATCAGCTGGCTGATCATCACCATGAGCTTGAACTCCAAGCTCATCATCAGAATGAACCTCTGAAATCTGCTCGAAAGTGGTTGCAGCTGGTGCGGGACTTTCATCATTGGACTCATATATCCAACCGTTCCCTGATTTTTCCATGGCCGAGTAGAAGGTAGCTGCAAAATAAGGCTGGGTAGGGTGATACCAGGGCGTAGTGGAAATGGGTACAGATGGACCCTTAGTAGTGCTGCTAATGTCTGGCACCTCCTCTCTGTTAACCCGATCAAACATCTACAGTAAAATAATTTTATACATGCGTACTAATTAATTTACACCATACACTAGCTTATTAATACAACAACTAAGGTCTTAATGCAATTTATTATATCCATACTATGCTTCAATCTAGCGTAAAGCTCAAGTTATGGAATTGTCTTTGGAGTCATGAAAACATTTTAAAGGTTATAGTCTAGATTTTCTTTTTCTTAAAAAAATTTCTAGTTTGCTATAACTATTGACTCTGATACCAACTTCTGTCACACCACGAAAATCGTAGCGGAAGGTCACGTAACATGGTGATAACGAAAGTTGGAGTTATTCCAACAATTATAGTCAAACGTTAATGATTTAACAGTTGATTACGAAAGGACCGTTCTTTAAACGCTTTTCAAACATAACAAAGTGATAGGCAGATAAATTTACAACTACATTGTTAGTCAAAACAACGACATTTCTTTATTAGATTGTCACTACTTGTAAACAATCGACACGTTTGACCCTCCAAAGACACATTCCAATAATTCCAAACAGAGCATACCTATAACCTTGAGAAGCATGAAAGATAATAACAGTCAACATAAAGTTGGTGAGCGTTCGGGGTTTTAAATCTTACAAACATTTGGTTTTCAAAACGATATGATGTAGCGGGATATAATATACTCAACATAGACTAGCTGGGTACTATGTTAATGATTTGAAGATCATGTTAGGTTGGACTCACTTTAGTATAGTTGTTTACTTTACATTGTAATAGGACTTTTGTTAGTTTCCTTTTGTATGTTCTTACTAATTAGCAGTTTTGGCAGTCCAGCGAAACTGTGAGCGAATCTATACATTCGCTCACAGTTTGATGTTTTGGTTTACCCGGCGAACTTGTGTTCTACCGGGCGAAACTATAGTTTCGGCATGACAGTTTCGCCTGTAGCGAAACTGTCAGCGAAACTATAACTGCTATATATACTTTTGTCAATTCACTTTGTAAGGTAAGCTTGCAAAACCCTAATCGTGGATCATTGTTGCAAGCTACCAATTCTAAGCAGTTTTCACACAGAAATACTATTGTGCTTGATGTTATTGATTACTATTGTTCATTTGAGTATCAAATATGTGTTAGAATTCTCTTCTATCTTCTCAATTGTTGTTGTTTAGCATGAATGTTTGATATTGAGCAATTCATCACTTCAATTGTACTATTTACCGATCACATGGACCAACAATATGGTATCAGAGCCTTAGTGCTCTTGATTTGTTGAGTTTTTGTGGTTTTGGTCAATATCTAGTTTCAATCAATTTTCATTGGATTATCAGCTGTTTTTGGCATGGAAATTGATTGGATTATGCTTGTTTTTTATTGAGGAAGATTCTACAATCATCAGATCTCAAATTCATTGAGTTTTGGATGATTTCAGATTGATTTTGAGGTGAAAAAGGGTTTTGAGATCGACCAGCGAAACTATTGTTCTTACAGCGAAACTGTCATCTTCGTTCAGCGAAATTATGAGTTATCTTGGATCAGAAGTTGTTTTCTAGAGTTTCTGCGAAACTAATTCCTTGAACGAAAGTTCATTAGTACTTGTGACCAGTCAACAAGCGAAATTGCTGCCGAATTTATTTTTGAACGAAAGTTCAAGCTTGTTTCATGCGAAGTTAGCAGCGAAACTAAGCAAGTGGTGTCTCTGTTCAGGCGAAAGTGCTGCTGAAATTGCTAGCGAAAGTGTCAGTTTCTGTGAAATTGTCAGCGAAAGTACTGTTTCAGCGAAATTGTTATCCAAGTCACCTTTTTCGGCGAATTTGTCAGCGAAATTATAAACATTTCTGCCGAAACTATCATGTCGAAATTAACTACTCTTACACTTGCTGATCTTGAAAGTGTTGCTCCTAATAGACCTCCAAGACTCATTAATGGAGCTAATTTTGAAGATTGGAAGAGATGTCTCAAAGCTTTCTTCTTCTACACTGATCATAATCAATGAGAATCGATTATTTCTGGTCCTCACATACCTACGGTTACTGTTGGTGATGTTGTTTCTCAGAACAAAGACCCATCTTCCTATACTGAAAGAGATCTGAAATTGATTGATCGTGATGAAAAGGCTTTTGGTGCTCTAACTCTCTGTTTGGCTCAAGACATCTACAACCGTTTTGCAGAGCATAAAAATGCTAAATCCCTTTACGATGCTCTCTGTGAATTCTATGATGGGAATGCAGATTTGGTAAAAGACAAGAGTATTCAGGCTGAAAAGGAGTTCAATTCATTTGTAGGATACAAGAATGAAAGTTTGACAGATCTTACAAACCGTTTCTTAACCGTCTCAAGCACTCTAAAGAAGTATGATGAAAGGCTCTCCAACAGTGAACAAGTTAATAGGCTTCTCGATTCTCTTCCACCACAGTGGAGTCTTCAAGTAAGAATGCTTAAACAAGAAAGTGGTTTTACAGATTACAAGCTGATGGATATCATTAACAAGTTGAAATCTTTTGAGTTGGATATGAAAAGAAGAGAATTTAACCAGACTATGATGCCCACATCTGGTTTTTCTCAAAATGCTGCTTTGTTGTCATCCACTGCAAACTCTCACATTCAAAATCCAATTCAAGGAGGGAGCAATACAAGTAATTTCTCGAGTGGTAATAGTCATGTTGGAAAAGAATTGGGAAATTCTAAGGTCAATGCTGAAACTTCAATTCCATCTGAAACAATGGCTCTTTTTGGAATTTTTGTTCAGAGCTATGAAGCTCTTGGTGCTGGAGAATTGAAAGGTAAAGGAATGACTATGGAGGATATGTATCAGGTTGATCCTGATGATTTAGAAGAAACTGACATTCAATGGCAAATGGCGATGTTAACTTTAAGAGCCCGAAGATTCATGGAAAGAACAGGACGAAAGAACTTTGGTGGTCAATCATCTACCTCAAAACTGGGATTTGATAAGTCAAAATTGAGGTGCTTTAATTGTAAACAATTGGGACATTTTAAACGTGAATGTCCATTACCAATTGTCACAGATCCTAGTAACACTGGAGTACCAAGATTGACAGCAGAGAAAGAAAAGGAAGAAGTGAATCTAAAAAAGGAGTCGGCCTTGATCTCGAACTTTGATTGGAGTGAAGAGGTGGAAGAAACAAGAACTGAGATAAATCACGCGTTACTTGCTGAGATTGTGGAAGGTAATGAAGTGGAAGTTGGTGAAGATGGATTTGTGCTGTTCAAGGAATTCAAAAGAGAAAACGAGTCTTTAGTAAATGAGAAAGAAGAAAAGGCAGATGGAGATGGGAAAGAGGAAATTGCAGGTTCAAGTGAGAAAAGAAATTCAAAAGATGAGATAGGAAAAGAGAAGGATGATGTTGCTGCTACTGTTGAGGAAAGGAAATCAAGTACTCCAGTATGCATGTGTGATAAAGCTTTAGCTGCTAAAAGGATGGTAATGGGACTTCCATATGAGGTAATACAGGATATGTGCTCATCTGCTTGCAAAATTAGACTATTTGGGATTTATAAGGCTAATCGTTTGTTAATTGATAATGAAAAGGATTTAAAGCGAATTAATGATGAACTTAAAATGAATGAATCAAAATATTTTGTGAAATTAAATGAGGCTTTAAAAGAAACTGATCATTTAAAAAGAATCGTTTTGGAAAGAAATGTCAAGATTAATACTTTGACTGAAAGGGTTGCTCTTGTTGAATTTGAAGCAAGCAAACTTCAGTCAAAGTTAGATAAATGGACTATTTCTGGAATGAAAAATGATGATCTTTGTAAATCTCAACGGGGAGCAAGAATTAAAACAGGTTTGGGTTATGAAAATGTACAGGTTTATCCTCCACCTAGTACATACTGTTATTCTCCTATGCCTGTTCCTCATCCTTCTAATGATTTAATCAAAACAGATACTGACAGTATGTCTGCAGGTTTAGTCGGGAATAACTCTAAGTACATTTGTGAAGACTACGACTATGGACCAACTAGTGGGATTGGATGCACTAGTTCTAGTACACCTGAAAATCAGCAGTCTGTTTTAGATAATAAGTCTAGTTTAAATTCAGTTTTTGTTTCTAGTTCAAATGTAACAGACTTGAATGTCTCATGTTCTCTTGATAGTTTTATTTCATCTTGTACTTCAAATCATGGTAGTGATGATTTTTGTTCTCGTAATGAATGTAATGCATCTGATCTTTCTCCAAAAACAACTGAGCAACTTAAAATTAATTGTCTCGAAAAGTTCTTTTCTCAACCTATTCCATCTTTCATACCATTAAATATGACATCATCAGAAAAATGCAGTTCGTCTTCATCTGACACCAGTACCAATGGTACAAGTTTTACTGATTTGTCAGAAGAATCATGTTCTAATTTTGTAAAGAAAAATTCTGATTCAAATAAACAACAACCTCATGAGTTGTATGAGACATTCAGTGATGTTGATTCTAGTTTGTCTGAATGTGATGAGGAGATTATTATTGATCCTATTTTTACCTCATCACATCATAGACCTAGATTCAAACCTTATTGTTTCAGGTGTGGTCAAGAGGATCATCTTGTAAAAAATTGTCCTTTGATTCAAGGATCCTCTAATAGGAATTGTTTTGGGAATAAATTGACAAAATTGGTTAATAATTTCTTTTGTAAAAATCAGCTTCTTTAAAAAGCAAAGTTGTTCAATCTTGTGTCCCTATTACGCCTGGCTAAGTGATTTGTTAATTCATTTTCGGAATCCTCATCAAAGATTGTACACAGTTTATGGCATGTTGATAGCGGATGTTCCAAGCATATGACGGGATTAAAGGATTTGTTGACCAATTATCGGATTATAGATGGAGGATATGTGGCGTTTGCTGGAAATAAGAAGGGTGGAAAAATGATTGGACAAGGAGAAGTTACCAATGGTTCTCTTACTCTAGAAAAAGTCAACCATGTTCCTGAATTGGCTTTTAATCTTCTGAGTGTTTCTCAAATTTGCGATAAAGACATTCCTGTTCTATTTAAATCTGATGAATGTTTATTTTTAAAATCAGAGATTGCCATTCCAGATGATTTAATTCTCATGCGTGCTCCAAGGAAACATGATACATATCTTCTTGATATGAATTCAAACGAGTCAAAGGCTACTGCAACTTGTCTTCTCTCAAAAGCATCAACCTCTGAGTCACTCTTGTGGCATCGTCGTTTAGGCCATGTCAATTTTAAGATAATTAATAAATTAGTAAAGAACAATCTTGTTAGAGGACTTCCTTTAAAAGATTTTTCTGTTAATGAAAAATGGATGGCATGTGCCAAAGGAAAACAACATAAGAAACCTCATATGTTCAAACTTTTAAATAGCATATCAAGTCCTCTTGAGTTGTTACATACTGATTTATTTGGGCCAGTTAGTGTTAAATCAATTGCTAAAAAAACTTTTTGTCTTGTTGTTACAGATGATTTCTCAAGATATTCATGGGTGAGGTTTCTTGCACACAAAGGCGAAGTTGCAGAGGAATTGCAGAAGTTAATTCTTTCTATCGAATCAATCAGTAAGAGAAGAGTTATGGGACTAAGAAGTGACAACGGCACTGAATTCAAAAATCAGATTCTCGATTCATTTTGTGCTCAAAAAGGGATTGTGAGACAGTTTAGTGCTGGAAGAACACCCCAGCAGAATGGTATTGCGGAAAGAAAGAATCGCACTCTCGTGGAAGCTGCTCGTACAATGCTGATAGAATCCTCGTTACCAATTATTTTCTGGGCTGAAGCTGTCAATTGTGCATCGTATGTTCTAAACAGGGTGTTAATTGTGAAAGATAAAGTGAAGACTCCTTATGAACTTTTTCATAAGAGGAAGCCACTAATTGATTTCTTTCGACCATTTGGCTGTTCTTGTACTCTTTTGAATACTCGATCTCAAAGACAAAATTTGGTGCTGTTTTTGACGAGTGTTATTTTGTTGGATACTCTTCTTCACAAAAGGCGTACCGGGTTTTATAACAAGAGAACACGTATTGTTCAAGAGTCATTCTATGTTGATTGGCAGGAATCCAATCCTTCTGAAGTTAAATCTGAACCTGCTTGGTTCTTTGACTCCGATACGGTGTTCAATTCGTTTAATCTGCCAGTTTTTGATGATGATACATCAATCCAAATACTCAACAAATATTATTTCATCATCTCCATCGTCTGTTCAATCTACCACGTTAGTAAATGATGCTGTTTCAACTGATGTCAGCTCTTCGTCTCCAATGCCTGATCAGGCTCCATCATCTGATTCTTTACCTCCTACATCTTCACTTTTACCTGATCCATCACTTGTCATTGACTCACCTTCATCTAATCTTTCACCAGT
This sequence comes from Flaveria ramosissima, assembly GCA_025215565.1. NCBI lineage: Eukaryota > Viridiplantae > Streptophyta > Magnoliopsida > Asterales > Asteraceae > Flaveria > Flaveria ramosissima. The sequence goes on from CM046041.1 coordinate 61,475,960, forward strand.
TATGGGTGATACTTCTTCAACCATCTTTCCTTCTTCAAGTGATTACAAAACTCTGAAAGATCATCCTCTTGACAATGTGATTGGATCAGTTTCTGATGGTGTTCGCACGCGAAGTCAATCTGGTCTAATTAATGTTTGTCTTTTCTCATGCTTCATCTCTCAAATTGTCCCGAAAAATGTTTCATGCTGCTCTCTACAAGATCCTTGTTGGGTAGAGTCTATGCAATTGGAACTTCAACAATTCAGAAAGCTTAAGGTTTGGACCTTAGTTGATTTACTCCTAACAAATATCCAATTGTACAAAATGGGTGTTTAAAAACAAACCAAATGATCGGGGAGTGGTGGTGCGTAACAAATCTAGACTTGTAGTGCAAGGCTTCGCTCAAGAAGAAGGGATTGATTATACAGAAGTCTTTTGTAACACCCGAAATTTATTATTTTGAAGCCGGCGAAAAAGAAAAAGAAATAAAGTCCAAAGTCGAGGGACCAAACTCGCCAACGAAGAAAAAGTTGGGTAATGTGTGATATGTGTAGGGAGAGGGCAGCCCACTCTCCCCACACTTCACACATTTCAGCTCACAAAGAAGAGAGAAGAGAGAAAGAGGAGAAAAGGGAGAAAAGTGGTGTTTCGGGTGATTCGGGTGTCCAAATCCGTCGAGTAGCAAGCCAAATCGAAGCTCTTGTCTTTGTGCTCGATTGTGTGAGTTCTAGGACCCCACTTTTACTCGTTTTCATTTGATTTTGGGGCTGGAAAGTGTTCAAAACCCGTTTTTATGTGTGTGTGTGTTTGACCCATTTGGGTGTGAAGTGTATGAGGTGTTTTGAGTATGATTTCGGACTTGTGTGTGCTTGTATGGTGTTATGGTATGCATTCCTAAGGTCCAGGAGGGTTGATTTAGGCTTAGAATGGGTTTGGATGAGCTTGGAGGCCGAAAATGGCAGATTGGGTTCGGGATGAACTCCATTCTGCATCAGCTAGGGCTAGGCGACCGAATGAAGACCATACGGCCGAATGAGGGCGATTGAAGGTCATTCGCACGATTGGGACTCAGTCGCACGACTGGGAGTCCAGTCGCATGAGGGTTGTACGACTGAGGGTTCAGTCGCATAGATGCTTAGTCGCATGAGTCCATTCGCATGAGGTTAGTCGCATAGGTGCTCAGTCGCAGTAATCCCATTCGCACGAGGTCCATACGCACGATTGGATGTTCATTCGCATAGATGTTCATCCGCATGTGTCCAGTCGCATGATGTTCAGTCGCATGGAGGCCATGCGACTGAAGAGTGTCCATACGCCCGAATAGGGCTGTTGCACTCGAAGGAATGTGTAGTTTGGCTTCTGGCCTTCGGGGAAAGGTGCAGATGTAAGTTTTGACGTTAAGTAACTCGTAAGAGCATGTAAGAGGATGGTTATGGCCTTAGAGAGCATGTAGGGCATGATGAGGATAATGATGTTGCATGTTTATGCATATTATGTATGTATGATGTTGCCCTTTATGATGATGATGAATGTGTATAATATGTTCCTTAATATGATGTATGCTTATCTTTTCTATGGCTTTACGTATTATGACGAATGAAATGAAGTATTATGTAACGTAAAGTGGAAAGAGATGACACGTCTTGCATGCATCGGATAACGGGTCCTTCTTTGTGATTGACCATTATGTGGAACCTCTACCGCTTACCCTTAGTACTGTGGCATACGTTTAGCTGTTCATTTATTGACTTCGGCCCAGTGGCTATGACCGTCGGTTATCATTAGTACTGTGGCATACGTTTAGCTGTTCATTTATTGACTTCGGCCCAGTAGCTAAGACTGATCGGTTACCCCTAGTACCGTGGCATACGTTTAGCTGTTCATTTATTGACTTCGGCCCGGTAGCTGAGACTAATTGGGGTGTAGCATATGGTATTGGTATGGATGATGCCCGAGGCGCAAGTAAGTTAAAAGGAACGAATGAACGAATGAATGAATGAAGAAGATAATAATGATATTATCTATGCGTACGTATGATGTGTGATCACGTTAAAGTAACGAATGGTTTTATATGAAAGTAAAGTATGTTTTATTATTAAAACTAGAACTCACTCAGCAACGCTGACTTTTATTGCATTTTCCAGTTGGCAGGTAAATGATTGCTGAGGATGGCACGGCGAGGCTACTCGGCTTATTGGGATGGCATCCATTTATGAAGCTTTTGTGTTATAATGCAAACATGTATTTTGTAATCAGATAATGGTGTATTATTTGGCAAAAATATTTATAACAAAATGTGATGTCATTTTTGAATGTTCCGCTGCAATGTTTTCTTAATGAAATTGTAATTATACGTTTTATGTGCGATGAATGACCAACTGTAAGCGTCCCGGGAACGGGGCCTTACAAGTTGGTATCAGAGCCAAAGTTTAAGTGAAATGGGTAAATTTTCAAAATAAACCTTAACTTAAACTGAAAATGGGACAAATGGGGAATGGGATGCCAAACTGAGTAGCTGCGTGCCATCAGGTATTTTCTTAAAGTTAACCGGTTTATGTGCGCATGGTATATGTTATGTGTTGTATGTAGGTTTGAATACTGATGTAGTCAGGACAGGTAATACTCAGGGTATGAAGAGTACAGTAAGTGGCTAATCACAACTGGCCACTGTAATTAGGGACTTACTATACTTGACATAAACTGAGTTGTTTCCTTGAATGACCGTGTTGGTGTTTGAATCTTTCAGTGTGTTAGAGGATGGCTGGTGGTAGATCTTCTAGAGCTTCTAGGGGTGGAGGCCGTGATGGCCCTGTTGCTGAACCACGCCCTAAAAGAGGAAGGCCTAGAGCTGAGAAAGAGGTTCCTGCAGAACCTGAGACTCCTCATCCAGAAGCTGGGGATGAGAGTGCGAACTTAAGGGCCTCGGTAAAGGAGGCTGTTGTGGAGGAAGTACATCAGGTCATGCAGACAATCTTACCGTCTGTGGTGACCGAAGTCATCAAAGCTGTGAAGGAAGGGGAAAGGAAGGAGAGAAACCGGGCCTCGGGGGAGCAACCGGAGCCTGAAACTATTTTCTCCGATAATGAGGAGGAAGAGGAAGAGGAGCCTGTGCGGGAGGTGGCACGAGGCTGCAACTACGGGGTGTTTATGAGATGCAAGCCCCCTACTTTTGACGGTAATGGCAATGCTGCCGCTGCTCACCGACGGGTGAGAGAAATGGAGGCTGTTCTCGACATCAGCGAGTGCCGAGAAGATCAGAAAGTCAAGTTTGCCACCCACTCCTTCGTGGACTCGGCACTATGCTGGTGGGACAACATTGTCCAAGCAGAGGGTAATCGGGCGATCGGGAGAATGAGGTGGCCCGAACTGAAGAAGATGGTGATCAAGGAGTTTTGTCCTCATAGGGAAATGGATAAGATTGAAAGGGAGTTCCTGCAGCTGGAGGCGGGATCCATGACACACCAGCAATATACTACCAAGTTCAACGAGATGGCACGGTTGGTGCCGGATCAGGTGACGCCTCTTTCTCGGAAGATCAAGAGGTACATTCAGGGTTTACCGGTGGATGTCCGCCGGCATATGATCGCCGCCCGGCCAAGAACGTTTAGGTCGGCGGTCGATTTGGCCGGAAGACTTTATGATGAGAGGGGAGCGGTGGTGGTTGAAGCGAATAGGAAGGGTGGTGGTGATCGAAGCTGGAACGGGAAGAGGTTTGGTCGGGGTGAGGCCTCGACGGGTAACAAAAAGGCACGGGTGGATGACCGCCGCGTGGCCACACCGGGAGCAGGGTCGAGAGATGTGGAAAGTGTGGAAAGGAGCATGCGGGAGAATGCAGGCTGGGTTTGAACGTGTGCTTCAAGTGTGGGAAGACTGGGCATATGGCGAAGGATTGCCTGACGGGCAAATGTTTTAACTGTGGGGAAATTGGTCATATGAGCAGGGATTGCAAGAAGCCGAGGGCTGAGAGTTCAGGGGCGAAGAGGACGGGAGGTGATGGACCGAGGGCGAGCGCCAGGGCATTCACCATGACACAGGAGGAGGCTAGGACGGACCCTGACGTTGTGTCCGGTACGTTTCTGGTGAACCAAACTTTAGCTTCTGTGTTATTTGATTCTGGTGCTAGTAAAAGTTTTATTTCTGCTGCTTTCTGTGCTAAGCTGCCTGTTAGTAGTAGACGTGTTGATGCGCCCTTTGATGTAGAAACTGCCATAGGTAAGTCTACCAGGATTTCTGAGATGATAGAGAATTGTGATGTGGAGCTCGAGGGTCATAAGTTTCCGTTAGACCGTTCGTGATGGCCTTAGGTGGTTTTGATTTGGTTCTTGGGATGGATTGGTTAGCGGACTTCGAGGCGAACATTATGTGTCGCAAGAAGATGATTCGGTTGTTGGCGCCTGACGGTAGTTCAGTGACGGTATATGGTGATCGGGTTACTACGATTCCGAAGGTGATCTCGATGGCGGTGGCGGGAAAGTGTATGAGGCGTGGATGTAGTGCCTACTTGGCCTATGTAAAGGATGTGGATACGCCAACACCACAACTAGCCGATGTACCAGTTGTGTGTGATTTTCCAGACGTGTTCCCGGAAGACTTATCAGGAGTGCCACCTGACAGAGAGATTGAGTTTCAGATTGATTTGATACCGGGTGCCCAACCTGTTGCCAAGGCACCGTATCGGTTGGCTCCGACCGAGATGAAAGAGTTGATGGAGCAGTTGCAAGAGTTGCTTGATAAGGGGTTCATTAGACCGAGTATCTCTCCTTGGGGTGCTCCGGTCCTGTTTGTAAAGAAGAAGGACGGTAGTATGAGGATGTGCATCGACTACCGCGAGCTAAACAAGTTGACAGTGAAGAACCGATACCCCTTACCGAGGATAGATGATTTGTTTGATCAGCTTCAGGGTGCCAGTTGGTTTTCAAGGATAGATCTTCGATCTGGTTACCATCAGTTGAAGGTGAAGGAGCAGGATATTCCTAAAACAGCTTTCCGTACGCGCTATGGTCACTACGAGTTTCTTGTCATGTCCTTTGGCTTGACCAACGCGCCAGCTGCTTTTATGGATTTGATGAACCGTGTGTGTCGGCCTATGTTGGATAAATCAGTGATTGTGTTTATTGATGATATCCTGATTTACTCGAGGAGCGAAGCAGAGCACGCCGGTCACATTCGGGAAGTTCTAGAGACGTTGAGGAGGGAGAAGTTGTATGCTAAATTCTCCAAGTGCGCGTTCTGGTTGCGCGAAGTTCAGTTCTTGGGTCATGTGGTGAACCCTGACGGGATTATGGTGGACCCGGCGAAAGTGGAGGCGGTTATGCAATGGAAGTCACCAAAGACGCCATCCGAGATTCGCAGTTTCTTGGGTTTGGCGGGCTACTATAGAAGATTCATCCAAGACTTCTCTAAGATTGCTTCTCCACTGACTAAGTTGACCCGAAAAGATGTGAAGTTCGTATGGGGTCAAGCTCAAGAGAAGGCGTTTGAAGAATGAAGGCGAGATTGACTCAAGCTCCTGTTCTGTCATTACCCGATGGAAGTGAAGATCTGGTGGTTTATTCCGATGCTTCTTACTCGGGGTTGGGGTGTGTGTTAATGCAGAGAGGAAAGGTTATAGCCTATGCATCCCGACAGTTGAAGGTTCATGAGGTCAATTATCCTACTCATGACTTGGAGCTAGCAGCTGTGGTCTTTGCATTAAAGATTTGGAGGCACTATCTGTACGGGACGAAGTGCACCATATTCACTGACCACAAGAGTCTGAAGTACTTCTTTGAGCAGAAGGATTTGAACATGAGGCAGAGGCGGTGGTTGGAACTTATAAAGGATTATGATTGTGAGATCCACTACCATCCGGGCAAGGCCAACGTGGTGGCTGATGCCCTTAGCCGGAAGGAGAGGCCCGAGCCGATTCGGGTGAAAGCCTATCAGTTGATCATGACCTCCGATGTGATGAAGCAGGTTAAAGAGTTTCAAGATGAGGCATTGAAAGAAGATCATCTTAACTCTGAAAGAATGAGAGGTCTGGTTGGAGAATTGGGTGAAAACACGCTCGGTGTTAGAACCCGATTTGATCGTGTGTGGATTCCTCGTTTTGGGATCTACGGGGAAGATAATGGATGAAGCTCACAAGACTCGGTACTCCATTCATCCTGGTGCCACGAAGATGTACCATGATATGAAGAAAGATTATTGGTGGCCGGGTATGAAGCGCGATGTGGTGGAGTATGTGAGTAAGTGCCTTACTTGCTTACAGGTGAAGGCCGAGCACCAAAAGCCGTATGGGAAGATACAACCTTTGGATATACCGGAATGGAAGTGGGAGCACATCACCATGGATTTCATTACAAAGCTGCCGCGTACCCCGAAAGGGTATGATGCCATATGGGTGATAGTTGATCGTTTGACGAAGAGTGCTCACTTCCTACCGATCCGCGAGACATATTCATCTGAGAGGTTGGCTGATCTGTTCATCAAGGAGATTGTGACTCGTCATGGTGTGCCGGTGTCTATTGTGTCGGATCGCGACACCCGGTTTACATCTAAATTCTGGAAGAAGTTCCACGATGCTATGGGGACGAGGTTACATATCAGCACGGCTTATCATCCCCAGACTGATGGTCAGTCAGAAAGGACCATCCAGACGCTGGAAGACATGCTTCGGGCATGTGTGATTGATTTTGGTGGAAGTTGGGATGACCACCTACCGTTAGCCGAATTCTCATACAACAACAGTTATCATGCCAGCATTGGTATGCCCCCATATGAGATGCTATACGGTAGGAGATGCAGAACACCCGTTTGTTGGGGTGATATTGGTCAGAAGGAATTGGGAAGCGTCGAGGTTATCGAGGCTACGACTGAGAAGCTTGAGAAGATCAAGCCTTCATGAAGGCAGCCAAAGACAGACAGAAGTCGTATGCTGATAAAAGGCGCAGGCCGATTGAGTTCCAGGTGGGTGACCGGGTTATGTTGAAGGTCTCACCTTGGAAGGGTATCATTCGCTTCCGAAAGCGGGGCAAGTTGAGCCCAAGGTATATAGGCCCTTTCCGAATCATTGCTCGAGTAGGAGAGGTGGCCTATAGACTGGAGTTGCCAGATGAGTTAAGTGGAATTCACCCGACATTCCATGTATCTCATCTAAGGAAGTGCTTAGCAGATGAAGATATGATTGTCCCATTGGAAGATATCGAAGTAGATGAACGGCTCAATTATGTGGAGCAACCAGTGGCAATCATCGACCGAAAGGAGAAAAGGCTAAGGAATAAAGTGGTTCCTCTTGTGCGTGTACAGTGGAAGCACAGGAAGGGATCCGAGTCAACGTGGGAGACTGAGGAAGAAATGAGACAGCATTATCCACGTTTGTTCGAAGAATAACAGGTTTCGGGGACGAAACCTATTTAAGGGGGGTGGACTTGTAACACCCGGAAATTTATTATTTTGAAGCCGGCGAAGAAAGAAAAGAAATAAAGTCCAAAGTCGAGGGACCAAACTCGCCAACGAAGAAAAGTTGGGTAATGTGGTGATATGTGTAGGGAGAGGGCAGCCCACTCTCCCCACACTTCACACATTTCAACTCACAAAGAAGAGAGAAGAGAGAAAGAGGAGAAAAGGGAGAAAAGTGGTGTTTCGGGTGATTCGGGTGTCCAAATCCGTCGAGTAGCAAGCCAAATCGAAGCTCTTGTCTTTGTGCTCGATTGTGTGAGTTCTAGGACCCCACTTTTACTCGTTTTCAACTGATTTTGGGGCTGGAAAGTGTTCAAAACCCGTTTTTATGTGTGTGTGTGTTTGACCCATTTGGGTGTGAAGTGTATGAGGTGTTTTGAGTATGATTTCGGACTTGTGTGTGCTTGTATGGTGTTATGGTATGCATTCCTAAGGTCCAGGAGGGTTGATTTAGGCTTAGAATGGGTTTGGATGAGCTTGGAGGCCGAAAATGGCAGATTGGGTTCGGGATGAACTCCATTCTGCATCAGCTAGGGCTAGGCGACCGAATGAAGGCCATACGGCCGAATGAGGGCGATTGAAGGTCATTCGCACGATTGGGACTCAGTCGCACGACTGGGAGTCCAGTCGCATGAGGGTTGTACGACTGAGGGTTCAGTCGCATAGATGCTTAGTCGCATGAGTCCATTCGCATGAGGTTAGTCGCATAGGTGCTCAGTCGCAGTAATCCCATTCGCACGAGGTCCATACGCACGATTGGATGTTCATTCGCATAGATGTTCATCCGCATGTGTCCAGTCGCATGATATTCAGTCGCATGGAGGCCATGCGACTGGAGAGTGTCCATACGCCCGAATAGGGCTGTTGCACTCGAAGGAATGTGTAGTTTGACTTCTGGCCTTCGGGGAAAGGTGCAGATGTAAGTTTTGACGTTAAGTAACTCGTAAGAGCATGTAAGAGGATGGTTATGGCCTTAGAGAGCATGTAGGGCATGATGAGGATAATGATGTTGCATGTTTATGCATATTATGTATGTATGATGTTGCCCTTTATGATGATGATGAATGTGTATAATATGTTCCTTAATATGATGTATGCTTATCTTTTCTATGGCTTTACGTATTATGACGAATGAAATGAAGTATTATGTAACGTAAAGTGGAAAGAGATGACACGTCTTGCATGCATCGGATAACGGGTCCTTCTTTGTGATTGACCATTATGTGGAACCTCTACCGCTTACCCTTAGTACTGTGGCATACGTTTAGCTGTTCATTTATTGACTTCGGCCCAGTGGCTATGACCGTCGGTTATCATTAGTACTGTGGCATACGTTTAGCTGTTCATTTATTGACTTCGGCCCAGTAGCTAAGACTGATCGGTTACCCCTAGTACCGTGGCATACGTTTAGCTGTTCATTTATTGACTTCGGCCCGGTAGCTGAGACTAATTGGGGTGTAGCATATGGTATTGGTATGGATGATGCCCGAGGCGCAAGTAAGTTAAAAGGAACGAATGAACGAATGAATGAATGAAGAAGATAATAATGATATTATCTATGCGTACGTATGATGTGTGATCACGTTAAAGTAACGAATGGTTTTATATGAAAGTAAAGTATGTTTTATTATTAAAACTAGAACTCACTCAGCAACGCTGACTTTTATTGCATTTTCCAGTTGGCAGGTAAATGATTGCTGAGGATGGCACGTCGAGGCTACTCGGCTTATTGTGATGGCATCCATTTATGAAGCTTTTGTGTTATAATGCAAACATGTATTTTGTAATCAGATAATGGTGTATTATTTGGCAAAAGTATTTATAACAAAATGTGATGTCATTTTTGAATGTATCCGCTGCAATGTTTTCTTAATGAAATTGTAATTATACGTTTTATGTGCGATGAATTACCAACTGTAAGCGTCCCGGGAACGGGGCCTTACATCTTTGCTCCAGTTGCTCGTCTTGAAGCAATCAGAATATTTCTTGCTCATGCTGCTCATAAACAATTCAAAGTTTAGCAGATGGATATGAAGTGTGCTTTTCTTTACGGAGACATTGATGAGGAGATATATCTGTGTCAACCACCAGGCTTTGAAGATCCTGATTTTCCTAATAAAGTGTATAAGCTTGATAAATCTTTGTATGGTCTTCATCAAGCACCCAGAATCTGGTATGAGACTCTTACACAATATCTTATAAGCAATGGTTACTCTCGTGGTACCATTGATATGACTTTATTCAAAAGAGAGGTGAATGGTGAAATGATATTTGTCCAAGTGTACGTTGATGATATTATTTTTGGATCTACAAATTCTCAATTGTGTAGAGAGTTCGAAGAAGTTATCAGCCAAAGGTTTGAAATGAGTATGATGGGTGAAATGTGTTTCTTTCTTGGATTGCAAGTTGAACAACAGCAAGAAGGAATTCTTATTCATCAGGAGAAGTATATTAAAGATATTTTGAAGAAATTTAAGATGGATGATACTTCTACAGAGATGACTCCCTTTACGGCTCAGACTTGTCTCACTCCGGATGAAAACGGAAAACCAGTTGATCCTCATCTTTTTAGATCTATGATTGGCTCTCTCATGTATCTTACTGCAAGTCGTCCTGATATCACTTTCGCTGTTGGTTACTGTGCTAGATATCAGTCGGCTCCAAAGGAATCTCATCAGAAAGCTGTCAAAAGAATATTTTGTTATCTCAAAGGATCGTCTCGTTTAAGTTTGTGGTATCCATATGGTGGGAATTTTGATTTAGATGCTTACTCTGATAGTGATTCCAATGGTTGCAGGTTAAACCGAAAATCTATGTCCGGAGGTTGTCAATATTTGGGAATTGTTTGGTATCCTGGTAGAGCAAGAAACAAACTACTGTTTCTCTTTCAACAGGGGAAGCTGAATACATTGCTGCATCAAGCTGCTGTTCTCAAGTTCTCTGGATCCAACACCAAATGATTGATTATGGGATTAATTTTCTTCATACACCTTTATTTTGTGATAATGAGGCTGCCATTGGAATTGCTAAAACTCCAATTCATCATTCCCGCACCAAGCATATTGAAACACGAATTCATGCGATTCGTGGTGCTCAAGAGAAAGGTTTCATTAATATTATACCCATCGATACAAAAAATCATAAAGCTGATCTTTTCACAAAAACATTTGATAAAACTCGTTTTTATGAATTGATTTCTATGCTTGGGTTAATATCTTTTTAAATTTTCATTTTCTATTTCTTTGATTAAAAAAAATATATATATATATATATATAACAAAAATTTTTGACTAACTTATAATAATAGAAATATGAAAATAAAAATTTGAGGGAGTAATTTCATAGTTCTGAGATCGGAATTTAACATGATGAGAAATGATTGTATATTCTCTAAGTATTTTTATATACATGACCGGTACTTCAATGAGAAATGATAGTAACTGATACTGGATTATGTTTCACATTATTTTTTAAAAAAGGAAAATTGATCAGATTCTTTAACGATATGCTTGATAGACTCAGCCTGATGAATAAAGTAGACAGCAGCTTTTATGATTAAATTAAACATCATGCTTAAGAATGTCTAGATTTACTCAATTGTTTTGGCTTGCACAAAAACTGAGTCTCGACAAAAATTGGATTGAGAATGAATCTTTCATCCATTTTGTTTTGTTATGTCATCACCCAGAACTACCGCTGGTATGTTTGGTGTTAAGGTGTCATGTGTCTGTGCTTATCTCCTCTGCTGTACGTGAGTACTGACCTGGAGTGATGATCTCCTCTGCTGTACGATAGTACTGACCTGGAGCTCTCATCAGCACATGTTCAAATGGTTATCTCCTCTGTTATACGTGAGTATAGATCTGGAGCTCTCACCATTTTGATATAATTATGTCAAATCATCTTATCGATGAGTTTCTCTCAGAATGAAATATTCTGTTTATAATCATTTGCACACCAACGCACAAGCCTTGTTCTATGAATATTGATTCATAATTCAAGAAATCCTGAGGTTGGGTGAGGGTTTTTACCAAATGATTGTGGGGTCCTAACATTCTAAAGCATCTAATCGAACCTTAATCGAATCATAAGCTGTTTGTTGAAAAAGGATAAGGCATGAGTTTAAGTGGACAATTATATCAGCAATCGTTATTGATTTGTTCTAATTTCAGTTGTTTCTGTGCAGATTGTGATCAGATCTTGTATTCAGTATGATCTCATAGCTGGTAGATGATTTTTGATCATCTTTATGTTCATAAATATTTAGAGAATGTGATTTCTGATTAATTTAAATCTCATTATGTGATGTGCTTCTTATTGATTAATAAAAAAAAATATAATAAAAAATAAATAAATAATAAAAAATAATAATAATAATGATAAATAAAAAAAAATTAATTAAATATTGGTGCGAAATTATTCTTTCGCTAATAGTTTCGCAAAGCGAAACTGCAATCTCGCTAGGTTTGCTAATAAGTTGTTAACTACTTATCTCCTAGCGAAATTACAGTTTCACTGGGCGAAACTGTAAATTCGCCGGGCGAATTTATAGTTTCTCTTTCTGCGAAACTATTTGCTATTTAAGTCATTCTTGCGAAATTTTTCTCATAATTTCGCAAAATCGTTCTGTGTGGTTCTTAGGGTTTCTCCGTGACATTTCTTGGCGATTTTGATCTGTGTTTGTGTTTTGGACTGATAATTAGTATTATTTGCTTCGCATGTGAGTTTTGAACCTTGATACATCTTTTAATCTGGTTAAAATCATCTCCATTTAAGTAATTTGGATTGTGACTCTTCGGTGGGTTCGCTGTTCTTTCAGAGAAACTACTGATTCTTCTGCGAAACTGAACAAAAGTTCTCTTCTTTTCAGCGAAACTGTAAAGTTATGCTGTCCGGGCGAACTTAACAGTTTCGCCATATTTTCTTTAATTTCGCAATGTCTGGTCTTTAACTTGCACAGTTTCGCTTGATCTTGTTTTCTTTTGAACAGCGAAACTATTTTTAGAACAACGAAACTAATCTGTAACAGCGAAACTATGCTTGTGCTTGGAGAAACTAATTGCGAAACTTCCTTAATCTATACTAATCTTGTTGAAATTGCTTTTTGTTCTGCGAAAATAATAAGTTTCAATGAGCGAAATTATTGTTTTGCTTGTCGAAACTGTATGTTTTCTTTGTCGAAACTGCCTTTGTTCAGCGAAACTATATTCAAATTTAATTGTTTTCCTTTTCAGGTTATCATGGCAAATCTCAAATTTGATGAGTGGAATAACATCACTGCTATTTTAGACGATACTCTTCCCAAGGCAGCTGGATTTCGTGACTGTATCAGATGGCTTCAGAGATCACCTATTGCCTATGCTATTTCTCACTCACCTACTATTTATGATCTTCATATTAGAGATTTTTGGAGATCAGCAGAATACGATACTAGAGGAGATGTACAGAGAATCACTGCCAAAGTTATTGATCATGATGTGACTATCACTGCTGAGAGTGTGTCTAGGATTCTTAGACTAGATGATGATTCTGGAGATGAAGTGGATATGACAGAGTCTGAAGTGTTTCAAGCTTTCAGACAAATGGGGTATGAGGGACCAGCTTTTGGTTCAAGGAAAGAGATCAAAAAGTCTTTCTTATCTAAGGAGTGGAGATATATCGCTCGTGTTTTTATTATGTGCTTAGATCACCGTAAAGGTGGATCCGATGGGCTTAATCTCGATTGGGCTAAAGCTATGGTGCTGTGTTTTAAAGGGGAGAAGGCCAACATTGCTAGACTGATTTTTGCATGTATGGCAGAGAATGTGATGGCTGTGAAGAAAGACAAATGGCTATTATACCCTTGCTTTCTTCAGATGATTTTTGATGATCTTATTCCTGATGTTCCAAAGCATGGTGAAATCAAGAGACTGGTGCAGATGAACCCTCGTATTTTTGCTGATTGCTGTGCTATCCGTCATGATTTTAGTGGTAAAATTACCCATCTCTGAGAGAATATGTATCCTCCAGAACGCTGGAATTATATTAGACGGGTTGATGAATCTGAAAGCAAAAGGGCTGAAGAAACAAGAGTGCAGCAAGCTGATGCAACTAAGAAAAGGAAGAGATACGCTAAGGAAAAGGATTATGATTTTAAAGAGGATATTGATGCACAAGCAGAGGAGATCAGGGTAGAGAAAGAAAGGAGATCTAAGAAGAAAACTGATTTTGTTGAGCCTGAGCGGAGAACCAAACATCAACATGAGGGATTTACAGCCAGGAGAGAGGCTAGTGCAAATCTTGATGAGGATGTGATACGTAATCTAAATACTTCGTTGGAAAATGAGCTGAGTATGATTAAGACTAAACTGACGAATCAGAAGATCAGAGAAAGACAGAAGGATGAGGTGATTGAGGGAATGCAAAGGATGTTAGTCGACCAAAATAAACTGATTAAGAAGTTGTTTGAGGAGATTACTCAGATGAAAGCTGCAGCCGGCCTACCTAGTCAACTGACTCAATCTGAGTTAGATGATTTGACTGATACATCTAAGTACTCATTCTTGAATGTGGGTACTTCATCTAAGGTAGGAGAGGGTACTTCTAGAGCAGCAAATACTGAAGAAAGAGAACAGGAGATACCAAGAGAGGATGTTGGAAGGAATGATGATGAAGATATTATTGAGGCTGGGTTTGTAAACTTGCAGTTTGATTTTGATAAAGATATTGTTGGTGAAGAAGTGGTTGTTACAGCTACCACTGAGGGAGTATCTGATAGAGGGAAAGAGTTGGTTGATGAAGAGGAGGAGGATGAACAATTGATAGACTATGATTCTGAACCAGAATTTTATGAAGTTGATGAGCGACCACTGATTTATGTTGCTAAGAAGGGAGAAGATGAAGCTGATGTGTTTGAAATGGACAAGAATGATTGGTTGGTCAAGGAGAAGGAGGTTGAAGAAATTACTCCTTTATTTCAAAATCTGGAGGGTTTAAGCAGGAAGGAAGCAGATAAGAAGATCATAAGTTGGTGCTACAATCCTAGCTTAAAGATGTTCATGATCAAAAGAAGAGGAGGAAATATCAGCTATATGCTAAAGAGGAA
>CM046041.1:62095463-62250463 GCA_025215565.1 Flaveria ramosissima
CAAAGGAAGGAGAAATCATTCATGATCTGACCGATGAGCAGCTCGCTGATATGTTTAGACTAAATCCAGATGAGCTTGTCAAAGATGCTCCGGAAGTAGAAGTTTTGAGTGACGAGGAGCTACAAGGGGTGGATGAGATTGAGATTGAGGATGTCACGTCTGACTACTATCCACAGTACACTGACCCTGATGGCAACGTTATCCCAGACTTGGGTGAAACTTTTGGCAGTGATACTTTTGTTAAACTTGATGAGATAGAGAAAGAGAAAGCAAAGGATGAAAGTAAAGCCCAAGCTACAGATGCTAATATTGATATAAAGAAGGCTGAATGGGCAGCTTGTTTATCAGAAATGAAGGACCAACGTGCACCTCCAAAGCTGAATGCCTACACCAAACTTTACCGAGTCAAGAAACATCAGAAATTTTCAGGCAAGATCATCAATTGGGCCTACTTTGAAGATTTGGATGTATATGCAGTTAAAAGGGAGAAGGGAATTGAGTACTTCAGATATCCACATGATCTGAAAACTCTTCCTGGTTTTGAGCTAAACAAATTGGCATGTTTAGATCTTTTGTATGCCAACCCGAGGAAGATGTCGGGATGGTTTGAGAAATTGTTGAAGAAAGAATACCACACCAGATGGGTCAACTTTAGACCTCAACAACCTAAGCGGTTCATTCATAAGACTGAAGTTGATCCTATATCTGGAAGGCCTAAGATGGTGTTGAAGTGGAGTCCCCCACGCACAATTTCTAAGATTCCTTTAAGGGAGATGCCTCAGGACTTCACTCCAAACTTCAAATGGTGGTGTTATGACCGGAGGATGGGGGAAGCGGTCATAGTTCGGAACAAGGAAGGGAAGATTGAGACTATCAGGGTATTTGACCCAATGTGGCTTACAAACTTGTCTACTGAAGATGTGTACACTCTATACAAGTGACCATTGTTCTATGACACGCAAGATATTGTACTAGCTCTACAATTCCAACCTGTTATACGGCTCTACTTTGCATTTGAGATACACGTGGGAGTCACTAAAGAAGAGAAGTACAAGAAATTCCAAGAGCATGTGAAGAATGTTAGACAATAGGATAAACTAGGTCCAAGGGGGAGTTTGTTGATACATCATGTTCCTAGTTTATGTTCTTAATTGTAAAAGTCTTTCATTTCATACACATATGTAATGTGAAATCTTAATGAAATATGATATGCTTCTTGATGTTAATTTGTCTTTAAATATTTAATATTATTATTGTATTTAGTATAATTCATATGTATGAACATCATATATTGGTTTGAGGTTGTTGTACATAGTTCTAAGTCAATAATGATAGAGAAATTTGTTCAACTTAGTCGGGTGGTTATTCATGCTAGTGGACCATACGCACGAATGAATCATACTTATGGATTAGTCGCACGACTAAACCAGGAGACTAGATCAGTCGTATGACTGAGACATAAGATTGATTCAGTCGCACGACTGAACCTTCAGTCGTGTGTATGAATCAATCGCATGAGTCAGTCGCATGACTGAACCATGCTAATGGTTCAATCGTACGAATGAAAACTAAAAACCTATAAATACCACATAATTCGTGGAATAAAGAGAGAGACTTCGTGAACAGCTCATTTTGGGCATTTTTTTTTTCGGCCGCCAGAAATCTTGCCGGAAAGGCGGCTCGCCGGAGCTGGTCGCGGGAACCCTTGCGGGTTAACTGCTCCCATCTGCCTCTCTCTCTCTTTATTTCTTTTGAAGTATTTTGTGTGTGTTAGTGTTTTAGTGTTGAGTGGTGTGTTGTGTTAGTGTTTTAGGGTTAGGGTTTGGAAGTAGTTAATGGGTTGGGTTGTGTAAGATTGGTTTTTCTCATTGGGCTGGGCTTTGTTAAACAATTGGGCTAAATATTTTTGACATTTTAAAAATATTTTTCCCGAGGGAGAATTATTTTACAATTTTTGGAAAAAATATTTTTGGGGCGTTTAATTGCTCATAATTTTTAATAAAAAGTCATCTTCAGAAGGCTTTAAATCAGATAATCTCACAACGGCACAAAGCCGGTTTGACTCTTTTGTAGGTACAAAGAAAGAAAAATTGTCAGATTTAATTGATCGATTCTTAAAGGTAGAAAATAATCTAAAGAAGCATGTTCCAGATATCAGTAATCATGAACAGATTCAAAAACTTCTTGACTCGCTTCCGTCTGCATGGAATCATCAAGTTAAAATGCTGAAGCAAGAAAGAGGTTATGTCGACAAAAAACTTATGGATATGATCAACAGACTAAAGTCTCTCGAGCTGGATATCCAAAGAAACGAATTTCAGCAAGCCGTGTTCCCACATTAAACCCACGCGCTTAATACTGATCTTGTTTCTTCTGTAACAAGCATTGTCACACCCCGACCGACGACGGAATCATCAAGGCAGACGAATGTGAACGATTGTTTATAGCACATGGAACTAATAAGCGATATAATGTTAAATTTAATTTTTATTGAACATTACAAGACAATTACAATACAAACGAGGTATAAACAACAACATATGATTTTCAATTAAACTAAGTACAAGTCCTATATGAGCACGAAGAGATCCTCAAGTATCAAACCTGAAACATGTTAAAAATAAAGGGTCAACTTTGAAAGTTGGTGAGTTCCCATGGGTTAAACATACATATATATAAAAAGATTTACAAGTAGCAATTTATGTCAATGGTTATGAGTTAGCAAGTTTATAGAACACATATAGCTACAACCAAACCTCAACTTGATTACAAGTTTATAAGATTGTTTAAGTGTACTTGGTTCCCATGATGAACAAGTCACACGTCATTAGGAGCCTGCAATACATCGGCTTTAGCACCAAATAGGCTTGTCAGGCCCAAAGATCTAAGACGTCGCCAGGCTAGCAATAGTTAATGATGGTAAACAAAATATGTATCTCATATAAGACTTACAATAACACAAATAACCATGACAAAAAGGTAAAGATGAATTGCATGTGCATTTACAAGTATCAAGATGTTTACAAGTGTAAGTTTATAAGGTTAACATGTTTCACCGCAAAAGGTGTGAAATAAAGTAAAAAGGGGCATAGAGAACTCACATGGAAAACTCACAATAATAGTGATGGTTGTAGAGTACATAAGAAAGCTTGGATGTTCAAGAGTCAAAGGTGATGTCCTAAATGATAAAAAGAAACAATATCTTGAGGTCGGAATTCATTACAATAAGTTAGGACGCTTAGGAATGCCAATAAGAGAAAGGATGATTATAAAAGGATTATTGTACCAATTTTAGATTTTGGACAGAATGTTTGGTATCTGTTTAAACAAGTTTTTAAATTAGTAAACTGTTTCATAAATTTATAAAAATCTACATTTGACTAGTTCAAAGTCTTCGGACAACTTTTGTTCAGAAACATTTTTATGAAAAGATCCGTAAATAGGTGAAACAAGCAGCACAAGACAGAAGGTTCTGAAATGCGCAATCATCTTGTGAAGGCTATTGTTGAGTCGTCCGATTGAGTTTGAAAACGTATAAACTGTCTTTAAAAAGGTAATTCAATGAACTTAACATTGGAGTCTACGTTTACGCAAATTTAGTTTGTTATGATCAAGTTATGATCGGTTGAAATAAGCTTATATTCTGCAAGAATTGTCGTAAGGCACTTATGTGCACTTTTAAAATCGTTAAGCATGAAACGGGTTAGATCAATTTGTTATGTCAATATATGGTAAATTAGTCTTCATTTGAGTTATAAAAATATTCTAAGTCTTTGGCATAGCCATCATTTAGAAAAATAATCTTGTGGAATAACCGAATGCGGCGGCATAGCCGTCCATATGCAAACGGGATCCTTTGTTTATGTTAATGTGTTGTTAGCTTGGTTTAGGAATGTTAGTGGTTGTTATAAGATTAGTGATTATTAAAATGTTAATGATTAAATGATAATGATTAGAATAAAAAAAGATTTGGTAGAAGAAAGAATAATAGTAAGAACATAAAGTCATGAGAACAATTGGATGTTAGGATGATTAAAATGTATAATATAAAAGCAATAAAAGATTACCTTAGTATTAAGAATTCTTGAAATTTCTTGTAAAATAAAATTCTTCAAAATGATCATAACCAATGGATGAAAGAAAGATATGAAAGTGAGATTTTTAGAGAATGAGCAAATGAAAAGTGAGGCCTAAGGGACTTGCTTTTATAGTTGAGGTTAAGAGTAGGTTATGAATGGTGTTAATGGTGAGTTATAAGTCTTTTAAAAGGGGGTTATGATTGGAATTTGAAATAAATATAAAATTAAATAATTTAAATAAATAAAAGAATACTTATAATTTAAACTTTAAATTTATTAAAGCTTTAATTTTAATTTAATAACCTTTTTTATTAAATCTTTGTGGACTTTATAAATCTAATAAGAACTTGTATTTGATTATTTATTTTTATTGAATATTTAAAATCTTATAAATATTAATAACATTTTATATACCTTACATATTTGTAAAAATAATGATATTGTATTTTAATCCTTTATTTTAGTTTTATAATTAAAACTCATAAATGACAAATAAACTTCATGAATTTATAAAATTTTATTCTATAAATCATGAAATTACCATAAATTGATTTAATAAATGGAAGTTGAATAAATAGTATTATTATTGTTTTTGAAAGATTAAAATAAATAAAATTTTTCTAATTAATGTATTTGATTTTCAAAAATTGGCCCAAACGGATTCGGGTTTGGGTTTCTATTTTCCAAAATGGGCAGATGTTATAGTCTCCCCTACTTTAGGAAATTCCGTCCCGAAATTTAATCACGAGAAAATTAATTTCAAGGTTATTTGAAAACTTAGATTTTATTTTGTGATTGCAAGGGAACTCTTGGGAGCGTTTAATTTCAATAAGTTTAATTATGATATTTCGATATGCTTAAGTTTGTTTAATTCCATGATTTGAGGTTTCATATATTTCTTGACAAGGTGAATAGATCATCAATTTTTTTAGACCTTTTGGTTGGCAAACTTTTGCATTTTAGACGGTACATGACAACTAAGGAAGTTTTGTCATAAGTAAATCACAAAGTATCAGATCAATACGAGAGTCAACTTGACGAATACGAGAAATATTCTTAAGTCACTTTTCGAGGAGATATGAATTCGTAAGAGCTCCTCAAAGCAAATAACTTCGATATGGTTCTTAGATGATCGATTCTTGTTTAGTATGTCATTGAGGTTTCAAAGTTACATTAGTAAATTCGTATCAAAATCGTGTTTGTTAAGATTAATGGTTCAGTTCAGAATAAAAGTATCATCGAAATGTTCAGATTAAGTGTGGTTTTGAGGGGAAGACATTAAAAAAGATTATTAAGGGTCGTTATGAGAATTGGGTAATGACTTTTAAGTTCCAAGAAGACAATATCAATGATAAAAAGATTTAAAATAACAAGATGTTTCGAGTGTAACGTTAGGTTTTCAAACCAAAGCACTATCAAAGTATTAGGTCAACTACAACCTTAATGAAGACATGTGTACCTATAAGCGGACACTCACCCCAAGGGTTCCAAGGTAAGGTAAACGGATCCATCGAATGATTTGGATTTATATGAATACCTTGCCTAGACAGAACACCTCGAGATACAGGCATCCCACTCTTCTAGCATTACATGTTTCAAGTTATAGGACATAGACTTTGACGAGACTTGAAAACCACGAATAACGATTCAAAGCTTATTTTGAGAACCATTTGATTTAGGCAAATAATGCCTTTGAATATGATTTAAGCTTCGTGTGTGTATTGATAAGATTCAAAGTATAAGAATAAGCACATAAGCATAAAATCACATAATCAAGTATAAACACATAAGACACATAAAATCCTATCTAAGCATATAAAATACATGAATGGACTCATGTGTAAGGGTACTTAGTTATAGTCTAGGTCATTCCATTTCTAATAACCTAATTCCCTATAACCATGGCTCCGATACCAATCTGTCACACCCCGACCGACGGCGGAATCATCGTGGCGGACGAATGTGAACGATTGTTCATAGCACATGGAAGTAATAAGTGATATAATGTTAAATATAATTTTTATTGAACATTACAAGACAATTACAATACAAACAAGCTATAAACAACAACATATGATTTTCAATTAAACTAAGTCCAAGTCCTATATGAGCACGAAGAGATCCTCAAGTATCAAACCTGAAACATGTTAAAAATAAAGGGTCAAATTTGAAAGTTGGTGAGTTCCCATGGGTTAAACATACATATATATAAAAAGATTTACAAGTAGAAATTTATGTCAATGGTTATGAGTTAGCAAGTTTATAGAACACATATAGCTACAACCAAACCTCGACTTGATTACAAGTTTATAAGATTGGCTAAGTGTACTTGGTTCCCATGATGAACAAGTCATACGTCATCAGGAGCCGGCAATACATCGGCTTTAGCACCAAATAGGCTTGTCAGACCAAAAAATCTAAGACGTCGCCAAGCTAGCAATAGTTAATGATTGTAAACAAAATATGTATCTCATATAAGACTTACAATAACACAAATAACCATGATAAAAAGTTAAAGATGAATTGCATGTGCATTTACAAGTATCAAGATGTTCACAAGTGTAAGTTTATAAGGTTAACATGTTTCACCCCAAAAGGTGTGAAATAAAGTAAAAAGGGGCATGGAGAACTCACATGGAAAACTCACAATAATAGCGATGGTTGTAGAGTACATAAGAAAGTTTGGATGTTCAAGAGTCAAAGGTGATGTCCCAAATGATAAAAAGAAACAATAACTTGAGGTTGGAATTCATTACAAGAAGTTAGGACGCTTAGGAATGCCAATAAGCGAAAGGTAGATTGAAAAATGATTATTGTACCAATTTTAGATTTTGGACAGAATGTTTGGTATCTGTTTAAACAAGTTTTTAAAATAGTAAACTGTTTCAAAAAATTATTAAAATTTACATTCGACTAGTTCAAAGTCTCTCGGACAACTTTTGTTCAGAAACATTTTTATGAAAAGATCCATAAATAGGTCAAACAAGCAGCACAAGACAGAAGGTGCTGAAATGCGCACTTATCTTGTGAAGGCTATTGTTGAGTCGTCCGATTGGGTTGTAAAACGTATAAACTGTCTTTAAAAAGGTAATTCAATGAACTTAACATTGAAGTCTGCGTTTACTCAAATTTTGTTTGTTATGATCAAGTTATGATCAGTTGAAGTAAGATTATATTCTGCCAAAATTGTAGTAAGGCACTTATGTGCACTATTAAAATCGTTAAGCATGAAACGGGTTAGATCAATTTATTATGTCATTATATGGTATATTAGTCTTCATTTGAGTTATAAAAATATTCTAAGTCTTTGGCATAGCCATCATTTAGAAAAATAATATTGTGGAATAACCGAATGCGACGGCATAGCCGTCCATATGCAAACGGGATTCTTTGTTTATGTTAGTGTGTTGTTAGCTTGGTTTAGGAATATTACTGGTTGTTATAAGATTAGTGATTATTAAAATGTTAATGATCAAATGATAATGATTAAAATAAAAAGAGATTTGGTAGAAGAAAGAATAATAGTAAGAACATAAAGTCATGAGAATAATTGGATGTTAGGATGATTAAAATGTGTAATATAAAAGCAATAAATGATTACCTTAGTATTAAGAATTCTTGAAATTTCTTGTAAAATGAAATTCTTCAAATTGATCATAACCAATGGATGAAATAAAGATATGAAAGTGAGATTTTTAGAGAATGGGCAAATGAAAAGTGAGGCCTAAGACTTGTTTTTATAGTTGAGGTTAAGAGTAGGTTATTAATGGTTTTAATGGTGAGTTATAAGTCTTTTAAAAGGGAGTTATGATTGGAATTTGAAATAAATATAAAATTAAATAATTTAAATAAATAAAAGAATACTTAGAATTTAAACTTTAAACTTATTAAAGCTTTAATGTTAATTTATTAACCTTTTTTTATTAAATCTTTGTGGACTTTATAAATCTAATAAGAACTTGTAATTTGATTATTTATTTTAATTGAATATTTAAAATGTTATAAACATTAATAACATTTTATATACCTTACATATTTGTAAAAATAATGATCTTGTATTTTAATCCTTTATTTTAGTTTTATAATTAAAACTCATAAATGACAAATAAACTTCATGAATTTATAAAATTTTATTCTATGAATCATGAAATTACCATAAATTGATTTAATAAATGAAAGTTGAATAAATAGTATTATTATTGTTTTTGAAGGATTAAAATAAATAAAAATTTTCTAATTAATGTATTTGATATTCAAATATCGACCCAAACGGATTCGGGTTTGGGTTTCTATTTTCCAAAATGGGCAGATGTTACAAGCATACTTGATAACAAAATCAAGCTGATTGAAAAGATGAAATTATTAAGAACTGATTAGGATTCCACTGTTAAAATCGAAGAAAATTGTGAAGCTCTGAGAGTCGACAATGACAGTAAACGAGAGTCTGTGAGAACCGATGATGATAAGGCTGGAAAAGCTGATAAAAGAGAGAAAGAATCTGAGGCTGACAAGATGCTGGAGGTCAAAGAAGAGGAACAACAAAAAATCACAAGGGTTTGAAACTATGAGAAGAGATTAGCTGCAGAATGAACTATCATGGATCTTTCTTATGAGACAGTTCAGGATATGTGTTCTTCATCTTGCAAAATCTGGTTATTGCGAATTTATAAGGCAAACAGATTGTTACTGGTAAATTAAAAAGAATTAAAAATAATCAATCAGGAATTAAAGAAAAATGAAATTGATTTTTAAAGAAAACTTAATGAAGCATTGGCTGAAAATGATCTTTTAAGAAGAACCATTTTGGAGCGTAACATTGAAATTGATATTTTGAGAGAAAGGGCTGTTTTAGCTAAATTTGAAATGACAAAGCTTGATAAATGGACCCTTTCACACATGAAAAAGGACGAGCTCATTGCTAAACAACAAGGGGCACGAGGAAAACATGGGATTGGATATCGTTCAGATGGTGAAACTGTATTTAATTCAGTTCCACCTCCATCTACTTTATGTTATTCTCCAATTCCAAAACTTCATCCAACAAATGATTTAATTGAAAAGAATGCTAACAGTTTGCATGCAGGTTTAGATGGAGTGATCTTAATAAGGTGCGATATTATGATTCTACAACTGGTATGGGATACAATAAACCGAATGTTGACAATCAAGCTAATGATTGTTCAATTCCGGTTGTTTGTAAATCTATATCTACTATTTCTGCTAACTTCTTTGATTAGTTTAAAGTAGGTGAAATTCCTACTTTTGAGCCTGTCAAGGTTGTGAAAGAAGAGATAAATCAGGAAGCACCTAATCATCAAGTTTGTTGGAACATATATAGTCATATATAGTGTGTCCGTCGCTTGTCGAATAGTCTAGGCGTAATGTAATACACCTGATATGTTCTAAACACATGAAACTGGGTCATTCGCAAGAGCATATGCGAATGAAACTCAGTCGTGCGACTGAGCCTTGCTAATGGGCCAGTCGTGCGACTGAGAGATGCGATTGGGACATTCGTAACACTGAACCTTAAGTATGGTCCAGTCGTACGATTGAACCATACTCATGGTCCAGCCGTACGATTGAATCATACGCATGGTCTAATCGTACGCATGGGCCCAGTTGCATCTAATATGGGCCGAGGCCTATATATACCAGTTTCAATGTGTTGAGAGTTAAGGGTTTTAGAGAGAGTCTGCCCGGGAGTCTAGGGCTGCCGGATGAGAGGGGAGGTCATGCTCGATCTCCCCTTGCCAAAAGTCTTGATACTTATGTTTTAACGATCTTGTAATCATTAGGTTTTATCAATGAAACCATTTTATTATAGATCGTGTTTATTGTTTGTCTCTTGGTTTTGATTTTGTTTCCTTCCGTCAAGAACATGCTCGGATGTCTACCGATCCAGTGACTTCACAATTGGTATCAGAGCCGGTTACTGCTTGAATGATCTAACAATCATTCTAGCAACCCGAGCTCTTGATTTCTGGATCTATTTTAGATTCTTGACGTTAAACCAACTTCGTGTTCTTCGTGTTTTGCTCAGATCTTGTTACGTGTGTTGTTTCTATGTTAAAATCGAACTCGAAACCACGTTCCTATGACCCTTGCGAATCTGATGATGTCTATTTTGTTTCGGTTCATGTAAAATTCATCAAATTAGGGTTTTTGGCAGCTTTGGCGGCTGCAGATCTGAAAATCTGCGTGCAGACCCATTCGTGCGACTGGACCATGCTAATGGACCATTCGTGCGACTGGACCATTCGTGCGACTGGACCATGCTAATGGACCATTTGTACAACTGGAATGCGACTGGACCAGTCTTATGACCAGTCATGCTACTGGACCTATCATATGACCAGTCTCACGAATATATCATTCGTATCATCCATTCACATGAATGTGATATTTTTCCTCCATGTCATACGGATAAACGGTGTTCCAGACCAAAAAAAAAAGAAAAAAAAGAAAAGAGTCTGGAACTACCTTTTGTACAGATTTGAAGATGAGCAAAGCACATTCACCCTGAGATTCTTTTCATTAATAAGTTCGATGTATACCCCATTATTCGTCGGACTTCCAGAATACGTGAATGAAGTTGGAACACGAAAGAGAGAAGAGATGATGTCAGCAGTCGGTGTTGATTTTGTGGGGTAGTCAGGAGCATCTGACTATTTATGGGCCAATCAAGTTATATCTATCCGCACAGAGAGGATTCTCATTCTTAGGGGGAATCCATGTATAGAGAGATTGAAGACGCAATCAGAAAGTGATGATGTGAGCCGGTTTCCGATGAAGAATCTACATGCATGCTGATTTGGTTGAGATTGTCAGTTGTGGATTAGAACCTTCTACCTTTTGCCCAATACACCGTATGAAGACGCAAGAGAGCACAACGTTTATATATTGGGATATGCTGAATGTGAGGGGGAATTTCTGCAGGTGTTAATGTTAATCATGTTAGCCTGTGTGAAGATTGAAGCAATGGAAAACTGTTCATGTAATTATCTGGAAAAATCAGTCATATGGGGAATCTTGATGCTGTGATGGTGTTCTGCAAAGTAAACAAAAGCTATTGTGCCTAAATTCATTTTCAGGGATAGTGTGGCAACCTGACGGATCGGCAACGTTGGCTAATATGGTTTTCGTTTGATTCTATTGACAACCAGAGCAAAGATTGACTGAAGATTATAAGAGGTGTTATCTACTATTCGCAAGCAACGTCCAAGGGGGAATTTGTTGGAGCATATATAGTCATATACAGTGTGTCTGTCGCTTGTCGAATAGTCTAGGCGTAATGTAATACACCTGGTATGTTGTAAACACATGAAACTGGGTCATTCGCAGGAGCATATGCGAATGAAACTCAGTCGTGCGACTGAGCTTTGCTAATGGGCCAGTCGTGCGACTGAGAGATGCGATTGGGACATTCGTAAGACTGAACCTTAAGTATGGTCCAGTCGTACGATTGAAGCATACGCATGGTCCAGCTGTACGATTGAACCATACGCATGGTCTAATCGCACGAATGGGCCCAGTCGCATCTAATATGGGCCGAGGCCTATATATACCAGTTTCAATGTGTAGAGAGTTAAGGGTTTTAGAGAGAGTCTGCCCGGGAGTCTAAGGCTGTCGGATGAGAGGGGAGGTCATGCTCGATCTCCCTTTGCCAAGAGTCTTGATACTTATGTTGTAACGATCTTGTAATCATTAGGTTTTATCAATGAAACCATTTTATTATAGATCGTGTTTATTGTTTGTCTCTTGGTTTTGATTTTGTTTCCTTCCGCCAAGAACATGCTCGGATGTCTACCAATCCAGTGACTTCACAAAGTTCCAACAACAACAACACATCCTATTACTATCAATCAAGATCCATTGGAAGCAGATCTGTGTATACGAGACTGGTCAAGCTCAGATGATGAATCAAACACAGAGGAGCATGTTGGTTCCTCACAGATCAAGATATCTCTTGACATTGTCAAGTCTAAAAAGCTTCCAAAAGCTGAATTAACACCAATACGGATCTCGTCTCCAACTTCAAAACAACCCATTCAATCAGTGAAGATCTCAGTCCCTGTTCAGCAAAGGAAACTTCAAAACAAGCAAGAATCTGCTACAAGCTCAAAGCAATCCTCATCACCACCTGCACAACACGGGACTGCAAAGAATCAAAAGCATTTCCATGTGAAGTCGTTTCACACAATTCAAAGATGAAAATGACCAAAGATTCAAAGCCAAATTCTTTTTCTTTGAATCTTAAACAGAAAGTGATTTCCAAACTTAATTCTTTTAAATCAAATATAATTGAACTGAAAAAAATTTGGAAAATTAAAAAGAACTTAATTCTTTTAAATCAAATATACAGAAATCCCTAGTATTTCAAAAGGTTGTGTGCTTAAGCAGGTTTCTTATATTAATGAAAAAGGAACTCGCAGGACTACGATGGCATGGGTTCCCCTCTCTAACTAGTTTGTTATGAGTGCATGAACAATTCAGGAGGACTGTTAGCAATCCGGTTTACTGAAGAGATTGTTCCTAATTCAAATTTGAGGTGGAACAAACAGCTTAAGGTCATGGTATTTTATCCACAATCTGGATTTTTACTTGTATAATCACATTTCTCACTTCACAATCACTGCATATTTCTTGTTCTCATTTCTTATCTTGATATCAGTGTAGTTTGGAAGATCTTCTTTGATAAATTTCTATTTTTGCATAGTTTTATAAAAAAATATATATATAAAAAATATATATAAAAAATATACTATAAAAAGGGTTTGCGAAATTAAAAATTTAGGGGGAGAGTATAATAAGACTCAATAAAAATAATAAAAAAAGAACTACGAACTTGATTTGAGATGACTGAGAAATAATTGTATAGCATCTTGAAATGCTTGTTCTTGCATGACTTGCATTATAAAATGGGAAATGATAGTAACTAATGTTGTTATCTGATTTGCATCTTATTTTTAATTGCAAATAAAATAAAAACAAAAAGATTCTTTAATGATATGCTTGGTAGACTCAGCTTGAAAAATAAAGTAGACAGCAGGATAATGATTTAAATTAAAATATATGCTTAAGGATGTCTAGATTTACGCAATCATTTTGTCCTGCACGAAAACGGAGTCCCGACAAAAATTGGATTGAGAATTGATCTTTCACCCATCATGATACAAATCATATAAGCCATATCTTTGAGTCATGATTGTGTATTTATGTGTCTTGTGTTTGTACTAATCTCCTTTGCTGTATGGAAGTACTGACCTGGAGTGATGACCTCCTTTGTTGTACGATAGTACTGACCTGGAGCGCTCATCAACACATGATTAAATGGTCATCTCCTTTGTTATACGTGAGTATAGACCTGGAGCTCTAACCTTTGATCTAAGTTGTGTCAAATCATCTAACGGTGAATTCATCACAGAATGTAATATTCTGATGATAATCACTTGCACACTAATGCACAAGCCTTGTTCCAAAAAGATCGTAACAAAATCAAGAAATCTTAAGGTTGGGTGAGGGTTTTTGCCAAATTATTATGGAGTCCTAGCATTCTAAAGTATTTAATCGAACCTTAACGAATCATCTACTGCTTGTTGAAAAAGATAGGGCATGAGTTAAGTGTACAAACATATCAGCAATCGTTATTGATCTGTTTGAGAATTTCAAAATCATTCAAAGACTGTAATTAGATTCCGTTATCAGTGTGATCTCATTGTTTGTCGATGATTAAATTCATCTCTGTGCTAAAGTATATCTTGAGGATGTGATCTCATGATCGATTCAATTCTCAGTTATAAAAAAATAGATAAAAAAATTATATGTTATAATAAATTTATATAATAAAAAATAAAAAAAAATTATAATAAAGTTTCATTTCAAAATTTCTTTTAGGTCTTCCATATTATGGTGTTACAATGTTATCATTTTCATGCATTTTATAGAGATTGCCCACAAACGAACACGGGTTTGCTTGTTTTCACACACAGATAAACACGGGTTTATTTTGTTAAAATGAAATGATATAATTAGAAATGTCGAGATTGTGTTTGTGTTTGTGTTTCATATTTTTGCTGTAAGTGATGGCCGATCATCAGTTGAGCAGTGTACATGATAACAGATCTGTTCCTTAAGTTTGCAGAAGATACCGAGCTAGGAATCCTCCTCCTACATCTTCTGAAGCACTCGAGATTAGAGATTGGGGAAAGATATTCTAATATCTTCACAAAGGATGCACTAGAAAAGGGGGAGCATTTGCAGGATCGGGTTTTGTCACTTAACACTTGGATTTCTCTCAAACGCACTTATACTACACTCAGATCAGATGAAGAAGAGTCTCTTCTAAGATTTAATAATAATATAATAAGTAGCAAAGAACACAAAGAAATGATTCAAGGAACTTGTATATATTACTTCTCAACTCAAAGTATTACCAGACTCTTACAAACATGTTTCATGAGTTACAATGAGAAACTATTTATACTAGAACTTACAGCCGGATATACATTGATACCAGCTGGAAACCTAAGACTAAAGCATATACTACAATGCTAAAGTTAATGTATCTTAGACAAAGTATTATCTAAGATATGGTAGTCTTGACATGTCCATGACTTACCTTTTGTCACCAACTAAAGTTGGCAACTGTACTAACTGATAAAGGTAAACAATGGAATAAAGTATGGTCAACTACATGGCTTTTGAGAAAACGCCATGCAGTATCTCAGAGGTTTGCAGCGGAGTGTTAGGGAGACCATACTTTGTCCACTGGATAATAGTAGTGTATTCCGAAGGTAAGTTGGCTTCGGAAGAACAAGTTCTTTCATAGCCACTTATACTTTGGAAGAGGCTTCTATACTTTCTAGGCTTGAGGACTTCTTTCATACTTCGGAAGTTGACTTCTGATCTTTCACTCTAAGTCTTGATCTTCGGAAGTGAATACTTTTTCTTCGGAAGTTGTAGTTTTCCTTCGGAAGTTGATCTTACACTTCGGAAGAACTCCTTTTCCTTCGGAAGTTCCACACTTTGCTTCGGAAGTCCTTTATTAGTTGCACCAAAATAGTTTAAGTGATTTGGTTTTGGTTGCACCAGCCTTTCCAGATCCAACAAACTCCCCCTAGGCTGATGCTACCAAAACCTCACTTGTTTCTGCTTCTAAAAACCTTCAACACCAGGGACAAAAGATATTTGTGTATTTCCTTGTTCTTCCCTGAAGTGGTGCTGAGAAGTTTGTACAAGTCTTTAGTGAATAGGAGATCCAGTCTATCACTCTAAATGACATGTACCCTTTGTTGTGCCCCCCTAAAAATAGTTAGTTGACAGGAGTTATAGTCATACTCCAATCTAACTATGGATTTAAGTTTAGGACCCTCAACCATTTGTAGAAAGGCTTTGCCTTTGGTTGTTGATCCCTTCCTTTTCTCCTCCTCTTTCAGTTTCAACTCTTCTTCAATCTTGGTCCTAGCAGTCAGCTTGGCAAGATGAAGACTGCCCAGATGATTTTTGATGTGAGCATCTACTTTAGAGTTGGAGGGGTTGGAGAGTGGCTTCTCTGCTAACTCAGCAATATCAAATCTTCTCAAGTATAGCAGAGATGAGGCATTTAGCCTATTGAACTCTCCACTCTCTCTCTCTCAACAACAAAGTTATGAAAAGAGTCTTCGAACCTCCACTGGATGATCTTTTTCCTAGGCACAAGGGGTTGTCTTGGTACCTTGTCACCTTTCTTTGTATCCAGTAGAGTCACCAGCCTTCTCATTAGCTTCTTTTCTTCCTCATTTAAAGTGTCTAAATTGAGGCCAAGGAGATTTGCAGCTTGGTCCAATGTTCCTCTAGGCAGATCAAGAAATTGATCTCTAGTGAGGGAACATGAGGATCCATCAACATAAGTCAGTTTGACAGAATCCTCCTCACAGGAGATGTTGCTCATGGTTGTGCAGTTGATGAGCTTTGTCTTGACTGTCTTGAACTCCTCTAAGGAGAGATGTTTAGAAGGTTGAGGGGATTGTTTGGGAGGTTGTTGGGTAGATGGTGGTGTTTGGGTTCAGGCTAGTGTTTTGGGTTGGATGATGGGTAGTTTAGGTGGTTGAGGTGAGGAGATTGGTAAGGATGATGGTGTAGGTTCAGGGGTGTAAGGTTTAGTGGTTGGATCGGTTTTGATGGGAAAGGGAAAAGGAAATGGTTCAGGTAGTGGTTGGGTTTGAGGTTGAGGTTGAGTAGTTGGTTTGAAGATCATCCTATGTCCCCTTCTATACATCTCCTTCCTCTTCCCCGAGCGAATTTCAGCCTTTATGTCACTGACATGTCGCTGGAGGGTCTTTTCAGACATAGGACCCACCTACCTGCCAGAGAAGCCATGAGCCTGGAGATAGTCTTTCATCCAGGCCTTTTCACCTATCTTCTTGGCAGCAGCTAGTCCTGCTTCCTCTTCCATCTTCCTCTTCAACATCAGATCGTATCATTGACATGTCTCTGACATGTCTCTTTCTCTCCTTCTCCACTTGATCTTGCTCTTTGTTGAAGAGCCATAAGATCGTATCATTGTTGTGTGGAGATAGTTCTTCTAGAGAGAACCCCCTGGAGGTTAGGAAAGTTATCCTTTCCCTCATGAGCTGCTCATCAACTTCTCTTTCTTTCCTCTCCCTTTCTTCCTCTAAGGCCAACCTTGCTGCTTCTTCTTTTTGCTATTTTTGCAGCAAAGTTGCCTTTTCCAACTCAACTAATTCCTCTAATGGTAGAACAAGCACATCTTCATTCACAGCTCCTAGATTGACAAGTCTGTCAATGATTTCAACCCTTCTTCTATTGTTGACAGCCTCTTGGTTGGCTGCAACTGCTTTGCTACTGACAGCTAGCAGTTTTCCAGTTGGAAGTCGGCCTTTTCTTTTGAGATTTTCTAACCTTTCTTCCTCCTGAAGCTCTTCCTTAGTCATCTTCCTCTTTCCTTTGATGTCTTCGGAAGTGCTAGACTTTGGGGGTTCTTGGATGGAAGGTTCAGGTTGAGTGGTGGAGATTGGAGCTGGAGTTAATGCTGATGTTTGAGCTAAGGGTTGGGTGAGAAAATCCTCCCTATTAACCTCAGATGCAAGTTCTAGGATTGCATCTGTGACTATTAGATCTTCGTTTAAAGAGAATAGTCCTTCCGCAGCTGCAATCTCAGCTTCGGAAGATTGAAATTGTTCTTCCGAGGCTTTGACTTGTGCTTTGGAAGTCTGTGAGAATGCACTATCTATCCCAACTGTCTCAGTTGCTGGGCCATCAGTCCTTGTTTCCCCTTCGAAATTAATCTCAGGTTCCACTTGGACCTTAGGTTGACTAACTTCCTCAATAGTGGTAGAAGGTGCATTTAACATCTGAAGCTCTTGAGCTCCAAAGTAATCTCAGACAAGTCAGGACTTGGCTGTTCAATGAGAGATTCCAACATGAATTTGTTGAAGAACCTATTGAGATCTTGGAGCATCCTTTGATCCACTTGAATTACAACTAGAGGAGGCTCAGGAAAAACTGAAGCTTATTGCATAGGGTATCTTGAACTTAAGGAAGTGAGAGTTTGACTTTGTGGTTCCTCTTGTCTTTGGCTTTGTCCCTGAACAATCTCCCCCCTTTTTGGTGGCATCATCTTGAGAGCTTGATGAGCTGGAGGAAGAGGTCAATGAGACCTGAATTGGTACATGCCTAACAGACCTCTCAATCTGTTTCTCAGCTAGTTTAGCCTTGAGATTTTCAATCTCAAGTTGCTGAGTGGCAGACCTATCCTCTAAAGTCCTAACCTTAGATTCAAGATTTGTGACTTTAGAAAGTAGGTCTTTAATGGTGAGTTGCAGTCTTCCCTTATCTTCTTTTGAAGAATCATAGGGAGATGAGGTAACATACCTAGTATGTTCATCCTTACCACCAGATGTGGTTTCTTGGCGCCCTGTTTCCCTTGCTCAATGATGTCTCTTTCAGAGTCATCAAAGGGCATGGTTGCCGTAGATTCAGTCTCAGTAATGTTACCAGTATCCTGAAGGTCCATTGAGGCTCCCTTAGTAGTGGCAGGTGAATCTACATGAGTCCCCTCCACATCAGTAGGACTCACCTCAGTAAAGGTTTGCTCATGGGGGCTAGAGATAAGAGATCTCTCTGGGCTCTGTTGATCCTTGAGAAGGTGTTATGGATCAACTTCATTGCCCTGAAGAGACATAATCTCTTCATCAGCTTCTATTAGTAGGTAAATAATGGATATAGAGGTGAAGCCTAATGACCCGGGACTTTGATCAATGTCTAAAAGCATTGTGCATATGGTGGGGCTGTCCCTTTTTGGCTGCTCAGGGGAGTATAAAGACTCTCCCTGAGGGTTTTCAGCTTGGATTTCGGGCTCATGGGTCTGAGACTAAGGAGACTCAAAACCTATATTGAGGTCAATTGTGAAGGATGGTTGGACCTCAGACTGAGTGGGAGCCCATTGTTCCATTCTAGTATTTTTGGATTGAACAGGAGGAGCTTGTTCAATCAGAAAAGATTGAACAAGGGTTCGTTTGGGGCGTCTTTAATAGGTGATAGTGATGGGGTGAGAAGGTAGATTTTACAGTGTGAGGATAGTTGCTGGTGTGGGTTCATCACCTGTGGGGTTAACAGGGATGTCACCAGGAGCCATTGGCTCAGTCATACCTGGATGAAGTGCAGTATATCTTCCGGTGAAGTTGGGGGACACTCTCGTCAAAGTCTTGAAGATGGTTGGCCTCATTTGAGGAACAATCAGAGCAGCTGCACAGACAAGTTTACTCTGGTCCAACTCACAATTGATTATGTGCTGAAGAAACCTGGGATACATAAAGAATGTGTCCCGCTGAAGGTTTCCCATAAGATTGGTCAGCACAAATCTTGAGTAGTTAAATCGGAGGCTTCTCACCAAACCATGAACTAGACACCCTAGTTCATATGGGATTTGATCCCATCCCCCAGATTTGTTGGACAAGCAATGAAGAACAACATGCAACAGGAACTTTCAGTTGTAAGAGAAGTTAAACTAGTAAACGGTTGACCTGCTTACATCTCCACCATATCCCATTTGCATATAGGTGTTGTCCATGTCTGTTTTGGGGAACTCTGTAGGAGCGCCCTCATCATGAAGCTCGAGATGCTCCCTGATGAGTTGTTCAGAAATGACCAACTCCTGGCCACAGATGCTCGATCTTATTACCCTAACCCCATTTAGGGTTTCAGTCTGACTATTGGCCCAAAATTCAGCCATGTGATTTGAGTAAACTATGGGGTTAACAATCAGAGCAGTGTAATAAGATGATTAGGTAAGAAAGGAGATGATATCTGAGAAGACTGCATCCCTTGAAGAGTCAAGGAGTGCGACTTGGTTGTGCTGAGGGTTAAGTGCCATTTGAGAAAGTTGCAAGAAGATAGTTCGGAATAAGGTGAATTGGGGATGAAGGAAGCGTTTAGGGCTGTAAATTTTGTAAAAAGATGAAAGTGATTAGCCGGAGTTATTTAAATGGGTGAAATGGCGGTTTAAAGGGTTTGGATAAGATAATGGGACGTTTCAGTGGAGGATGTGACAGGGGCGGTAAGGTTTAGTCCATTTAAATAATCCGACATTATTAACAAAATCTTTACTTTTTACAGTGTGGGGCCCAAAAGATTTCCGTTACACAGTAAAGTCTCTCTTCCGAGTATAAAGCATTTCCGAAGGTAATGTTCTTCCGAAGGCAAATTTACTTCCGAAGGTAAAATTCTTACTTCCGAGAGTAAATGTTGCTTTCCAAACGGAGAATGTTATAAGCTTAGGAAATAGATCTGATATGAAATCAATCGCTTCTTCCGAGACTAAAGATTCTTCCGAGAAGAAAATTATCCTGGGAGGAATTTGCTTCGGAAGATACGTAAAATATCATCCGAGGGTTAAGTCCTCTTCGGAAGAATTTATACTTAGTAAAAATTTTAGAGAAGAACTTTTTGTAACAGGGCTTAGATTGTTTGACACAAGACTTTACACATTAAAAGGTTTTCAAAGGAGATAGACTAATCAATGTAAATCATCCTAATAGCTGTAACGAGATATTTGAATCTTTGTTCATCAAAGGCTTTGGTGAACAAGTCAGCATATTATTCATTTGAGTCAACTTTGATTAGCTTGATTAGATTTTTCTCATGAATATCTCTAATGGAATGGTACCTGATATCAATGTGCTTTGTCTTGGAGTGCTTCACCGGATTTTTAGTAATCGAGATGGCATTGTTGTCAATATGGATAGGAGTGCACATGAAAGTTGAATCCGTAGTCTATCATCTGGTTCTGAATCCACAGCATATGAGCATAGCAACTAGCAGCAACAATGTATTCAGCTTCAGCAGTTGATGTAGAGACACATGATTGCTTTTTGCTTTGCCATGAGATGATCCTTCCACCAAGAAATTGACATCCTCCGGATGTTGATTTCTTGTTGATATTACAGCCACCATAATCACTGTCAGAGTAACCATAGAGATTGAAATCACTATTCCTTGGATACCAGAGACCTAATTTAGGTGCTTCTTTGAGGTATCTGAGGATTCTCTTAGCAGCAACTAGGTGAGACACCTTAGGAGCAGCATGATATCAGGTCTACTTGCTATGAGATACATCAGAAAACTAATAATTGCTTTATACTAATGTTGATCAATATCCTCCCCCTCAAATTCAGGGCAAAGATTATGGTTTCTTGGTATAGGTGTTTTGGCTGCTTTACAATCTTTCATGTCAAATCTTTCTAAGATGTCATTAACATACTTAGATTGATTGATGAAAAACCCTTCCTTCATTTGCTTCACTTGAATTCCAAGGAAATAGTCCATTTTCCCATGGAACTCATCTCAAATTTCTTCTTCATGATGCTCGCAAAGTCTTTACACATTTGGTCATTTGAGGAACCAAATATGATGTCGTCAAGGTAGACTTTAACGAGCAAGATGTCTTTCCCAGACTTATGAAAAGATACTTATCAATGGTACCTCTAGTGCAACCATTTTTCAAGAGAAACTGAGACAATGTCTCATACCACAGCCTAGGTGCTTGGTGCAGCCCATATAGAGCTTTATCCAATTTGCACACATAGTTGGGGTGCTGTGGATCTTCAAATCCTGGAGGTTGGCATACATAGGCTTCCCTATCTATATCCCTATATAGAAAGGCACACTTAACATCAAGCCGGTAGGCAGTGAAATTCTCGTATGCAGCATAAGCAAAAAAGATCCTAACTGCCTTAAGTCTTGCAACAGGTGCAAAGACATCAGTATAATCAATTCCTTCCTCTTGAGTGTATCCTTGAACCACCAGTCTTGCTTTGTTCTTGATGATCAAGCCTCTATCATCTCTCTTGTTTCTGAAAACCCATTTAGTGCCTACACGTACTTGACCAGATGGTAGCAGACATAGGTTCCAAACCTTTTGTCTTTTGAGTTGAAGCAGCTCCTCTTACATTGATTCAACCCAGCTACTATCTTTCAAGGCATCTTCCACCTTCTTGGGTTCCATTTGGGATAAAAAGCATGAGTACTAGCAGACATTCCCATTGTGCGTTTGTCCTCTTGTTCTTACACCTTAAGAGACTTCCCCTATGATGTTCTCAGCTGGATGAGTGTTGTGAATCCTAAGTCTAGGAATTACCTCCAGTTGCAAAGATAGATCCAGATTGGACATATTTTGCTCAGGAGTTTGAACACTTGGTCCAGCTGCTGTTTCAAACTCATTCAATGAGGACTGATTGAATGAATGAGAAACATCACCATCGTTTATTTGCTGTGAAGCAGCATTAATAGTTGCCTGTTCCTTCAAGATGTTGCTTCCATCAGCTTGGTGTTGTGCAGTGTCACCTGATGAAGTTTGAGGGTCAACATGAGAACCATTGGTTGAAGCTCCACTATCTCTTGAGATAGTTATGCTGTCAGAGCTGACAATAGTGGGAGCTTGATTTGTTGCAGCTCTTGGAGAACTTGGAATAGGTCTGGGTAGCTCAAACAGTTGGTCATTATCCGAATCACTTTGAGCACCTGTTCCAGCTGAAACATTCTCATAAGATGGTTTAGAATAGTTTGGAAACAATTCTAAATCAAAGATATGATCAGGGCCATTCCCCCTAACACAAGGAGTGTGCTCATTAACTACAATGTTGAAAGATTCCTCAAATTGTTGATTTTTAATGTTATAGACTCTAAAAACTTTAGAGTTAGAGGAATATCCAATAAAGATAGCATCATCTGACTTTTCCACAAATTTTGCCAAATTGTCTTTTGTGTTAAGTATGGTACACCTGCTGCCAAAGGAACTTAGAAAGCTAATGAACGGTGGCCTCTTGTTCCATAGCTCATAAGGGTTTTTTCCATGTGGCTGAACTACGAGAACCCTGTTCTGCACATAGCATGCAGTGCTTACTACCTCTGCCCAGATTGTTAGAGGCAGCTTTGAATCAGCTAACATGGTCCGAGCAGCCTCAATAAGTGTCCTGTTCCTCCTCTCAGCAACACCATTTTGTTGAGGAGTTCTAGGAGCACTATATTGTCTGGGAATCCCTTTTGAGTTATAGAATGAGTCAAGAACGTGGTTCTTAAACTCAGTCCCTTGATCACTTCTACTTATTTTAACTTTGTCATGAATTTGATTTTCTATTTTAAGAATAAAGGATTTTAAATTTCAGCAGTTTCATCTTTGGTTCTTAAAAAGAATACCCATGTAAATCTTGTAAAATCATCAACAATCACAAGGCAGTATGATTTCCTTCCAATGCTCATATACTTATGGGACCAAATAGATCCATGTGCAATAAGTGTAATGGAGTGGTGATGGAGTTAACAACTTTGGATTTATGAGATGCCCTGTGTTGCTTCCCTTTCAGGCATGCAACACCGTTATCTTTGCAGAAAAGTTCCTTTTTAGGCAAACCATGTACCAAGTTATTGTTAGCCAATTTATTCATTGTTTTAAAATTTACATGACATATTCGTTTATGGCATAGTGTTGACTCATCACCATCAGCTTTGGAAAGAAAGCATGATACTTCACCCATTGGGGAAGCGTTGTTCATATCCAGCTTCTACATATCCCCTTTCTTGGGAGATCTAAGAAGCACCAATTCCTGAGGAATTGTCATCTCGGGTTTGAGGATAATGCACTCATGTTCTGTGAAGAGCATTTGATGCTTTTGATCACAAAACTGAGAAACACTTAACAGGTTGAGTTCAAGCTGTTTGATAAAGTTAACTTTGTCAACCTTTAATTTTCCGTTGGATATACTTCCTCTGCCAGAAATATATCCTCCGGCCTCACCTCCAAACTGGACAGGACCTCCATTGTAAGGCCCCGTTTCCATGACGCCTATAGTTGGTAATTTATCTCACTTAAAACATATAATTACATTTAACTTTC
The DNA here is from genome assembly GCA_025215565.1 of Flaveria ramosissima. Taxonomy (NCBI): domain Eukaryota; kingdom Viridiplantae; phylum Streptophyta; class Magnoliopsida; order Asterales; family Asteraceae; genus Flaveria; species Flaveria ramosissima. The sequence goes on from CM046041.1 coordinate 62,118,936, forward strand.
ATAAAACATCACAGCAGAATTATAAAAATAGACATCTCATTTCATTATAAAAGCTTTTGCCAAATAATACATCGTTAACCAGTTACAAAAGATATTGTTGCATTACATCACAAAAGCCCTATATAAATGGATGCCATCAGAAGAGCTGAGTAGCCTCGCAGCGCCATCCTCAGCAACATTACCTGCCAACTGGAAACACATAAAAAGTCAGCGTTGCTGAGTGAGTTCTTGTTTTATAATAAAACATACTTTACTTTCATTAAAACCGTTCGTTACTTTTCCATGATCACACATCATACGAACACATAGATAATATCATTATTATCTTCTTCTTCATTCATTCATTCATCATTACATCTTTACTTGCGCATTTGATATCTTCCATACCAATACTATGTGCTACATCCCAAATTATATGGCTACTGGGCCGAAGTCTATAAATGGACAGCTGAGCATGTGCCGCAGTACCGATGTAAGCAGTAGAGGTTCTATACAAATGGTCGGTCACAAAGACGGACCCCAATCTGCATCCTCCCAGGGTAGCGAACCCGCACACCGTTAGGCTAACACCTTATAATTGGCGTGTCCCGTTATCAAATGCTTGCAAGACTTCATTACTTTCGTTCATTTATGCATGCATTCGATTCATGTTCCCCTTTTTTATCATCTTTCACTTTACGTTACATAATACTTTCAGTTCATTGATTAACATAACATGTAAAGCCATAGGAAAGATAAACATTCATCATAATCAGGAACAACAACAAACACAATCATCAACATCATACAAGGCAACATCATGCATACATAACATACATCATACATAAATATGCAACATCATCATCATCATGCCCAACATACCCTCTAAGGCCTCAATCAGTCATCTTACATGAACTTACGGAAATTCCACGTCAAAACTTACATCAGCACTTTCCCCTGAAAGTCAGTAATTAAACTACACATTTCCCTGGGTACAACATCCCTACTTGGGCATATGGACACGCTTCAGTCGCATGGCCTCCAGGCGACTAAACATCATGCGATTGGACTCATACGGATGAACATCTATGCGAATGGACACTCAGTCGTGCGAATGAACCTCATGCGGATGGACACTCAAGCGAATGAACACCCATGCGAATGACCTTATGCGGATGGAACCTATGCGAATGAGTACCTATGCGACTGGGACCTCAGTCGTATGACTCCCCATGCGACTGGCCCCCAATCCTGCGAATGAAAACCCAGTCGGGCGAATGAACCCTCAAGCGTGCGATGTAACCCTCAATCGTGTGAACGAACCTCAATCGCACCTCAGTCGGCCGTATGGCCTCCGGTCGGTCGCCTAGCCCTAGATGATGTAGAATGGAGTTCATCCCGAACCCAATCTGCCATTTTTGACCTCTAAGCTCATCCAAACCCATTCTAAGCCTAAATCAACCATCCTAAACCTTAGGAATGCATACTACAACACCCTACAAGCACACACAAGCCTGGAAACAAACTCCAAACGCATCACACACAAACACACCTAAATGAGTCAAACACACACATACAAAAACGGGTTATCTATGCTTTCCAGCCCCAAAATCGTTTGAAAACAAGTAAAAGAGGGGTCCTAGAACTCACACAAACGACCACAACGAGAGGGGCTTCGATTGGACTTGCTACACGACGATTTTGCCCGCTCGAATCTACACGAACCAACCTTTTCTCTCTTCTTTCTCTCCTCTCTTTCTTTTGGCTGAAAAATGGGTGTGGGGAGAGGGTAAGGGCTGCCCTCTCCCTTTAAATACCACTACACACTCGACTTTCTCTCGGTGGCGAGTTTGGTCCCTCGACTTTGGACTTTATTTCTTTGTCTTCATTCGCCGGCTTCAAAATAAATAAATAACCGGGTGTTACATCCATCCTAATGTTGAAATTGTTGAAGGAGAGATCTGTTCCCTGTCATGTGTCTGGAGCATCCACTATCCACAATCCAAACATTGTTATTCTTGTCATATGGATGTCCCTGCACATAAGATGAGATGATTAGTTTTGATTGGAAACCCAAGCCTTGTTGGTCTTGGGTTCTTGCAATGATAGTGACATAATTGAACCAAAATTTATGCATGGGGGTTCAATGGATTTCTTTGATGAAGAGGTTTGGGCTACAGCATCTTCCTTGATCTTCCATTCCATCCCTTGGTTGATCATGGAGGATGAGCTTGTTAAAGCTTTTGCAGCATTGCATTCTTCCAAAGCTTCTTTCTTTTCGGAAGAAGCCTTCACCACCTTTTCTTCCGAAGTGGTCTTCTTCTGGGATGGTTTCAAGGAGACTCTTTTATTCTTTTGAGTCTTGACAGCTTTAGCTTCCGAAGCCATTTTCCCTTCGAAAAACAAGCTTTCCCTTTTTCATCACTTGAACCATTTGATATGATCCAAATGAGAAACCTTCCCTAACTCCTTCCTTTTTAACAATATTTGCATAATGTGTGCTAGCAGGATTGTAGTAACAATCTTTGGCCATGTGGTTTTGCAGACCACACATTATGCATGGAATGTTAATCTTTAGGGAATTTGAGGATTGTTGTTTCTTATTCCTTTTCTCTTCATCAGCAACCTTTCCCTTTAACTTCGGATCCTTTGGTAGGATAGGAGTGCTGGTACTACACTCCTTTCCTGAATCAGAGTTTCCTACCACCTGGAATCCAGCTGAGATGAATACACCCTTTTGCATTGGGTATATCTTTAGCTTAGACTCGGCCACTTTCTTAGCAGTATTTTTGGCTACCTTAGCTCTGCTTCTTCTAGCTTCGGTGGTCAGGGGTTGATCATCACTGGTAGGAGTGCGTAAAGTCACGTGGTTCTTCCTTGTGATGGTCTCCATGGTTGCATCACTCTTTGCCTCATAAGAAGGTGGGTCAACAGATGGAACCTCTTGCTCTTCAGTACCACACCTTGGTTGTCTTATAGACTCATAAGAGTGTGGTGGATCAATTTTATTGGTTCCCAACCCACCTTTGTTTTGGTAACAAAGTTTTGAGTGAGAGGATGATGCAAGAATGGCTTGGACGTTTTGCTCAGAAATAGCATACTTCCTAGCTTGAGCCTCAGTTGTGACGAGCTGGGCTTGAACATCAGCCAATTTGGATATTAAATCCTTTATTTGAGTCTTATAATTAGTGTGTTTATGTTTTAACAGGGACACATTCTCCAACTCCTCATTCTTTTATAGTCAGATTAAGCCCTTTTAAAATTATATTTTAAAATATTTAAAGACTCAATATCAGATTTAATCTCCGTATTGTAGTCCTGATACAATTTAGCAATACAGGTAGTAGTACAGAGATGTTCATATACCTTATTTTCATCTGTTTCGGCCATGAGTGCTTGAGTAGGAGTCACATCCTGTACCATGAAGCTCTAGTCAACTTCTTGAGCCATTACAGCTGTCTCTGTTGACTTTCCAGTGGGCTTTGGTGTGGAGGGATGTGTGGAGGCCTGTGGGGTTCACGGATTAGACTTGGGAGCCTTGCATTCCCTTGCAAAATGACCAAGTTGGTTACAGTTGTAACATTTGGCCTTGGTTTTGTCAAACCCAAATTTGTTGTTGATTGGGTTCTGAGGAAATTACCTTCCAGTTCTCTTGAAGAACTTCTTTGCTCTGTAGGTTAAGAGAGCCATTTGTTGGACTATGTCCATGTATTCCACGTCATATGGGCTGAAGCACTCTAGATCATCAAACCAATACTGATAATCACTAGAGTGTCCACTTCCTGAGACAAAAGCACAGCTGTTCTGAAAGGAGCTTTGCTAAGCTTGTTGAGACCTTGGAGTCTTAGGAAATGTGATGTATGGCCCAGAGGAACAGGATGGCTGCTGGGTGTAAGTCAGGGACTGTTAAGGTTGGGTGGGTCTTGAGCCTTCAGCAACCATTAAAGCGTTGCTAGCAGGAAGATTCAAGGGTCTGCTTGTCTGATGGCCTCTCTTGTTCTCCATTTCCAAATGGTATCCATCAAGGATGCCATAGAGTTCGGTCATCGTGAGTGTGTTCAAATTTTCTGTTCTCTTGATAGAGACATAGTAGAACGTCCACTCATTAGGGAGTGCACTCATGAACTTTCTTGTGAGGTCTCTAAGTTCAAGGGCAATTCACATAGACTGAAGAGAAGAAATGAGATCCATGTACCTGAAGTTTTGCTGGCTGAGAGTCTCTCCAGCAATGTAGGTGAAATTCTCAAACTACTGCTTCAGTGAGTCCTTCTTGGAGTCATTGGAGCTGGAGTACATGTGAGCAAGTGCATCAAATAGTTCTTTGGCTGACTTGCAATGCTCTGATACCAATTGCAAGATCGGGTTTTATCACTTGACACTTGGATTTCTCTCAAACTCACTTATACTACACTCAGATCAAATGAAGAAGAGTCTCTTCTAAGAGTTGATAATAATATAATAAGTAGCAAAGAACACAAAGAAATGATTTTCAAGGAACTTGTATATATTACTTCTCAACTCAAAGTATTACTAGACTCTTTCAAGCATGTTTCATGCGTTACAATGAGAAACTATTTATACTAGAACCTACAGCCGGATATACTTTGATACCAGCTGGAAACCTAAGACTAAAGCATATACTACAATGCTAAAGTTCAGGTATCTTAGACAAAGTATTATCTAAGATATGGTAGTCATGACATGTCCATGACTTACCTTTTGTCACCAACTAAAGTTGGCAACTGTACTAACTAATAAAGGTAAACAGTGGAATAAAGTATGGTCAACTACATGGCTTTTGAGAAAACACCATGCAGTGTCTCAGAGGTCTGCAGCGGAGTGTCAGGGAGACCATACTTATGTCAACTAGATAATAGTAGTGTCTTCCGAAGGTAAGTTGGCTTCAGAAGAACAAGTTCTTCCAAAGCCACTTATTCGGAAGAGGCTTCTATATTTCCGAGGCTTGAGGACTTCTTTCATACTTCGAAAGTTGACTTCTGATATTTCACTCTAAGTCTTGATTTTCGGAAATGAATACTTTTTCTTCGGAAGTTGGAGTTTTCCTTCGGAAGTTGATCTTACACTTTGTCTTCGGAAGAACTCCTTTTCGTTCGGAATTTCCACACTTAGCTTCGGAAGTCCTTTATTAGTTGCACCAAAATAGTTTAAATGGTTTGGTTTTGGTTGCACCAGCCTTTCTAGATCCAACAGAGCATATAAATAGGGGGAGCTTATGAGATGAATAATTTTTCTCATCATATTCCAAAAGCTTCAATTTGAAGATCTTTCTATGGTTGACTTCTTGGGGCTGAATTCGTATGAAGACATTGATAATGATAGACTAAAGGGGAGTATTGTTGGAGCTGTACTAGATAGTCTATATTATCAGCACAGTCAAAGTCAACAAAAGTCAACGTCACAATTAAAGTCAAAAAAAGTCAAACGCGACACGTTCGAGATGAAGAACCGAGACGAGACGTTGAAGATTCAGATGACTAGGAGTTTTATTCTAATAAATATATTTTTTGTGAATAAAATATATTTTATGTTGTTTTAGTTATTTTTATGTTTAATATGTAATTTCCATTAATTAGCCTAAGTCTAGGGGGTTAAGTGCAATTAGTGAATATTAGTCTAGACTATAAATAGGTTAATTGTCATTAGTGTTGGAAAATGGTTGAATGACCATTTTGAATGGGGTTTCCATATTATACAAATTATATGCAATCATATTAGATCAATTTGGGTTTAATTGTGTTTATCATTGTTTGATCATACAAATCTTCATATTATTTGATTCAAGTGTTCAACCTGGGCTAACAGATGAACATACTAGGTATGTTACTTCATCTCCCCGTGATTCTTCTAAAGAAGATGAGGGAAGTATGCAACTCACAATCGGAGACCTACTTTCTAAAGTCTCAAACCTTGAATTCAGAGTTAAGACTTTAGACGATAGGTCTGCCACTCAACAACTTGAGATTGAAAATCTTAAGGCTAAACTAGCTAAGAAACAGACCGAGAGATCTGTTAGGCACGTACCAATTCAAGTCTGTTTGACCTATTCCTCTTGCTCATCAAGCTCTCAAGATGATGCTACCAAAAAAGGGGAGAGTGTTCAGAGACAAGCACATGCGGAACCATAAAGCTTAGCTCTTTCTACACTGACTTCTAGATATCCTGCTCAGCAATCAACTATTTTCCGTAAGCCTCCTCCAATCATTCTTCAAATGGACCCAAGGACGCTCAAAGATCTAAAAAGGTACTTTTCTAAGTTCCTAATGGGATCTCTTATTTAACAGCCAAGTCCGGATGTTGCTGTGGCATACTTTGGAGCTGAAGAGTTTCAAAGGTTGAATGCACATTCTACCACTGTCAAAGAAGTTTGTCACCCTAAGGTAACATTGAACCTGAGATTGAATTCGAAGGGGAAATAAGGACTGATGGCCCAGCAACTGCAACAGTTGGGATAGATAGTGCAATCCCACAGTCTTCTGAAGATGAAGTCAAAGCTTCGGAAGAATCACTTCAAACTTCTGAAGCTGAGATACAAGCTGCGGAAATGTTATTTTCTCTGTCTGAGGATCTAATTATCACAGATGCAATCCTTGAACTAGCATCTGAGATAAATAATGAAGACTTTATCAATCTTCCCCTCACTCAAACACCATCATCACCTCATGCTCCAATCACCATCTCCTAACCTGAAACCTCTACACAAGAACCTCCCAAGTAAAAAACTTCCAAAGTCATTAAAAGGAAGAGGAAATTGACTTTGGAAGAGGTTCTAGAAGAAGAAAGGTTGGAAAAGCTAAAAAGGAATGGTAGACTCCCCACTGGGAAGCTACTAGCTACAAGTAGCAAAGCAACTGTAGCGAACCAGGAGGCTATCAACAATAAAAGAAGGGTGGAGATAATTGACAGACTTGTCAATCTTGGAGCTGCTAGTGAAGATGCGCTCCTGCTACCACTTGAAGCGCTAGTTGAGTTAGAAAAGGCAACCCTGCTACGAATAGAAGAAGAAGAAGCAGCAAGGTTGGCCTTAGAGGAAGAAAGAATGAGAAAGAAAGAAGAAACTAACCAACAGCTTAGGAGTGAAAGGATAGTTTTCCTAAGCTCCAGGGGATTCTCTCTTGAAGAATTACTCCTCGCAACAATGACATGATCTTATGGCTTGTCAAGAAAGAAGAAGATCAAATGGAGAAAGATAGAAAGAAAGCTTACAAGGAAAAGCTAAAGGAGAAGAAGAAGGAAGAAGAAGCTAAACTTGTGGCTGTCAAGAAGATGGGTGATAAATCCTGGATGAAAGATTATCTCAGGGCCCATGGCTTCTCTGACAGTCAAGTTGGGCACATGTCTGAAAAGACCCTGCAGCAACATGTCAGTGACATCAAAGTTGACATTCGTTTAGGAAGAAGGAAATAGATGTACAGAAGAGTACAGGGGATGACTTCAAGGCCAACACCACAACCACAACCTCAACCTGAACCAATCCCTTTCCCTTTTCCCATCAAAACCAAGCCAACCACTAAGCCATAAACTCCTGAACCCACACCATCAACCATACCCTCTTCTTACCCACTCAATCACATCAACCACCATAACTACCCATCCTCAAACCCAAAGCACTCCCCAAAACCAAAACATCACCTACCCAACAGCCACCTAAGTCATCCTCTCAACTATCCCAACATCTTTCCTTAAAGGAATTCAAGGAGATAAAGAGGAAGCTCATTAACTTCATCACCCTGAGAGATATCTCTTGTGAGGAGGGGTCCATCAAACTAACCTTCATTGATGGATTCTCATGTTCCCTCACAAGAGAACAATTCCTTGATCTACCTAGAGGAACACTAGATCAGGCACTTAAACTCTTGGCAACCAACTCAGGCTCTCCTAGGGAAGAAGAAAAATTGCTGAGAGGAAAGCTGGTGACTTTACTGGACACTAGGAAGGGAGACAAGCTACCATCTTAACCTCTCATTTCTAGAAAGAAAATAGTCTATGGGAGGTTCGAATACTTTTCTCATAATTTGTTGTGGAAACAGAGAATGGTGAAATCAACAGGCTCAATGCCTCTTCTCTGTTACACTTAAGTAGATTTGACATTGCTGAGTTAGCAGAGAAATCATTCTCCATGCCTTCCAACTCTGAGGTAGCTGCTCACATTAGCAATCATCTGAGCAGCCTTCATCTGACTGAGTTGAATTCAAGAGTCATGATTGAGGAAGGGTTAAAGATGAGAGAGAAGGAAGAAGGGGAAGGGTCAGCCACCAAAGGCAAAGCCTTTTTACAAATGGTTGAAGTCCCTGAACTGGAATCCATAGTTAGATGGGAGTATGACTACAACTCTCGTCAACTAACACTCTTCAGAGGGCCACAACAGAGGGTACACATCATTCAAAGTGACAGACTGGATCTCTTGTCTACGAATGATTTGTACAAACTTCTCAGCACCACATCTGGGAAGAACAAGAAAACAAATAAGTATTTTCTCTTCCTGGTGCTGAAAGTTTTGAGAAGTAGAAACAAGTGAAGTTTTGGTAGCATCAGACTAGAGGGAGTTTGTTGGATCTAGTAATGCAGGTGCAACCAAAACAAACACTTAGACAATTTCGGTGCAACTGATGAAGAACTTCCGAAGGCAAATGCTGAGCTTCCGAATGTCAAGTCCGAAAGAGCTTCGGAAGACAAAGTCTTCCTTCTTCCGAAGTTCAACATTTAGAAGAATTCAAGACAATTACTTCCGAAGCATGAAGGTTTGAAGAACAACTCAAGCCTCGGAAGAAGTAGCCTCTTCTGAAGAATAAGTGGCTTCGGAAGAACTTGTTCTTCCGAAGCAAATTAACCTTCAAAATTACCTACTATGAACTAGTGGACATAAGTATAGTCCCTCTGACACTTCACTGCAAATCTCTGATATACTGCATGGTGCTTTTCCACACCCATGTAGTTGATCATACTTTATTCCACTGTTCATTTCTTATCATTAGTATAGTTACCAAATTTAGTTGGTGACAAAAGGTAAGTCATGTACATGTCATGACCACCAAATCTTAGATAGTATTTTATCTAAGATACCTTACTTCTAGTAATGTAGTATTTGTCTAGGTGTAAGTTCGAGCTGGTATCAAAGTATATCCGTGTAAGGATTCCTATAAGTCTAATGCAGCCAAAACATCCAAAGTCTCTCTGCATGCACTGAAGAAAAGAAGTAGAAATGCTTCGGAAGTTTTACACCTTGCACTAGAAAAATATTCTAAGTGTAAAATCTTCCGAAGCCAAGACCAACATCTTCCGAAGCAAAAAGTGAAGTTTTCCAAAGCTTCAAAGACAAAGTCTTCCGAAGCCAAAGAGTGATGAATGATTTTTCCGAAGACTTTTATGTACATGCTTTTATCTAATGTACTTTACGATAAAGCTGGACCACCTTTCCGCTGCAACTCTGTTCAGTCACCAACTTACATGAGTTGGTGAAAAGGTCCATGCTTTTGGTAACTGTACATTAAGGTCTTGAATTTGAGCTTTCTATTTTATGTACTTTTATCCTTTTTGTAATATATTACGATGTGAGCTATGGCATGTTATAGTGACTAGTCAAAAGGCAATCTGCCTTTTGACTCTACATTTGATTTTGTTGTTGTCTAGTCTTATGCATCCAGCTGGCCTTCAAAGTATGGCCGGCTGTAGGATGTAGTGCAAAGTATCTCAAGTACTTGTAACTTTCAATCTATGCTTTGAAACATTTTGTAAAATAACTTAAGAAGCAATATACAACATTCTTGAAAACCAAATACTTGTGTTGCTAGCTATCTTGTTCTGTCTTATTTTTACTTGTGTTCTTAACATTTTTCACATAAGTTACCAGTTCCCTATTTGATCGGTTAAGTGCTCTAAGGAACTCTCCAAATTGTCTTGTTGTGTCGTAAGTGCATACCCTTCACCGGTCCTGCATTTGGTATCAGAGCATTCAAGGATCTTGATATAAGATTTCACCATCTTAAGATCCCTCACACACACAACATACTTAACAACTCAAATGGCAGCTATTACCAAGGCTAATATGGAAACTGGGACTATGACAAAGTCTCCACCGATCACTCCTGAAGACTTTGATACTTGGTGTCAAAGAATGGAAGGCTTCATCAAGTCTCAAGACTCCAGGATGTGGGACTTTGTTTTTGAAGGACCTTACATACCAAGCACCACTTCTGCTACTGGTGGTGGTATGATTCCAAAGGCTATGGCTGATTATTCTGAAGAAGACAGGTAAAGAATAGAGATTGTTCAGAAAGCCATGACAGCCATTCAAACTGCTCTTCCAAACTCCATCTATAGAGGCTTTAAGAAGTGCAAAACTGCCAAGCAACTATGGGAAGCACTGAAGTTTATATATGAGGGGTCCAATGAAGCAAAGGAGAATAAGAAAGATCTCCTGAAGTAGTAGTTTGAAAACTTCACCTTTAAGATAGGTGAAACCATGACTCAACAATACTTCAGGTATGTTGAGATTGTGGATACTCTAATGGATGTTGGAGTAACTCTTGAGAACAGGGATATTGTAAGGAAGTTTATGTCCTCTCTTCCTAGACAATGGATGCATTATTGTGTTGTTATCAAGAGAGTTGAGAACCTTAAGACTCTTACTCTCACAGAGTTGTATGGTATTCTTAATGGCTACCAGATGGAGATGAATATGCAAAACTCATCTGGTAACTCCAGCAATCAACTGAGTTCAACCCTCCATTTGGTTGAAAGGGAAAGCATTTAACCATAACATCATCTTATATGCTACCCTAACAACTCATAAAAGTGACCTTTCATCACCTTCCCAAAGACTCCAAGAGAAAGCTACACTCAAGGAAGTCCTTTCCAAGAGACAAGTTCTTCTCATGCTTTTGTCTCTACTGATGAAACTACATGCAACTTTCTTTTCACCTTTGAAGACTTGGACTGTATCTATCCAGATGATCTGGAGTACATGGATATAGTTCACAGATGGCTCTTCTTACTCACAGTGCCAAAAAGTTCAACAAGAGGACAGGGAGGAAGTTTCCAAGCAATGCAGCTAGTGGAAAGTTTGGGCTGGATAAAAGCAAAGTAAAGTTTTACAAGTGTAACCAGATAGGACACTTTGTAAGGGAGTGTAAGGCACCAAGGACAAATGGTGGCCAAACACAAGCTAGACCAAACTACATTGAGATAGCTCCGCAGAATGAGAATCCAAAGCAGCAAGCTACAGTTGTTGTTGAAGAAGGAGGCTTTGACTGGAGCTTTTAGGTAGAAGATGCATCTCCAAACCAAGCACTCATGACAGACCATGATGAAGCCAAGGTAATGGAACATCTTTGTACTCTTGAATGTATTGCTAAAGTTAATAGACACAAGCCTTATAACTTAGAAATGGGATCTGATCTTGAGTCCTTGAATATCTTAAAAGCTGATTTTAAAAGAGCTGAAAATGATTATAAACTAAAGATAGAGGACTTAGAGAAAACCATTTCAACTCTTAAACATGAGCACACAAACTACAGGACTCAGATCAAAGACCTCATTACTAAGCTAACTGAATGCCAGGCTAAGCTTGTGATCAGCACAGCCAAGGCAGAAAAATATGTTCTTGAAGAAGACACCTTCAAGAACATTATATCCTCATCCTTGCATGCAAAAGTTTGTTATCAAAATAAGCAGGGACTGGGATCTTGTGAGATAGATCCTCCACACACAATCTTGTCTGTAAGATCTCCTACGTGTGGAACTTGTGAAGATTAGCTTCCCCTCATAGACGCTTTGATTGTAGAGGATGAAGAGGAGATGGTGAAGAATGGCTCTGAGAAGAGTGAATAAAAGCATTCTAAGAAGGGTCACCATCCCTCTAAGGAGAGTAAAGCTGTTGGGATGACCAAGTCCAAGAGAAAGAACTTGATCAGGAAGGGCAAAAGAAAGTCCAAGAAGGCTCAAGAAAGCTCAAGAGAAAGGCCCAAGAAGGCAAAAGAAAGTCCAAGAAGGAAGAAAATGGAATGTGTTATGTGTGGGAGTACCTCTCATCTTGCTAAGGATTGTGTTTACAATCCAAAGAGTACTTTCCACTTGACCAAGAAAGAAACTTCTAAGAGTTCGGAGAAGAAGAAGCAAGCTTCGAAGGGAAAATCTCTTTCCTTCGAAAGCTCCAAAATTAAGAAGAAGACAAGTGGAAACTTGCCTTCGGAAGAAAATTTGGTCTCGGAAGAAAGGAATACTTCCGAAGCACTGAAGCCTATTATAGTGAAAGCAAGATATTCCAAAGGTCCAGTCATCAAAATTTCCAAAGTAAACAAAACTTCCAAAGTATTGAAGGTCAAGTCTAAGCTTCCAAAGGTGGTTTGGAAGACAACAAAAGACCAAGTGGCTGAAAGTTCTTCATCAACTTCAGCAAGTGATCCTTCTAGCATGACTATATGATCAATTACTGTTGCATTGTCTCTAACTTCTTTTGATGAGCCCAAGACCAATGAGGCTTGGGTTTCCAAATGTAACTAACCATCTCTTTTGTGTAGGAACAACTCAAGACAAACAAAAATGTATGGATCACTGACAGTGGCTGTTCCAGGCACATGACAGGTAATAGGTCACTACTCTAAAAGTTGAAAGAATTGATGGAGGACCAATTGATTTTGGAGGAGATGCAGGAGGTTACATTACACGAAGGGGCAAGGTCACAAATGGTAAGCTCAGTATTGAGAAGGTAAACTTTGTCATAAGAGCTTGGGTACATTCTTCTAAGTGTATCCTAATTTTGTGATCAGAGTCATAACATGCTCTTTACTGAGCATAAGTGCATTATTCTCAGGCCCGGGGTGGTCATTCCTCATGAGCACATCCTGCTCAAAGCCCCTAGGAAAGGGAACATGTACAAGATGGATTTGCAAGAAACATCTCCCTCAAGAGAAGTTTCATGCTTTCTATCTAAAGTAAACAGTGATGAGTCTTTCCTTAGAATGTGCCATGTAAACTTTAAAAATATGAATAAATCAATTAAGAATGATTTGGTAACTGGAATACCAAAGAAAGAGTTTACAATTGATGACCACTGTGTTGCATGCCTGAAGGGGAAGCAACACAAGGTATCTCACAAGCCAAAGGAAAGAAATTCCATCACTAATCCCCTACACTTATTACATATGCATCTTTTTGGCCCCACCAGTGTAATGAGTCTAGAAAGGACCTCTTATTGTTTGGTGATCACAGATGACTTTACAAGATTCACTTGGGTCTTCTTTCTTAGAATTAAGGATGAGACCCCTGAGATTCTAAAGAATTTCATCTTAAAGATTGAGAATCAATGTGATCACAAGGTCAAAATCATAAGATGTGATTAAGGAACTGAATTCAAGAATCAAATCCTTGATATATTTTGTGATAAAAAAGGTATTACAAGACAATATAGTGCTCCCAGGACGCCTCAGTCAAATGGTGTGGCTGAGAGGAGAAGCAGGGCACTAATTAAAGCTGCAAGAACTATGTTGTTTGACTCTAAGCTGCCCATCACCTTCTGGGCAGAGGCAGTAAACACTGTCTGCTATGCGCAAAATAGAGTTTTAGTAGTTAAGACACATAGTAAGATTACTTAAAACTTTTGCACAAGAGGAAACCTTTCATTGGTTTTCTTAGGTCATTTGGATGTCCTTGCACCATTTTTAATACCAAAGATCAAATTGCCAAGTTTGCTAAGAAATCAAAATGATGGATATTTTATTGGATACTCTTCTCAACTAAATCTTATAAAGTATATAATCTCAGAACTAGAGTAGTTGAGGAGTCAACCAATGTGACTTTCAATGAGCACACTCCTAATGTGAAAGGTTCTGGTCCGGATTGGCTATTTGATCTTGATTTAGTTACCAACTGTTTTAACAAATTTTGTGAGCATGGTTCAGGGTCCACAGATATACTACCTTCAGGTGATCCTAACCCAAGATTTGAGCTAAGAAGACCTTCAAGCTACACATCTTCAGCTCTAGTGGTAACTAATCCTGCAAATGAAGTTTCTACCAGCACATCAATGACAAATCTTGCTGGGGTGCCTTCAAATTCCACCTTAGAGGCACAAAACTCAGATGAAGGAGCTTCAAATGTTGGAGAAAATGGTGGTGGTGAAAGTGATCAGGAATTCTTGATGCTGATAACCACTCCATTGAAGACAACATCAATGATGTCACACATTCATTCGATCAAGTTAATCTTGATAAGTTTGCTGATGTGGAGGGTGAATCCTCTTTGCTAGATCAGAATTTCTCAAATTTAGATATGTCTAAGCAACTTGCTTTGATCCTTCAGCTAAGGATCCACAAATCTCATCCTACCACAAACATCATTAGAGATGTTGATTCAGGGGTAAGAACAAGTGGACAAACCCATGATGCAAATGTTTGTCTTCACTCTTGTTTCTTGTCCCAGATAGAGCCAAAGAAGATTGATGAGGCTCTAATGGATGGAAGTTGGGTTGAAGCTATGCAAGAGGAGCTGCTTCAATTCAAAAGGCAAAAGGTTTGGAACCTATGTCCTCTTCCCCAAAGGAAGACTACCATAGGAACCAAATAGGTGTTCAGGAATAAGAAAGATGATAGAGGACTTGTCATCAAGAACAAGGCAAGATTAGTTGTTCAAGGGTATACTCAAGAAGAAGGAGTTGACTACATAGATGTTTTTGCTCTTGTAGCAAGACTTGAAGCTGTTAGGATATTCCTAGTTTTTGCTGCATCCAAGAACTTCAAGGTCTACCAACTTGATGTCAAGTGTGATTTTCTCTATGGGGTGATTGATGAAGAGGTGTATGTGAGACAAACACCTACGTTTGCAGTTCCTGATCATCCGGATTATGTCTGCAGGCTTGATAAAGCTCTTTATGGACTGCACCAAGCACCAACGAAGTGGTATGAGACTTTATCTCAGTATCTGTGTCAGCATGGCTACAAAAGAGGTACTATTGATGGAACCCTCTTCATCAAAGGAACAAGAAATCACATAATGCTAGTTCAAGTATATGTAGATGACATTATCTTTGGGTCAACTAATCCAAGGCTCTACAAACACTTTGAGAAGATAATGAAGGACAAGTTTGAAATGAGTGTCATGGGGGAGCTCAATTTCTTTCTAGGAATTCAAGTGAAGCAAGTTGACAATGACATCTTCATAAGTCAGTCAAAGTATGTACAAGACATAGTTAAAAGGTTCAACATGACTGACTGTAAAGTTACTAAGACACCCATAGCAAGAAACCAGTCCTTAGGACAAGATCATGAGGGGGAGTGTTTTGATGAGCATCTCTTCAGGGCAATGATTGGGTCTTTTATTTACCTTACAACTAGCAGGCCTAATATCATGTTTGCTACATGTATTTGTGCAAGATATCAAGCCAACCCAAAGATGTCACACCTAATCACTGCAAAAGAATTTTAAGATATCTCAAAGGTGCTCCATCACTTGGCCTTTGGTATCCAAAGAATTCTGACTTCAATCTGTATGCTTATACAGATAGTGATTATGGTGGTTGCAACATGAATACAAAGTCTACATCAGGGGGATGTCTGTTTCTTGGCAATGTAGGAAACAATCCTGTGTGTATGCATCAACTATTGAGGCTGAATACATTGCTGCTGCAAGCTGCTATGCTAAAGTTCTTTGGGTTCAAAAACAAATGCTAGACTATGGATTCAACTTCAAGGAGAGACTCCCATCCACATAGACAACAACAGTGCTATCTCAATCACAGAAAATCTTGTGCAACACTCAAGGACAAAGCACATCAATATCAGGTATCATTTGATTAGAGATAACTTTGAAAATGGATTAATCAAACTAGTCAAAGTTAACACAAATGAACAATATGCTGATCTATTCACCAAAGCTTTTGATAAACAAAGATTTAAATATCTTGTATAAGCTATTGGGATGATTAATTTTGAATAGCTTTTCTTAAAACAAAATCATATTATTTCTATAACCTGTGTGTCCTAAGTTGTATATTTTATCACCTTCATAAGCCCTTGTTCTCTTTGGAAAAAAATCTTTTTGAAAAACATTCCTTAGATTTTTGAAAAATTTGATCTTTACCCTTCGGAAGATTTATAATTACCTTCGGAAGAAACTTATGTCTTAGCAAACAAATAACTACTTCAGTGGTTTTACCTTCGGAAGAAATCTCTTAAATATCTTTCGAAGCTTAAAATCCACATAAGTACTTTTATGTTTTAAAAGAACAATTTTCTTCCGAAAGCAATTTACCTTCGGAAGTTTTCCTTCATTTTAGAATAAAAACTCTGAGTATTAAATCTCTTCCGAAGAAAAATTCTCAAAAATCATTAAAATATCTTCCGAAGCCAATTTGCCTTCGGAAGCTTTTCTTCAGAACTTCCGAAGCAAAAAACCTTCAGAAGTTTTCTCGATTTCCAAGAAAACTACTTTTTGGGCAAAAGTAAACTATTTTTTCAGAGGTGGGACCGACATCCGGATTTCAAAGTTTATCCTCTTTCATTAACTTTGTCTCAAATCCTTTTCACATAAATACCCAACAGTTCCGCCCTCTTTCACTATCTTCTTCAAATTACACTATTCCTTAAACCTAAATTCTCCCAAACCGCCTTTGTTCTTCACCTTCCTTCCCCCTAAAGCTTCTTAAAATGGCCAATATAAACCGCATAAACAAACCTGACTTCTCCATGCAACTTCACAGGCAACACAACCTGGTTGCTCTATTGAACTCTGAGCAAGATGCTAGTTTCTCAGAGGTTTGCCGTTTTTTGGCTTTATCAAACTACTTCACCTCCCTAACTATTGATCCTATTCTCTATGAGGATCATCTACTTGAATTTTGGATGACCTGCCAAGAGGCCATCATGGATGGAAAGAAGGCATTGTCTGACACAATGCAGGGGAGGACAATCTACATCACTCCGGCCATCATCAACACTCATCTTCAGCTGGATGATGAAGAAGGTGAGTTGTCTTTCCCAAAGGAAGTTGTTAATCATTCCTGTGTGCAGATGGGCTATGAGGGAGATTTCTCTGTGAAGACCTTCACGAAAGGGAAGGTCTTATTCTAGTGGAAATACCTGCTCCATGTGGTTATCCACAGCTTGTCAAACAAGCATGGAGGGTGGGACCATATTCCTGAGGATCTCTCCTTCATAGTCCATGGAATGGTTCAAGGGGTCAAGTTCAGGAACTCTCAGTTTGTTTATACAAATTTGCTTGCTAACTTGGACTCCTTAGAGTATTACATGATTCCTAGATATGTTCAATACATTTTCAACTGTGAACTAGGCTCACAGTTGAGGGAAACAGGTAATATTCTTAAATTGGGGCAGATGAAGCCCGACATCTTTAAAATCATAAAGAAGCCAACTATAGGCTTCTATAGGGGGTAGAAACAGCCCTTGTCCCAAAAATGTTAGAGCTCATTGCTCATGGTGACAACTTAGCAACACAAGCTAGTGTTGAACCCACACCTTCTACCTCCCAACCACCAAAAAGACAACAAATCACCCTCACCTACCAAAGAAAATCCAAACGAATCCCTGCTCAGGAGCTTGTGCAGGCCGCTATACAGGATGAAGTGGATACTAGAGCTCCCACTTCCCCTGAGGAGCAAACCACTCCCATCTCTTCAAGAATCAGTGATGAGGTTCCTCATGCTTAATCTGATGAGCTCACAACCCCCCTATGTCTAGCACCCATTTGTCACCGATTACTGAGGTGGTTCTTCCTGAACTTGTTTAGGAGATCCATATGGAAGAGGCTCTCACTTCTATAAGTGACTACATCATTAAGACCTCAACCATGGCAACTCATCCCATTGACACCTCAACTAAGGCTGTCAGTGAGCAGAGGAAATCCAGCAGTCAAGAACCTGAAGCTGGTGGTGAGAGTGAGGACTTTGGTCCAATTCTCTCATCCCCTAGTGATTCTCTGATAAAGATGAGGGGAACTTGAGACTAAAGGTGAAATACTGTCAAAAACATGCACCTATTTAGTCTATAAGGTTAGTCACCTTGAATCTCAGGAGACTACCCTGCAAAACAGGGTCAATGATCAGCAACTTGAGATAACTTATCTCAGGGAAAAACTAGCTGGGAGACCTTTAAGGAGATCTCAACCAGGAACACAAAAACCTGTGAATGTGATTGACCTAACTCCTAGCTCACCAATGCAAGAGGGTGATGCTACCAAAAAGGGGGAGAAAGTCATTATAATCACAGAACTTAGGATTTCTTCAGGGAGTATGGACATTGAGGACTTACCATCCTCACTTGCAATTATGCATACTCAGCAAGTTCCTCAAGTTCATATTGATGTGGACTCTCTAGACTCTTTCATTCAGAGTCTCCTTGAGGAAGGCATTCCAAGGACTATGTCATCACCACCCCAAGGAACTTAAAACTACATCATTGGGTGGAGGTATGATGATGATAGAAGAGCCCTTATTCTTCAAAGAGTTCAAGGGCAGCAAGAGGTGGTCAACTTTCTGACTTTGAACTACTATGAAGGTCTTGACCTGATCAACGTGCCACTTGTCAACCCAAGTCAATCTAGACAAGTTGGCAGACTGGCACAAAGGATTCAAGATAGAATTACTAAAGAGTTCAGCCTAAGAAGAAGACAAAGGCAATTAGGTAATATCATTGGTCACCTGGATGTCGAGGCAGACCCTAAGATTAGCTTCAAAGGGAAAACCTTGACTGAAAGCCCAGTGATAGAGCCTGAGAGCCCTGTCACACCTACAACTACTTCAGTATTTCATTCCCTCAGTGAAAAACCTGTTGGTGAAGGTGTATCACAGCCTCTCTCTGGCCAGATCTTGGAGGCTAAACCAAGAAATAAAGGTCAGAGCTCTCTCGATCATGTGTCACAAAGGTCTATGGGTGACAAAGGGAAAAGCATTTTAACTCCTGAGGAGATTGAGGAGGAAGAGAGAGAGAAAGGAAGAGGAATTTAAGGGGAGAAAGTTCCTCTGGGTCTTTAGACTTTATGCAAGCTGCATTCAGGGCTGCCCCAAGACCAAACACTCATGATGATGAGTTGAGGGCAGTCAAGATCACTTACCTAAAGACCAGGAGCTATGACATTGATGAGATTATATCTCTGCCCTTAGAGGAACTTAATGAACTGGCTGACATGGAAGTGTCAAGAGAGATGAAGGAAGTAGAGGATGCAAGGCTGCTTCTCCAAATTAAAGAGGAGAAGAGATAGAAAATATTATACAAGCATGTTCCCACTCTCTCCCCAGTTCAAGAAAGCCCTGTGCAAGAGAATATGGCAGCTACACAAGAACCTCAGGTAGACAAAGAAACAGATAGGAAAAATATGATCAACTACCTGAGTGCCACAGGTCTCTACCAGGCATCTTCACTTATTCCCTGGTCCTTTGAGTACATTGAGTTTGAGTATCTCAAATAACTTGAACTTCAAGTACTCAAAGATCGAAAGGAAACAAAGAGAGATGAGGGAAGAGGCTGCAAAGTCAAGAGCCATCATCCAAAGAGTATGAAGAAGTCTACTGACAGACAGAGGTTGATGAGCTTCTTGAAGCTATATGGATTCTCCAGAAGGAGACTTGTCCCTATGTCTCTTACCATAATGGATGAGCACATCATGGTAATCAAGCAGAAGATCAAAAGTGGAGAGCTAATTGAGTTACACTCCCCTCCAAGTCAAACTCCTCCTGAAGTAGAGGTTAAGGTTGAACAACCTGAGACAACACAACCTGGACCTCCTGTTGAGTCTCAGCAAGCTTCATCTTTTGATCCATAACAGGGTCAAACTCCCTCTCCTTCTAAACCTGTGAGGGAGGAACACCCAACTGAGCAAGACAAGACTGATCAACAAGGTACAGCTGACCAGTCTTGTCAGTTAAAGTCCTCAAAGAGGAGGAAAAGGATGGCTTCTAAACCAAAGTCAAAGAAGAAGAAGTATTCTGAATCATCCATCTCTATACCTTAGGATGAGTCAGATCAACCTGCGGAAGTGCATGAAGAGGCAGCCCAATCAACTCTAATTCAAGTGGCGCCTCTTGCATCTGAGAGACCCATCTTATACTGGACCTTCACAACTAATCTAGAGAGATGGCATGTGATCAGAGATCAAGGTGACGAAGATGTCTACACATGGCAAGACCTATTCAACCTACATCTACATGATCTTTTTGAGATGAGAAGATACTATGAGAGTCTGAATGATCCTCGCCATCTAATAAAGAAGGGCATGGTCATCATCATAATAAGGACTGTCAAAAGCTGAAGATCTTCAAATGTTTTGGTAGCATCAACCAAAGGGAAGTTTGTAAGGATTCCTGTAAGTCTGATGCAGCCAAAGCATCCAAAGTCTCTCTGCATGCACTGAAGAACAGAAGTAGAAACGCTTCGGAAGTTTTACACCTTGCACTATAAAAATTTTCTATGTGTAAAATCTTCTGAAGCCAAGACCAACATCTTCCGAAGCCAGTGAAGTCTTTCGAAGCTTCAAAGACAAAGTCTTCTGAAGCCAAAGAGTAAAGACAAATTTCTTCTGAAGACTTTTATGTACATGCTTTTATCTGATGTACTTTACCATAAAGCTGGACCACCTTTCCGTTGCAACTCTGTTCAGTCACCAACTTACATGAGTTGGTTAAAAGGTCCATGCTTTTGGTAACTATACATTGAGGTCTTTAGTCTGAGCTTTCTACTTTATGTACTTTTATCCTTTTTGTAATATATTAGGATGTGAGCTATGGCATGTTATAGTCACTAGTCAAAAGGCAATCAGCTTTTTGACTCTACATTTGATTTTGTTGTTGTCTAGTCTTATGTATCCAGGTGGCCTTCAAAGTATGGCCGACTGTAGGATGTAGTACAAACTATCTCAAGTACTTGTAACTTTCAATCTATGCTTTGAAACATTTTGTAAAAGAACTTGAGAAGCAATATACAACATTTTTGAAAACCAAATACTTGTGTTGTTAGTTGTCTTGTTGTGTCTCATTTTTACTTGTGTTCTTAGCATCTTTCACATAAGTTACTAGTTCCTTATTGTATCTGTTAAGTGTTCTAAGGAACTCTCCAAATTGTGTTGTAGTGTTGTAAGTGCATACCCTTCACCGATCCTGCAATCCGGCTTTAGATAGTAGTATATATAGTTTCTCATTGTAAGTCATGTATCATGCTTGTAAGAATCTTGTAAAAACCTTGAGTTGAGAGGTAATATATACTAGTATCTTGAAAAACCATTCTTTTGTGTTTTGTTTATACTTAGTATATTATTATCAACTCTTAGAGGATTTTGCATCATCTATACGAGTGAGACTAAGTGAGTTTGAGAGACCATAATTGCAGGACCGTTAAAGGGTGGTCACTTACAACACAATAACACAATGAGGAGAGATCTTTAGAACACTTAACAGATCAAATAAGGAACTGGTAACTTATATGTAAGATACTAAGAACACAAGTAAACTATGAGACAGGATTACAAACAACATAAGCGTATGGTTTTAAAGAATGTTGTATATTGCTCTCAAGTTCTTTTACAAGTATTACAAAGCATAAAAAGAAAGTTACAAGGACTTGAGATGCTTTATACTACATCCTACAACCGGCCATACTTTGAAGGCCAGTTGAATACATAAGACTAGACAACTACAAAATCAAATGTAGAGTCAAAAGGCAATTTGCCTTTTGACTATGACTATGACATGCCATAGCTCACATCCTAATATATTACAAAAAGGATAAAAGTACATAAAGTAGAAAGCACAGACTCAAGACCTCAATGTACAGTTACCAAAAGCATAGACCTTTTCACTAACTTGTGAAAGTTGGTGACTGAACAGAGTTGCAGCGGAAAGATGGTCCAACTTTATGGTAAAGTACATCAGATAAAAGAATGTTCATAAAAGTCTTCGGAAGAAATCTATCTTCTCATCTTAGCTTCGGAATACTTTGTCTTTGAAGCTTCAGAAGACTTCACTATTGGCTTCAGAAGATGTTGGTCTTGGCTTTGGATGATTTTACACTTAGAATATTTTCTAGTGCATGGTGTAAAACTTCCAAAGCAATTCTACTTCTGTACTTTAGTGCATGCATGCAGAGAGACTTTGGATGTTTCGGCTGCATCAGACTTATAGGAATCTTTACAAACTCTTCCTAGGTTGACAATCCTCATTATGATAATGACCATGCCCTTCTTCATTAGATAATGACCATGCCCTTCTTCATTGGAAGATCTTCAGTTGTTAACAATCCTCATTATGATAATGACCATGCCCTTCTTCATTAGATGGTCAGGATCACTCAGACTCTCATAGTATCTTCTCATTTCAAAGAGATCATGTAGAGGTAGGTAGAATAAGTCTTGCCATGTGTAGACATCTTAACCACCTTGATCTCTGATCACATGTCATCTCTCTGGATTAGTTGTGAAGGTCCAGGATAAGATGGTTCTCTCAGATGAAAGAGGAGCCACTTGAATTGGAGTTGATGGGGCTGCCTCTTCATGCACTTCCTCAGGTTGATCTGATTCACCCTGAGACTTGGAGGTGGATGATTCAGGCTTCTTCTTCTTCTTTGACTTTGGTTTAGAAGCCATCCTCTTCCTCCTCTTTAAGGACTTAAATGAGAAGACTGGCCTGCATTACCTTGTTGATCAGTCTTGTCTTGCTCAGTTGGGTGTTCCTCCCTCATAGGTTCAGAAGGAGAAGGAGTTTGACCATCCTGTGGATCAGAAGATAAAGCTTGCTGAGACTCAACAGGAGGTCCAGGTTGTGTTGTCTCAAGTTGTTCAACCTTAACCTCTACTTCAAGAGGAGCTTGACTTGAAGGGGAGTGGAAGTCAATGAGCTCTCCACTTTTGATATTCTGCTTGATTACCCTAATGTGCTCATCTATTATGGATAAAGACATAGGGCCAAGTCTCCTTTTGGAGAATCCATACAGCTTCAAGAAGCTCATCATCCTTTGTCTATCAGCAGACTTCTTCATACTCTTTTGGATGATGGCTCTTGACTTTACAGCCTATTCCCTCATCTTTCTCTTTGTTGCCTTTTGTTCTTTGAGCACTTGAAGTTCAAGTTGTTTGAGATAGTCAAAGTCAATGTACTCAAAGGACAAGGGAAGAAGTGTAGATGCCTGGTAGAGACCTGTGGCACTCAGGTAGTTGATCATATTTTCCCTATCTGTTTTTTGTCTACCTAAGGTTCTTATGTAGCTGACAAAGTCTCTTGCACAGGACTTTTTTTGAACTGGGGAGAGAGTAGGTTCATGCTTATACAGTATTTTCTGTCTCTACTCTTCTTTGATTTGAAGGAACAGCCTTGCATCCTCTGCTTCCTTCATCTCTCTTAACACTTCCATGTTAGCAAGTTCATTGAGTTCCTCTGAGGGGAGAGATATAATCTCATTAATGTCATAATTCATGGTCTGCAGGTAAGTAATCCTAACTGCCCTCAACTCATCAACTTGAGTGTTTGGTTTAGGGACAGCCCTGATTGCAGCTTGCATGAAGCCTGAAGACCCAGAGGAACTTTCTCCCCTTAGCTTCCTCTTCATCTCTCTCTCCTCCTCCTCAATCTCCTCAGGAGTTAAAATCCTTTTCCCCTTGTAACCCACAGACCTTTGTGACACAGGGTGAAGAGACCTTTGGCCTTCTTTGCTTGGTGTTGCATCCAAGCTCTGGCAAGAGAAAGGCTGTGATACACCTTCACCAACAGGTGTTTCACTGAGGGAATGAATTACTGAAGTAGTTGTTGGTGTGACAGGGCTCTTATGCTCTATCACTGGGCTTTCAGTCAAGGTTTACCCTTTGAAGCTAATCTTAGGGTCTGCCTCAACATCTAGTTGACTAATGACATTACCTAATTGCATTTGTCTCCTTCTTAGGCTGAACTCTTCAGTAATTATGTCTTGAATCCTTTGTGCTAGCCTTCCAGCTTGTCTAGATTGACTTGGGTTGACAAGTGGCATATTGATCAGGTCAAGACCTTCATAGTAGTTTAAGGTCTGAAAGTTGAATACCTCTTGTTGCCCTTGAACTCTTTGAAGAATGAGGGCTCTTCTATCATCATCATACCTCCACCCAATGATGTAGTTTTAAGTTCCTTGGGGTGGAGATGACATAGTCCTTGGAATGCCTTCCTCAAGGAGCCTCTGAATGAAAGATTCTAGAGAGTCCACAACAATATGAACTTGAGGAACTTGCTGAGTATGCATAATTGCAAGTGAGGATGGTGAGTCCTCAATGTCCATACTCCCTGAAGAACTCCCAGGTTCTGTGATTGCAATGACTTTCTCCCCCTTTTTGGTAGCATCACCCTCTTGCATAGGTGAGTTAGGAGTTCGGTCAATCACATCCATAGGTTCTTGTGTTCCTGGTTGAGCTCTCCTTAAAGGTCTCCCAACTAGTTTTTCCTAACTGATGTTAGTCACCTATTTTGAAGATGAGATATGTGCATGTTTTTGACAGTTTTTGCACCTTTAGTCTCAAATTCCCCTCATCTTCATTAGAAGAATCATTAGGGGATGAGAGAATTAGACCAAAGTCCTCATTCTCATCACCAGCTTCAAGTTCTTGGTTGCTGGATTTCCTTCGCTCACTGACAGCCTCAGTTGAAGTGTCAATGGGCTGAGTTGCCATGGTTGAGGTCTTAATGATGTAATCATTTGCAAAAATGAGAGCCTGTTCCATATGGATCTCCTGAACATGTTTAGAGTGGTCCACCTCAGTAATGCGTGACTGATGTAGGCTAGACAAAGGAGACTCAGGAGCACTCATCTCTCTTTGAGTAGGGGAAGAGTAGAGAGACTCATGGTACTCACTGTAACCCAAGTCTTCATCAGTATAGAATTCAAGGTTAGGAATGGGTTTATTTAATTCTAAAGGTTGGGGATGGTAACTATCCCCTAAAGGCTGTTCACTTGAGTGTTGAGACTTAGAGTGAAGGCTTAAGGCAGTTGGGCTAGTGAGCTCATCAGGCTGAGCATGAGGAACCTCAGCATAGATCTTTGAAGAAATTGGAGTGGTTTGCACCTCGGGGGAAGTGGGAGCTCTAGTATCCACTTCCTCTTGAGCAGGGGTTCGTTTGGATTTTCTTTGGTAGGTGAGGGTGATTTGTGGTCTTTTTGGTGGTTGAGAGGTAGAAGGTGTGGGTTCAAAAATAGCTTGTGTTGCTAGGTTGTCTCCTTGAGCAATGAGCTCTAACATTTTAGGGACAGGGACTATTTCTACCCTTGAGAAGCCTATAGTTAGCTTCTTCATGATTTTTATGATGTCGGGCTTCATCCGTCCCAATTTAAGAATATTACTTGTTTCCCTTAACTGTGATCCCAGTTCACAGTTGAGAATGTATTGAACATATCTATGAAACATGTAATACTCTAAGGAGTCCAAGTTAGCAAGCAAATTTGTGTAAACAAACTGAGAATACCTGAACTTGACCCCTTGAACCAATCCATGCATTATGAAGGAGAGATCCTCAGGAATCTGGTCCCACCCTCCATGCTTGTTTGACAAGCTGTGGATAACCACATGGAGCGGGTATTTCCACTGGGATGAGACCTTCCCTTTCCTGATGGTCTTTACAGAGAGATCTCCCTCATAGCCCATCTACACAAAGGAATGATTAACAGCTTCCTTTGGAAAGGACAACTCAACTTCTTCATCATCCAGCTGAAGATGAGTGTTGATGATGGCCGGAGTGATAAAAGTTGTCCTCCCTTGCACTGTGGCAGACAGTGTCTTCTGCCCATCCATGATGACCTCTTAACAAGTCTTCCAAAATTCAAGAAAATGATCCTCATAGAGAGTAGGATCAATGGTTAGGGAGGTGAAATAGTTGGATAAAGCCAGAAAGCGGCAAACCTCTGAGAAACTATCATCTTTCTCAGAGTTCAACAAAGCAACCTGGTTGTGTTGCCCATGAAGTTGCATGGAGAAATCAAGTTTGTTTCTGCGGTTTAGGTTGGCCAAGCTTAAAGGTGAAGGAAGGTGAAGAACTAAGGCGATTTCAGTGAATATAGGTTAGAGGTATAGTGCAGAGATGAAGAAGATAGTGAAAGAGGGGGGGAACCGTTGGGTATTTATGTGAAAAGGATTTAAGACAAAGTTAATGAAAGAAGATAAACTTTGAAATCCGAATGTCATTCCCACCTTTGAAAAAGTAGTTTAATTTTGCCCAAAACGTAGTTTTCTTAGAAGTCGAAAAATCTTCCGAAGGTTATTTTGCTTCGGAAGTTCTGAAGAAAAGCTTCTGAAGGCAAATTTGCTTCGGAAGATATTCCAAAGGTTTTTTGAGAATTTTGCTTAGGAAGAGATTTATTACTCATTTTATTCTAAAAAAATAAAAACTTCCAACAATAAATTGCTTTCAGAAGAAAATTGTTCTTTGAAAACATATATGTACTTTAGTGAAATTTAAGTTTTGGAAGATATTTCAGAAATTTCTTCTGAAGGCAAATTTACTGAAGTAGTTATTTTTTTTCTAAGACATAAGTTTCTTTCGAAGGTAATGATAAATGTTCCGAATGATAAAAAGATCAAGATTTGCAAAAATCTATGGAATGTCTTTTAAAAGGATTTTTTCTTCCAAAGAAAACAAGGGCTTATGAAGGTGATAAAATAGACAACTTAGGACACACAGATTTTAGAAATAATATGATTAAGTTTTAAGAAAAGCTACTCAAAGTTAATCATCCCAATAGCTGATACAAGATATTTGAATCTCTGTTCATCCATAGTCCAGCATCTGATTCTGAATCCAAAGCACTTGAGCACAGCAGCTTGCAGCAGCAATCTTCAGCAGTTGATGCAGACACACAAGATTGTTTCTTGCATTGCCAAGAGACTATCCTTCCACCAAGAAATTGACATCCCCTAGATGTAGACTTTGCAGTCATGTTGCAACCACCATAGTCACTATCTGTATAAGCATACAGACTGAAGTCAGAATTCTTTGGATACCAAAGGCCAAGTGATGGAGCAGCTTTAAGATATCTTAAAATTCTTTTGACAGTGATTAGGTGTGATATCTTGGGGTTGGCTTGATATCTTGAACAAATACACGTGGCAAACATGATATCAGGCTTGCTAGCTGTGAGCTACATAAGAGACCCAATCATTGCCCTGTAGAGATGCTCATCAACACTCCCCCTCAAGATTAGGTCCATGGGAGTGGTTCTGGCTGTTGGTGTCTTAGCAACCTTACAATAAGTCATATTGATTCACTTGAATTATGACTTCTACATACTTTGACTGACTTATGAATATGCCATTGTCAACTTGCTTCACTTGAATTCCTAGAAAGATATTGAGTTCCCGCATGGCACTCATTTCAAACCTATCCTTCATCAGCTTCTCAAAGTTTTTGTAGAGCTTTAGATTAGTTGACCCATAGATAATGTCATCCACATATACTTGAACTAGTATTATGTCATTTCCTGTTCCTTTGATGAAGAGAGCTTTATCAAGCCTGCAGACATAATCAGGATGATCAGGATCTGCAAACCCATGTGGTTGTCTGACATACACCTCTTCATCAATCATCCCATAGAGAAAGGCACACTTGATATCAAGTTGGTAGACCTTGAAGTTCTTAGATGCAACAAAAGCTAGGAATATCCTGACAGCTTCAAGTCTTGCTATAGGAGCAAAACTTCTATGTAGTCAATTCCTTCTTCTTAAGTATACCCTTGAACAAGTAGTCTTGCCTTGTTCTTGATGACAAGTCCTCTATCATCCTTCTTATTCCTGAACACCCATTTGGTTCCTATGGTAGTCTTTCCTTGAGGAAGAGGACATAGGTTCAAAACTTTTTGCCTTTTGAATTGAAGCAGCTCCTCTTGCATAGCTTCAACCCAACTTCCATCCTTTAGAGCCTCATCAATCTTCTTTGGCTCTATCTGAGACAAGAAACAAGAGTGAATAAAAACATTTGCATCATGGGTTTGTCCTCTTGTTCTTACCCCTGAATCAACATCTCCAATGATGTTTGTGGTAGGGTGAGACTGGTGGATCCTAAGTTAAGGGATCATAGAAAGTTACATAGAAAGATCTAAATTAGAGAAATTTTGATCTGGCAAAGAGGATTCACCCTCCACATCAGCACACTAATCAAGATTGACTTGATCCAATGAGTGTGTGACATCATTGATGTTGTCTTCAATGGAGTGGTTATCAGCATCAAGGAATTCTTGATCACTTTCAACACCACCATTTTCTCTAACATTTGAAGCGCCTTCATCTGAGTTTTGTGCCTCTAAGCTGGAATTTGAAGGCACCATAGAGGTATCAGTAGGATTTGTCATTGATGTGCTTGTAGAAACTTCATTTGTAGGATTAGTTACTACTGGAGCTGAAGTTGTGTAGCTTGAAGGTCTTCTCAGATCAAATCTTGGGTCAGGATCAATAGTAGGTAGGATATCTACGGATCCTGAAACATGCTCACAAGATTTGTTAAAACAGTTAGTAAGTAAATCAAGATCAAATAGCCAATCAGGACCAGAACCTTTCACACTGGGAGTGTGCTCATTGAAAGTCATATTGGCTGACTCCTCAACTACTATAGTTCTAATGTTGTATACTCTATAAGCCTTACCTCGAGAAGAGTATCCAATAAAATATCCATCATCTGATTTCCTAGCAAATTTGGTAATTTGATCTTTGGTATTCAAGATGGTGCAAGGACATCCAAATGACCTGATAAAACCAATAAAAGGTTTCCTCTTATGCCAAAGTTCATAAGGACTCTTACCATGTGTCTTGAATACTAAACCTCTGTTTTGCACATAGCAAGTAGTGTTCACTGCCTTTGCCCAGAAGGGGATGGGCAGTTTAGAGTTAGACAACTTAGTTCTTGCAGCTTCAATTAGTGTCTTATTTCTCCTCTCAACAACACCATTTTGCTAAGGAGTCCTGAGAGCACTTTATTGTTTTATAATACCCTTTCCATCACAAAATGTATCAAGGATTTGGTTCTTGAATTCAGTTCCCTGATCACATCTTATGGTTTTGATATTGTGATCACATTGATTCTCAATCTTTAAGATGAAATTCTTTAGAAATCTCAGGGGTCTCATCCTTAGTTCTAAGAAAGAAGACCCTAGTGAATCTTGTAAAGTCATATGTGATCACCAAACAATAAGAGGTCCTTCCTAGACTCATTATACTGGTGGGACCAAAGAGATCCATATGTAATAAGTGTAGGGCAGTAGTGATGGAGTTTCTTTCCTTTGGCTTGTGAGATACCTTGTGTTGCTTCCCCTTCAGACATGCAAAACAGTGGTCATTACTTGTAAACTCTTTCTTTGTCATTCTAGTTACCAAATCATTCTTAATTAATTTATTCATGTTTTTAAAGTTTACATAGCACATTCTTTTATGCCAGAGGAAAGACTCATTACTATTTGCTTTAGATAGAAAGCATGAAACTTCTCCTGAGGGAGATGTTTCTTGCAAATCCATCTTGTACATGTTCCCTTTTCTGGGGGCTCTGAGCAGGATATGCACATGTGGAATGACCACCCCGGGCCTGAGAACAATGCACTCATGCTCAGTAAAGAGCATGTTATGACTCTGGTCAGAAAATTGGGATACACTCAGGAGATTGTACCAAACCTCCTTGACAAAGTTTAGCTTCTCAATGCTAAGCGTACCATTTATGACCCTGCCCCTCCCTGTAATGTAACCTCCTACATCTCCTCAAAAAGCAGCTGGTCCTCCATCAATTCTTCCAAACTTTTAGAGTAGTGACCTATTGCCTGTCATGTGCCTAGAATAGCCACTGTCAATGATCCATACATTTTTGTTTGTCTTCAGTTGTTCCTGCACAAAAGAGATGATTAGTTATATTTGGAAACCCAAGCCTCATTGGTCTTGGCTCAACAAAAGAAGTTAAAGATAATGCAATAGTAATTGATCCTATAGTCATGTTTTGAGGATCATTTGCTGATGTTGATGAAGAACTTTCTGCCACTTGGTCTTTCTTTGTCTTCCACACCACCTTTGGAAGCTTAGACTTGACCTTCACTACTTCGAAAGTTTTGTTGACTTTGGAAGTTTTGATGACTGGACCTTCGGAAGATCTTGCTTTCACTACAGCAGGCTTTAGTGCTTCGGAAGTATTCCTTTCTTCCGAGACCAAATTTTCTTTCGAATGCAAGTTTCCATTTGTCTTCTTTTTCATTTTGGAGCGTCCAAAGGAAAAATATTTCCCTTCCGAAGCTTGCTTCTTCTTCTCCAAACTATTAGAAGTTTCTTTCATGGTCATATGGAGAGTACTCTTTGGATTGTAAACATAATCTTGAGAAATATGAGAAGTACTTCCACACATAACACAGTCCATTTTCTCCCTTCTAGGAGTCTTCTTTTGTAAACAAAGCTGAACTTGATCACTTTCGTTATCCATCTTCATCTTTGCAGATGTTGTGGCAATTCTTGTGGGGATAGAGCTACCTTGGGAGCTGAATGGTTCAGGTTGTACAATAGTGGTGCACAACTGATCAGCCTTCTTCTTGGTGATGGAATGATTTGGACAAGAACTAGAATTCTTGTAATTGGATTTCAAGTTTGTGTATTCAGCCTTAACCACATCAAATCCTGCAGAGATGAAGACTGTTTTCTGTGCAGAGTTGAAGGTGGCCTTGATTTCTTTAGCCTTCTTGGACTTTCTCTTGGCTTTCCTGATCAAGTTCTTCTTCTTGGACTTGGTCATCCCAACAGTTTTACTCTCCTCAGAGGGATGGTGACCCTTCTTAGAATGCTCTTCTTCACTCTTCTCAGA
Source organism: Flaveria ramosissima (assembly GCA_025215565.1). NCBI lineage: Eukaryota > Viridiplantae > Streptophyta > Magnoliopsida > Asterales > Asteraceae > Flaveria > Flaveria ramosissima. The sequence continues at coordinate 62,149,696 of CM046041.1, forward strand.
GCCATTCTTCACCATCTCCTATTCATCCACTTCAGCCAAAGGATCTATGAAGGAAAGCTCATCTTCACAAGTTCCACACCTAGGAGATCTTACAGACAAGATTGTGTGTGGAGAAGCTATCTCACTAGATCCCAGTCCCTGCTTATTTTCATAACAAATTTTGCATGCAAGGATGAGGATATTATGTTCTTGAAGGTCTCTTCTTCAAGAACAAATTTTTCTGCCCTGGCTTTGCTGATCACTAGCTCAGCCTGGCATTCAGTTAGCTTAGTTATGAGGTCTTTGATCTGAGTCCTGTAGTTGGTGTGCTCATGTTTAAGAGTTGAAATAGTTTTCTCTACGTCCTCTATCTTTAGTTTATAATCATTTTCAACTCTTTTAAAATAAGCTTTTAAGCTATTTAAGGACTGAAGATCAGATTTCATTTCTAAGTTATAGGACCTGTATCTATTTACTTTAGCAATACATTCAGGAGTACAAAGATGTTCCAATACCTTGGCTTCATCGTGGTCTTCCATGAGTGCTTGGTTTGGAGAGGCATCTTCCACCTGAAAGCTCCAGTCAAAGCCTCCTTCTTCAACAGCAACTGCAGCTTCCTGCTTTGGCTTCTAAATTTGTGGAGCTCTATCAGTGTAGTTTGGTCTGGCTTGTGTTTGGCCACTATTTATTCTTGGTGCCTTACACTCCCTTGCATAGTGTCCCATCTAGTTATAGTTGTAACACTTTACTTTGCTTTTATCCAGCCCAGACTTTCCACTGGCTGCATTGCTTGGTAACTTCCTCCCTATCCTCTTGTAGAACTTCTTTGCTCTGTGAGTGAGAAGAGCCATCTGCTGGACTATCTCCATGTATCTATATCATCTGGATGGATACAGTCCAGGTCTTCAAGGGTGAAGAGAAAATTGCTTGTGCTCTCATCAGCAGAGACAAAAGCATGATAAGAACTTGTTTCTTGGAATGGACTTCCTTTAGTGTAGCTTTCTCTTGGAGTCTCTGGGAGGGTGATGAAAGGACCCTTTTGTGAGTTGTCAGGGTAGCATATAACATGATGTTGTGGTTCAATGCTTTCCCTTTCAACCACATGGAGGGCTGAACTCAGTTGATTGCTGGAGTTACTAGTTGAGTTTTGCATGTTCATCTCCATCTGGTATCCACTAAGAATACCATACAACTCTATAAGAGTAAGAGTCTTAAGCTTCTCAGTCCTCTTGATAACAACACAATAATATGTCCATTGTCTAGGAAGAGAGGACGTGAACTTCCTCACAATGTCCCTGTTCTCAAGAGTTACTCCAACATCCATTAGAGTATCCATAATTTCAACATACCTGAAGTATTGTTGAGTCATGGTTTCACCTACCTTGAAGGTGAAGTTTTCAAACTTCTGCTTCAGGAGATCCTTCTTATTCTCATTTGCTTTATTGGACCCCTCATACATAAGCTTCAATGTTCCCATAGTTGTTTGGCAGTTTTGCACTTCTTGAAGCCTCTGTAGATGGAGTTTGGAAGAGCAGTTTGAAGGGCTGTCATGGCTTTCTGATCAATCTCTATTCTTTTCCTGTCTTCGTCAGAATAAACAGCCACAAACTTTGGAATCATACCACCACTAGTAGCTGTAGTGGTGCTTGGTATGTAAGATCCTTGAACAACAGAGTCCCACATCCTGGAGTCTTGAGACTTGATAAAGCCTTCCATTCTTTGACACCAAGTATCAAAGTCTTCAAGAGTGATCGGTGGAGACTTTGTCATAGTTCCAGTTTCCATATCAGCGTTAGTAATAGTTGTCATTTGAGTTATTAAGTATTGTGTGTGTAAGGATTCCTATAAGTCTGATGCAGCCAAAACATCTAAATCTAAAGTCTCTCTGCATGCATGCACTAAAGAACTGAAGTAGAAATGCTTCGGAAGTTTTACATCCTACACTAGAAATATTCTAAGTGTAAAATGTTATGAAGCCATGACCAACATCTTCCAAAGCCAAAAGTGAAGTCTTCAGAAGCTTCAAAGACAAAGTCTTCCGAAGCCAAAGAGCGAAGACAAATTTCTTCCGAAGACTTTTGAGGATATGCCTTCATTTGATGTACTTTACCATAAATCTGGACCACGTTTCCGCTGCAATTCTGTAAAGTCACAAACTTACATGAGTTGGTAAAAGGTCCATGTTTTTTGTAACTGTACATTGAGGTCTTGAGTCCATGCTTTCTACTTTATGTACTTTTATCCCTTTTGTAATATATTAGGATATAAGCTATGGCATGTCATAGTTACTGGTCAAAAGGCGAATCTGCCTTTTTACTCTACATTTGATTTTGTAGTTGTCTAGTCAATTGTATCCAACTAGCTTTCAAAGTATGGCCAGCTGTAGGATGTAGTATAAAGTATCTCAAGTACTTTTAACTTTCTTCATGCTTTGTAACACTTGTAATAGAACTTGAGAAGCAATATACATCATTCTTGAAAACTAATTACTTGTGTCATTTGCCATCTTGTTCTTTCTCATATTTACTTGGGTTCTTAGTATCTTTCATTAAAAGTTAACCAGTTCTCGATTTGATTTGTTAAGTGTTCTAAGCAACTCTCCTCATTGTGTTGTTGTGTTGTAAGTGCATACCCTTCACCCGTCCTGCAGTGTGTGTGAGGGATCTTAAGATGGTGAGATCTTATATCAAGAGCTTGGAATGCTCTGATACCAAATGCAGGACCGTTTAAGGGTATGCACTTACAACACAACAACACAATGAGGAGAGTTCTTTAGAACACTTAATAGATCAAATAGGGAACTGGTAACTTATATGAAAGGTGCTAAGAACACAAGTAAATATGTGAGACAGAACAAGATAGCAAACAACACAAGTGTATAGTTTTCAAGAAGGTTGTATATTGCTTCTCAAGTGCTTTTATAAATGTTTCAAATCATAGATAGAAAGTTACAAGTACTTGAGATACTTTATACTACATCCTAAAGTCGGCCATACTTTGAAGGCCAGCTGGATACATAAGACTAGATAACTATTAAATCAAATGTTGAGTCAAAATGTAGATTGCCTTTTGACTAGTGACTATGACCTGTCATAGCTCACATTCTAATGTATTACAAAAAGGATAAAAGTACATAAAGTAGAAAGCTCAGACTCAAGACCTCAATGTACAGTTACCAAAAGCATGGACCTTTTCACCAACTCATGTAAGTTGGTGACTGAATAGAGTTGCAGCGGAAAGGTGGTCCAGCTTTATGGTAAAGTACATCAGATAAAAGCATGTTCATAAAAGTCTTCGGAAGAAATCTGTCTTCACTCTTTGGCTTCGGAAGACTTTGTCTTTGAAGCTTCGAAAGACTTCACTTTTGGCTTCGGAAGATGTTGGTCTTGGCTTCGGAAGATTTTACCCTTAGAATATTTTCTAGTGCATGGTGTAAAACATCTGAAGCATTTCTACTTCTATAATTCAGTGCATGCATGCAAAGAGACTTTGGATGTTTTGGCTGCATCAGACTTATAAGAATCCTTACAATTAGTGTATTCATCTCGTCTTAATAATCATACAACGCTTATACATGTGGAAATTCATAGATAGATTGCCATCGAGGTGGGAAAGACATTTGAAGCTAATATTCCATTTCTTTTTGCTAAAATGAACAATTCTATTGCAATTATGTTGAAGAAAAATGGAAAAAGAATGAAGTGACTATAGAAAAACCAACAAATAATATGGGAGCAGCGCCAATCGTTGAAGTCGAAAACATCACTGCACGTATACAGACTTCATTGTTTGCAAACCATTGCAATTCAAAGGTGAAATTGACCCTTTGGTGAGCCAAAGGTGGATAACAACCATGAAGACTATTTTTAATACATGTCATTGTGTCCCGTGCGATGAGATGGAGCTGAATAGACAGAAAGAGAAAGGCTGATGTTATGGTTCCTGTAGTACCTACGAAGAAACTAAAATTTATAAAGCCTGTAAAGAGTGCAGGCTTAATCAAAGAGTAAGGCAGCTGTTAGTTTTGTGGGAAGTGACATCTTGGAGAATGTCATTATAAGAGCCCAATTTGTTATAAATGTGGGAAACCATGGCATACCGCACCACAGTGTATGAGCCCTATAAACTTATGTTATATTTGCTATAAGCGGGGTCATATGAGAAATGAATGTCCAGAGTTGAAAACAAGGGCTGCCAAGGCCGCGGAAAGATCAAGGGCCGTAGAGAACGTTAAATAGTTGGAAGATCCAAAACCACAGGGCAGGGCTTTTCAAATTACTACAGAAGAAGCAAAGCCAGAACTTGACGTCGTCACATGTACATTTCTAGTCAATTCCCTCTCTGCATATGTTTTATTTAATTCTGGAGCTAGCAGATACTTTGTATATAGAAAATTTGCCTGCCATAGTTCTTTTGTTAGAGGAAACTAGTAAATGTATTAGAAGTTGACATTGCTAGCCATAAAAGTTTCCCGTATCTGAAATATGTCAAAACTGTAAAGTAAATATTCAAGGAGAAGAATATGTTATCGACCAAATTCCAATAGAACTAAAAGAATTTAATGTTATTATTGGGATGGATTGGTTGTCATAACACCATGCGTCGATAGTCTGCATTTAGAAGATTGTTCAGTTTGTGTCACCAATGGGAGAACAAATCTCTATCTATGGACAAAGAAAGAGGAACATAATTGTATGCTCAATGGCGAAAGCCAAGAATTACATAGGACATGGAAATCAAGCGTTTCTAGCCTACTTCGCTGGTAAAGACATGAAAGAAAAGAAACTTGATGAAGTCCCTATAGTTAAAAAATTCCAAGATGTTTTCCCTGACGAGCTTCATGGTGTTCCATAAAAAACGGAAATAAAATTCAAAATTGATTTAGTTCTGGGAGCTAAACCTGTTGCTAAATCACCATATCGACCGACACGAAATGAAATAAATGAATTAATGTCTCTAATCGAAGACCTCTTGGATAAAGGCTTTATTCGACCAAGTGTTTCACCTTGGGGCGCACCTATCTTGTTTGTTAAAAAGAAGGAGCGAAGCATGCGGATGTGCAATGATTAACATGAATTAAATAAGCTGACAATCAAAAATAGGTATTCTTTGCCTGGAATTGATGATCTTTTTGACCAACTACAAGCTGCTTGCTGGTTCTCAAATATCGACTTAAGGTCAGGTTATCATCAAGTAAAGGCACAAGAAGAAGATGTACCTAAGACAACTTTTTGTACTTGTTATGGGCACTATGAATTTGTTGTGATGTCATTTGGTTTAACAAATGCTCTAGCGATTTTCATGGACCTCATGAATCGAGTATGTAAACCTATGCTTGATCGTTCTGTCATTTTTTTTATTGATGATATTCTTATCTATTCACGATCTGAAGAAGATCATGCTCAACATCTTCGTGAGATTCTCAATATGTTAAGAAAAGAAAACTTATATGCAAAAACTTCTAAATGTGCATTCTGGCTTCGAGAAGTCCAATTCTTAGGTCATGTGGTCAATGCGGATGGTATTTTGGTAGATCCCACCAAAATAGAGACTATTATGAAATGGTCACCTCCTAAGACCCCAACTGAAGTCAGAAGCTTTCTCGATTTAACCGGTTATTATCGACGTTGTATTCAGGATTTCTCGAAGATAGCTTATCCGTTGGCAAAGCTAACTCGAAATAATTCCAAATTTGAATGGAACCCAGAACAAGAAAAGGTGTTCCAACTTTTAAAACATAAGTTAACTAAAGCTCCTGTCCTGGCATTACCATATGGAACAGAAAGTTTTGTAGTTTATTTTGATGCCTCAAGAGTCGGATTGGGTTATGTGCTTATGCAAAGAGGGAAGGTAATAGCTCATGCTTCGCGACAACTGAAGTCACATGAAGCCAAGGGTTACATCATTGGAAATGAGCATGTTTTGTCTCAAATGGAGAGATAAGATTTGATGCCAAGGGTTACATCATTGGGAAAGGTTTTGTCTCAAATGGAGAGATAAGATTTGATGATGTTAACCATGTGGAGAACCTCAAATACAATCTTTTGAGTGTCAGTCAAATGTGTGATAAAGGGCATGTTGCACTTTTCATAAGTCAAAACTGTAGGATTCTGTCTTCCAAAGTTTTGCACAAGATTGACAAGATATTTGATGAATATACTCTCCTGAAGGCCAACAGGATTGGAAGAGTTTATGCTTTAGATCTATCAAAGAAAATTGATCTTAAAGGCCATCCATGTCTGTTCTCCAAAGCCTCTCCTCAAGAATCTAAACTATGGCATAGAAGGCTTGGTCATGTGAATCTTAAGAACATGAATCAACTCATTCATCATGGTTTAGTGAGAGGTTTGCCATTGAAGGAGTTCAAGTGTGATGATAACTGTCCAGCTTGCTTAAAAGGAAAGCAACACAAAGCTTCATTCCCTCCTATAGAAGAACCCAAGTCCACTGCCTGCTTGCAATTACTACATATGGATCTCTTTGGTCCTTTGAGAGTAATGAGCATGGCAAAGAAAAAGTACTGTCTGGTAATTGTGGATGATTATTCCAGATATGTATGGACTTTCTTCTTGCATTCCAAGGATGAGGCTGATCAAAGTATCATCTATTTTGTGTTACATGTGGAAAAGCAGCATTCACTTCCAGTCAAATGTGTGAGAAGTGATAATAGGACAGAGTTTAGCAATCACACTCTTGATGAATTCTATTTGTCTAAGGGAATCAAAAGACAATATAGTATTCAAAGAACTCCAGAGCAAAATGGAGTGGTGGAGAGAAAGAACATGACCCTTATTGAAGCCGCAAGGACAATGTTGACTGACTCAGGTTTGCCACCAACCTTTTGGGCTGAAGCTGTCAACACAGCTTGCTATGTTCAGAATAGGGTATTAGTGAATCAGAGGGTGATGAAGACTCCTTATGAGCTCTTACATCATTTGGCCCCTTTGATTTCATTCTTTAGAGCATTTGGGTGTCCATGTTATATTATTAACACAAAGAATATACTTCAGAAGTTTGAATCCAAGGTGGATGCATGGTATTTTGTTGGGTATTCTTCTACTTGCAAGGCATACAGAGTTTTCAATTGCAGAACAAAGATTGTTGAAGAAACTTTGCATGTCAAGTTTAATGAATCTCCAAAAGACAAGATTCCTCAAAACCCTGTCGAGATGTTTGACTTGGACATACTGCAATATGGTCCATATCAGCCTCCACCTGTTGTTGTTTCTGAAGTTTCATCCTCTCCATCTGATGATACAAATGCAAGTTGTAGTGATCATCTGCCTGTTTCTACTACACTTGATGTTCCTGTAGTCTCAGCAGCTCCATCCACAACAAATGCTGATGAAATCTTTGAATCCTCTACTTCATTTGAACTGCCATCTCAGTCTAGGTTTCAAGAGTCTGAATCAACATCTGTTGCTGCTGAATCTCCTACAAACACTTGCACAGATATTATTGCATATCAAGAATTGAAGAATCATCCCATATCCCAGATCATTGGTGATATTAATGCTGGTGTTTCAACAAGAAGTCAATTGTCCAATTTCTGTCTCTATGCTCTCTTCATCAGTCAGCAAGAGCCAAAGAATTATCATGTGGCCTTAAGGGACAATGGATGGGTTGAAGCCATGCAGCTTGAGCTTCTTCAATTTCAAAAATAGCAAGTGTGGGAACTGGTTCCTCTACCCCAAGGTAAGTGTGCAATAGGCACTAAATGGGTGTTTAGGAATAAAACTGATGAAAAAGGCCAAATTGTCAAGAACAAGGCCAGACTGGTTGTACAGGGGTTTTCACAAGTAGAAGGTATTGATTATGATGAAACCTTTGCCCCTATAGCCAGACTGGAAGCAATTAGATTGTCTTTAGCTTATGCTGCTTTTCATAACCTTAAAGTTTTTCAAATGGATGTCAAAAGTGCATTTTTATATGGTAAAATAAAAGAAGAAGTTTATGTGTGTCAACCACCAGGTTTTGAAGATCATAAACATCCTGATTGGGTATATAAGCTTGATAAGGCTCTTTATGGGTTGAAACAAGCACCTAGAGCCTGGTATGAAACATTATCTAACTTTCTTCTTCAAAATAATTTCACTAGAGGCTCCATAGATAAAACTTTATTCATAAAGAAAGCAGGCATGCATAAGCTCCTTGTTCAAATTTATGTTGATGATATTATTTTTGCATCATCTGATCCACAGTTGTGTGATGCATTTACTAAATTGATGCAACAAAAGTTTGAAATGAGTGCCATGGGAGAATTACAGTTCTTTCTGGGTCTGCAAATCAAACAACTGACTGATGGAACTTTCATTCATCAGTCAAAATACACAAAAGATTTGTTAACCAAGTTTGATTTACAAAACTGTAAACCCTGTTCAACTCCCATGTGCAGTACCACACAACTGGATGCTGATCAAAAAGGTAAAGCAGTTGATGAAACTCTTTACAGATGTATGATTGGTTCCTTGATGTACCTAACAGCTTCTAGACCAGATATTATGTTTGCACATTGTGTCTGTGCTAGATTTCAGGCTGCTCCTAAGGATTCCCATATGATTGCAGTCAAGAGGATCTTTAGATATTTGCAAGGAACTCAATCTCTAGGACTATGGTATTCCACTGGGCACTCTTGCAAATTGGTTGCTTTCTCTGATAGTGACTATGAAGGGTGTAAGTTAACCAGAAAATCAACTTCTGGTGGATGCCAATTTCTAGGCAACTGTTTGGTTTCTTGGCAGAGTAAGAAACAAACTTCAGTTGCTACATCCACAGCTGAAGCAGAGTATATTGCAGCTGCAAGCTGTACATCTCAGGTACTCTGGCTTCAAAATCAATTATTGGATTATGACATTACAGAGACTAAGACTCCTTTATTAATGGATAGTGCTTCAGCTCTTTGTATTGTTAAGAATCCTGTCCACAATTCTAGGACCAAACATATTGAGATCAGACATCATTTCATCAGGGATTGTTATGAAAAAGGTCTGATTGATCCAAAGTTTGTGCCTAGTGCTGATGAGCTTGCAGATATATTTACTAAGCCTTTGGATAGTGCAACTTTTCATAATCTTGTACTCAGGCTTGGAATGCTGCAACTAGAATAGTTTGACAACTACTGATGCTCTTAGTCAATAAATACTGATGAGCATTAGTATACTTTTGTCAAAAATAAGTGCTGATAAGTCATTTTATCTTCAGCAGTTTTTATAACCACTGAAGACTAAATTACTTAAAAAGTACTGAAGTACTTCATTTGTTGCAAAGTACTGATGTAGTTCAAACTACTGAAGTCTTTTATAATAAATAAGTACTGATGAACAATGAAACATCTGAAAATCAGATGATCTGATGAGTAAGTGTTAAGGTCATTGAAACAGCTGAACTTTGTGAATTGACGACAACTACTGTTTCATTTCAAAACAACTGAAGCCAAAACCAAGTCTTCAGTAGTTTTACAACTACTGATGACCAACACCAAGTCAAACAAGCCACCAACCTCTGTTTCAGGCACCATTTCTCAGGGAGAGAACCCCTCTGAGCAAATGGCTGCTGCTTTCAAATCTTCCTTACCTCTCATCACTCCCATCATCACTACTATTTTCCATCAAACCATTGATGAGAGGATTTCCTCATATCTTAAAACCCTTGTGGATGATGCTGTGCCAAAGAAACTTTCTGAACTTCAAACCCCTGAACTCAATGCAACCAAAAAGGGGGAGTCTAAGTCAGTGAAAGATGATAAAAGGAAAAGAGTTGAAGAGGAAGAAGCCAAGGAGGAAAATAAAGGCAAAGAGATCATTACTTACAAAAGAAAGAAGAGTGTTGGTGAACAAACTGAGGATGAGAAGAGGTTGGATGAGATGATCAAAGAAGCTGATGAGCAACATAGTAGATCCATGGACAGGATCATTGATCAGCTCTTCAGGCAAGGATTTGATACTGCCAAACTTGATTCAGAGATCAGAAGGCTTGAGATTCAGGAGATTGAGAATCGATGGGCAGGCAGCAATGAAGAAGAAAGGGAAAGATTGGAGGCTATGATCAGATTCCTATCCAAACACTTGGGAAGACCTATCATTGAGATCAAGTCATGGTCCAGAGATAGCATTTTGGAGATAACCACCAAAATATGCTTCTCTGAAAGCTTCAACAAAGGTTTAATCATAGAAGCTCTGGATGAAGCTGGTGCTGGGAAGAGATCTGACATGGCTAAGTTATCCAAAGCCACCCTCATAAATAAAATGATAGAGCAGCCTTTCAAATCTCCCTTACCAAAACAACCTTTAAAACCAACCTCACAACCAAAACAACCAACCTCTCAACCTCCAAAACAATTACCCTCACAATCCTCAAAACAACCAACCTCACAACCCTCTAAACCAACCCCTTTACCTAAGAAACCCATTCAATCTACCACCAGTGATGCACCTAAAAGAAAAAGAAGGTTGATGAGGATGGAAGAAGAAGAAGAAGAGGATGAAGAGGATAATCTGCCAATATCTGCTATTATGGAAATGAAGAAACTTAAGCCTAGTAGTCAATCACAAACAATAACTCCTGAAACTCAAAGGCAAATGGTTAAAGTTAAGATTGAAGAAGAAGAACAGCAGAAGCAGCATGATGAGCAATTTCTTAAAATGGTTGACAAGGACTTCCCTCAGTCCTCATCCATTCAAGCAATGAAGAAACAAGCTCAGAGGCTGTACACTCTTAGACATACATTCCAACATCAAAGAGAAAGAGTGAGGATTTGGCCAGACCCCAGGGTAAGTTCCAGAATACATAAGAAGAACATACCAAGTAGATATCATGGCCAAGTGAGAAAGACTTTGAATGCTGCAATTATGTTGGCCATGGTAGTCTCACCCTGGGAAATTATTGAAGAATTCAAGAGAGCACACACCTCAAAAACAACCCCTATGTCTATACTTGAGAACAAAATGATCAAGAAGGGGTTGTTATACAAAAGACTTGAAGATCTTCAAAAGAGTGAACTCCAGTTGCAGCTTGAAGCCTCTCACCCAGATGAATTTGCATACAGAGAGATCACAACTGTTGAGTTGAAGAATGGGAAGACAGTACGGTATCTGTCTGAATACTATGGGCCTGAATTCTTCTTTGAGGGAGAAGTAGAAGAACTCACCAAGGAGGAACAAGTTGTTCTCCTTGAGGCCTATGCAAGGGAGTCTTACAGACTCATCAATGGGAAATAGGTTTCATGGTTGGGACAAGACTCTGTGTCCAGTTTCCCCAAAACAGAGTTCCCTTCCATACTTAGCCAATCAAAAGATTAGAAACCTTTTTCCAGCCTATGCTTATATGACTACCTCTGAAGCTGATCAAGAGATTATTTCTGCCAAAGAATAAGTGGGATCATCAATAAAGTTAGAGGTTTTGGCTGCATTGGTTCAGGGGGAGTTTGTTGGACCAAAAGAACCAATGAGCCTGATCAGAAAAACCTCTAAGTCCCACAGACGTTACAACTACTGAAGAAGATCACAACAGCTGAACACATCAGCTGATTACAAAGGTCTGAAGACAAAGTCTGAAAGTAAAGAACTGAAGACAAAGTCTGAAAGTGAAGTACTGAAGACAAAGACTGAAGACCAGAGTGATCAATAGTTGTCACAACAGCTGAAGTTGTTAACTTCAGTAGTTGTGATGGTTTTCCCTTTTCAGTACTTGTAATTTTTCCTTTCAGTAGTTTATTGTTTCAGTAGTTATAGGTCAGTAGTTTTATGTTTTTGTACTTAGCATTCTCTGAGATGTGAGAACATTTCAGTAGTTTGCATTATTTCAGTTGTTTGTATAATTCTGTTAGATGTCACTATCAAGTGACATTAGCAGACGTCACATTCCTCTATATAAGGGATGTTGACCTAGTTGTATTCTAACCGAAGCATTACGCGTGAATGAAAACATTCCTTTAACAGAAATATTCTCTCTCTATAATTGTTATTATGTGTTTGCATATTCATCACTTTCTTGCTTGAATTCAATCTTATTTTGTTATATTCCGCTGCAAAAATTCAAATCTAATTGATCCGATCCTATCAAAATTACCCAACCCATGATCTTGAACTGGCGGCAGTCGTATCTGCATTGAAGATCTGAAGGCATTACTTGTATGGTACGAAGTGCCCTATCTACACTGATCATAAAAGTCTGAAATATTTCTTTGATGAGAAGGAATTGAATATAAGGCAACGATGATGGTTAGAACCGGTCAAGGTGTGGCTTTCACCTTGTCGGGATACATCTCACTCATCTTCTGCACAGGCTACACCATGAGGATCTTGTATGCCCAAGACACATACAAGATTGATATGGTTAGTACGTTATGATCCAAGTAGGGTCATACCCAATAACAAGCTAAACAAACCCCAATAAATATTTATTTGTTGATGTGATCATACAAAAGAATATTGACACTAATTTGGAAAATGGGCTTTCCAAATTATTGCTTTTGAAATAGAACAATATTATATGGATAATTTGTTCATGAGAAGTTATTTGTATTATTATTTGAGTGGGTTAATTAATAACAAATAAAAGTGTGTTCAAGTTATAAAATTAAAAGGGGTTTTAATTTTATAAACATATGAGTTAAAGAGTGTGATATTTTATAAAATTAAAATGGGGGAAACCCATTTTGAAGGTAATTTTCGACCACCCCTTAGAGTTCCCTCTCCTTGGAATTCCTTTTCTTGTTTCATGCAAGAGTTAAACCAAAAACACACTCCACTAAATACACACTCTCTCACACACACATAGCAATTCTCTCTTCTTGTTTCTAGCTGAAATATTTCGGATTTGAAGTGGTTTCTAGCTGAAATTTTTGGTTTTGATAAGAGGTGCAAGAAGAAGACCTTGGTGTTGCACTTCCTAACAAGTTGGGGTTTGCAAGGGCTTGTGGGTATACTAGCTTAAGGTCTTCTCCTTTGGAGGCTTGGATTCAAGAACATCATCATCTTTTTCATCTAACATCCATCTCTAATCTCTTTGTTCTTAGAAAGGTAGCATTCTATGAACTCCCTATGGTTGGTGTTGTTTGATAGCATTTCTTTTCACATACATGATCCTCATTCGTGGGTTTGTTTTGTTGGTAAATAAATGGCTAAACAAGTTTAATGTTACATTATATCCACTGCATTTTTGTTTAAATGGTTAAACAATCTTTGATAAACATGTTACAAAGCCAACACAAGGATTATGACTGTGAAATACTTTATCATCATAGTAAAGTTAATGTTATAGCTGATGCTTTAAGCCAGAATGAGAATTAAACTCTAGTTAAAGTAAAGTCATATAAACTGATAGTGAATTCAGACTTATTTGATCAAATTAAAGTTGCACAAGTGGAGGCACTGAAAGAAGAAAATATGAGGCGTGAATGAATTATTGGTCGAATTCAATATTTTGAATAAAATGATAAAGGAATTAAAGTTCGTTTTGGACGAATTTGGATTCCTCAAACATGTAATGTTAAAACCATGATTCTTAATGAAGCGCACAAGTCGAAGTATTCAATTTATTCAGGTGCAACCAAGATGTATAACGATTTGAAGAAAGAGTATTGGTGCACTGAAATGAAAAGAGATATTGCTAAATATGTTGAAAAGTGTTTGACTTGTTTACAAGTTAAGGCTGAACACCGGAAACCATACCGGAAAATGCAACCATTAGAAATTTCATTATGGAAGAGGGAGCATATCACGATGGATCTCGTAACGAAACTTCCAAAAACTGCAAAAGGATATGACATTATATGGGTATTTGTTGAACGTCTGACAAAAAATGTTCACTTTATACCCATTTGTGAAAACTATTCTACTGAATGAATGGTGGAAGTATACGTTAATGAGGTGGTGTCAAGGGATGGTGTGCCAGCATCTATTGTATCAGATAGGGACACGCGTTTCACCTCAAGATTTTGAAGGAAATTTCAAGAAGGAATGGGTACCAAATTATTAATCAGCATTACATATCATCCATAGACCGATGGACAAAGCGAGAGAACGATTCAAACGCTCGATGATATGCTACGTTCATGTATTATTGATTTTGGTGGTACTTGGGACAATATTTGCCCTTAGCAGAGTTCTCTTATAATAATAGTTGTCATTCGAGCATTTGAATGCCAATGTTCGAAATGCTTTATGGTAGAAGGTGTCGCACTCCTGTGTGTTGGGGAGAAATCGGACAAATAGAAATTGCAAATAAAGAAGTGGTGGAACCAACGAATGAAAAGATTGATCAAATCAGAGCGCATTTAAAGGCAGCTCAAGATCGATAAAAGTCGTATGCTGATAAACGAAGACGTCCGATTGAATTTCATGTGGGAGACTATGTTATGTTGAAAGTCTCTCCGTGTGAATCCAAGGATCGCAATCAGAAAATATCAATGTTAGATTGGAATCGAATTAATGATTGCGGAATGATCATTAATCGTTGCTTAATTGATTAATTATTATAAATCAAAGACAATGAAAATTAATAATAAAGAGAGCAAAATGATTTCAACACAATAAATGAAAGAACAAGTTTTGATTCAAAAGAATTCCATTAAAACTTATTAATGATTACAAATGAACAAATAATGAATGCTATAAATAATGATTGCTTCGAACATGTTGATTTTGTGATGTATTGATGTGACGGCCGCTAGGGCTTTGTGTTTAATTGATTGATGTGATGTTTGGTGTTTGCCGTCTAATTGCCCGTGATTAATTATTATCTCTTGGAGTCCGTGTTTGACTTGTTGACTTGACTTGCTTGTTGTTGCAAGTGCAAGTGTTTGGTCTTCCGCAGTTATATTGTCTTCCGTAGAAGCCTTCCTTTCCATAGGAGTCTTCGCTTGTTCTTCTTCATTGTACAAGTTATTCATCCGTGGGTCTTTGATCTCAGTACTTAGAATTGACTGCATTTCTGTTCTTCCGTAGGAAATCCTCGAATGTATTTCCAGTTAGAAGATTATCTATGAAAGAACAAATTTGTTCATCCGTAGATGTTTCTAACACTTAGCCAATTTCAGAAATTGACTAAGTCTAATGTTTGATCCTGCAATCATACATACAAATCAACACATATATGGGTTAACCTATATACATAATGCATACATCAAATAGTGAGTTACAAAAATTCATTACAAGCATTGATTAAAGTTCTAAGCCTATACAAAAGGATCTAGACATATTGTTCTTAGATCTAACAATACTCCCCCTTAGGCTTAGCAACTTTCAATTCAGCTCTTCAGGCTTGACAACTCTTTGACTCTTGCTATTATTTTGTTGTAGAAGTATGAAACAACAATATTCTGATCATCATACTTCTATTTGATCTCCATCTTGTTGATCTTCTTTAGAGTTTCAAAACTTAGACCCAAAACATCTTCTTCAGTAGTCCGAGTTTCCACAACACTCTGATTATGCACTATTTCTAGCTCATCTTGTTCTGAGATCCTCAGTTCAGATACTTCCTTAATGTTAGTTCCTATCAACCGCCTAGTCTCATATCTTCTTCTCTTGTATGCCTTTGCAAGTAGTTTGTCAATCACTTGAATCATTTGAACATATAGGCATAGATCATTCTGAGCTCTTTCATTAGCCAACTTTAGGAAGAATTTGTCATGAAAATATGAAGTGTAGCTAGGGTGGAGCAGCTTGATTTCCAGTGGATCAAAGATCCTAATCTGGTCAGCTCTCTTCTTCTCTACATTCATCATTAGTACCAACTCTTTTGTTTTCTCAACATATCCCCATTTTGTAATGGGATATGTGTATTGATTTTCATCAAAGCATTTAAAAGCTGCTGCATTCTTGTTTTGGTATCCAACCCTCTTTAAAAACTCATCATTTACAAATGTAGAGGAGTTGGATTTTGATCTTTTCACCCTCTGCATTCTCTTTTTGTGCTCAGCATCCTCTCTTCTAGCTTCTTTGAGCACATCATCTCTGAATTTGGTCTTTAGTTTACCCACTAGATTAGGTGCATTTCTTTTACTAGAAAAATTTTATTAGGATATGATTTTGTAAAAGAAGATGCACAAGATGAAGACCCAAAGAAGGACACAAAAGACATGGACACTTGAAGCATTTGGAGTGGATTCAAGTGGGAGTTCATGGACACATTTTGATGTGTCATTGTTAACCCTTAGGAAATACCTTATGACAACACTTGTGATGGCAAACAAGTGTAGTCAACTTAGTGGCTATGGTTATGCACTTATGTTTGTATGTTTATGCTTTTTTGGTTGGTTGTTGAATGGTTATTGGTTGATATTTGGATATGCATAACAAACTCATTAACAAACATAACAAGCTGAAAATTGATGGTTCTTTATCATTAAGTGATTGATAAAAGGTTATTAAAAGGATTAATGATTATAATAGAAGGGGTTTTTATTAAAAGTGAACCATAGTGTACCTTATATTTGAAAGCATGCAAATATAAGGTACATAGAGTTTTCTAAACTAGTATTATAAAAACTTAAAATTTCTTTTATAAACAAGTTAAACACCATCCTTTTGCACAACACTTGAGTCACTTGAAAACTCTTAATGGGATAAAGGTCACCCAACCATTTTGAGGGAACTTGTGATTTGAGGTGGGGATACCATATTTATGGGATAAAGGTCACCTAACCACTTATGTTGGAAAACTCACATGTGTGTGTAAGTAGGGTAACTTGATTTGCAAACCATGTTTAATGGATCACCTACAATGTGGTTTACAAAGGTGTTGATGGGATAAACATGCCGACCATACATATGATGTTTAAGTCGATCCCATACCCCTAGAAGTTGCAAAGGGTTGCAATTGTCAAAACGTTGACTACCTTGTCAATTTAAATAATGGGATAAAGGTCACCTAACCACTATTTAAATGTAACGTTGGATTCTAGAATTTTTAAATTATGTATGACACATAAAAGGGCTTTAATTATTAAAATATGAGAATATCGAAAATACTAAAATTGAACTTTGTTAAATTTTGTAGATGGCCACCAACAATAATGAAAATAATGATATCCCGTCCGCTCACTCACTATCACTAAGGACCATGCTCCAAAAGGAGCGTCTAAACCATAATAACTTTATACATTGGTTTCGAAACTTGAGAATTGTTCTCAAGCAAGAGAAACGATCGTATATTTTAGACGATCCGATTCCCGATCAACCTAATAAGGATGATGAGGAGGCCTATAATAATTGGGTGAAATACACTAACGACTTGGTCCAAGTGTCTTGCCTCATGTTGGCAAGTATGACTCCGGATCTCCAAAAGGAGTATGAACATCATGGAGCATACGACATGATTACCCAGTTGAAGGAAACGTTCCAACAACAAGCAAGGGTAGAGCGCTTCGAAACGGTTCGAGCACTCCATGCATGTCGTATGGATGACACCCAATCTGTTTCATCTTATGTACTTAAGATGAAAAGCCACATTGACCGCCTCGAAAGGCTGAATTATCCCGTCTCGAAATAGTTGGCTACGGATTTGATCCTAAACACTTTGTCAAAAAGGTTTGACAACTTTGTCATGAATTATAACTTGAACGGATGGGACAAGAACATAAGTGAGCTTCACTCTATGCTCAAAACTGCCGAGGCGGCCATGGGTAAAAAGGTTTTACCCATTCTCACCATCAATGAAGGTGGGAACAAGAAGAGGCCTCACGCCGCACCCAAGGCAAATGTTGCCAAGGGCAAAGGGTACGTTAAGGGAAAGGGGAAGGGAGTGGTAAGAGCGCCACCACCAAAACAAGCGGGGAAGAAGCAAAAGGTTGCTTCGAATGACCCATGCTTTAAGTGTGGGGAGATAGGAAATTGGGCAAGAAATTGTCCTGTCCATCTCAAGGAGTTGCAAGCTAAGAGGGATGTCGGGCAAACCTCAGGTACAAGTTTCATGATTCATATTGATCTCAATTTAATATCCTCTAACACATGGGTATTGGATACCGGATGTGAAACTCATATTTGCAATTTGTTGTAGGGGTTCAAAAGAAGTAAGGACTTCAAGAAAGGGCCAAAAGTTCAAGTTGAAGCCCGAGGGGACTACACCTTGAAGCTTCCAAATGGTTTGGAAGCAATTTTGAACAATGTTTTGTATGCTCCTAGTTTCACTAGGAACATTATTTCAGTTTCCTAATTAAGACAATATAGTTATGTAATGACATTTAATGAAAATGAAATTCATGTTTCTTAAAATGACATCTTTTATTTCAAAACTACTCCTATTAATGGTATTTATGAATTGGTTCGTGAAAACACATTATATGATAGCTCATTGTACCAAACCACCACCAAGAAGCTCAAAATGGATTTGAGTGACACCTATCTTTGGCATTGCCGTCTTGGTCATATAAACAAGAAGCGCATACAAACACTTCAAAAGAACGGTCTTTAAAAAGCAAATGAATATGATTCATTTGATGTATGTGAATCATGTTTACAAGGTAAAATGACTAAGGCACCTTTTAGTGGCAAATCCGAAAGAGCAAAGGATTTATTAAGAATCATACATTCGGATGTATGTGGTTCTTTTAAACCAATGACTAGGTACAATGAAAGATACTTCATTACCTTTACCGACGACTATAGTCGATATGGTTATGTGTACTTGTTAAGACACAAAGACGAAGCTTTTGAAATGTTCAAAATCTTCCAAAATGAATTAGAAAATCAACTCAACAAGAAAATAAAAATTCTCCGCACTGATAGAGGAGGTGAATACCTAAGTGATGCTTTTAGAGATCATCTTAGAAGTTGTGGTATTGTCTCACAACTATCTCCACCTGGAACACCACAACACAATGGTGTGTCCGAGAGGAGAAATCAAACTCTATTGGATATGGTTTGATATATGATGGCTAGAAGCTCATTGCCTTTATCATTTTGGGGTTTCGTTTTGCTCTCTACGGCCCGTATCTTGAATATGGCCCCTACCAAGAAAGTGGAAATGGCACCTTTTGAAATATGGCATGGAAGGGTTCCATCACTATCATATTTAAAGGTATGGGGTTGTGAGGCTTACGTTAAGACTCCCACCTCTAACAAGTTAGAAAGCCGTTCCACTAAGTGTATCTTCATTGGATATCCTAGAGATTCTATGGGATATTATTTCTATGATCCATTGGAACAAAAGGAGTTTGTTGCCAAGAAGGCTGAGTTCTTAGAAGCTAAGCTCCTTATGGAAGGAACTAGCAGTAGAACAATGGATCTTGAGGAGAATCAAGAACCACAAATCGATACACGTCTGGTTCACACTAGCACTCAACATGAGGATGTTGAGGGTGATGATTTAGTTGATCAATACACAAAAAACGTTCGCAGATCTGATAGAACTAGTAATCCACCTGAAAGATATGGATTTTTCGTAGATGGATGTTATGTGGTAGATTCCGATGAACCAACCACTTATCGTGATGCAATGTCCAATTTGGATTGTGACAAATGGCTTGAAGCCATGAACGTTGAGATGCAATCCATGTATGACAACCAAGTGTGGGACTTGGTTGAACCACCTCTTAACTCTAAGATAGTTGGAAGTAAGTGGGTTTTCAAGAAGAAAACCGATGTGCATGGAAACTTGGATACTTATAAAGCTAGACTTGTAGCAAAAGGTTTCATTCAAACTCAAGGGGTTGATTACGATGAGACCTTCTCACCGGTTGCAATGCTAAAGTCTATTAGGATATTATTTGCCATAGTTGCTCATTATGATTAGGAGATTTGGCAAATGGATGTCAAAACTGCTTTTCTAAATGGATATCTTGAGGAAGATGTCTACATGGTTCAGCCCAAAGGTTTTGTCAATCCAAAACATTCTAACAAAGTATGCAAGTTAAAGAAATGAATCTATGGATTGAAGCAAGCATCGAGAAGTTGGAATCACCGTTTTGATGAAGAAATAATCAAATTTGGGTTCATTAAAATCGCTGATGAAGCATGTGTATATAAGAAAGCTAGTGGGAGCATCATCACTTTCCTAGTATTGTATGTCGATGACATTCTACTATTTGGAAATGAAATTCCAACTTTGGAGGGTGTAAAAGCCTGGCTTGGAAGCTGTTTTTCCATCAAGGATCTTGGTTAAGCCGCCTATATTTTGGGAAAAAAGATCTATAGGGATAGATCAAGGCGGTTGATAGGTTTGAATCAAAGTGCATACATTGATAAGATATTGAAAAGGTTCAAGATGGAAAACTCTAAGAAAGGTACCGTACCTATCTAAAGAGGAACAATATTGCGTAAGACTCGATGTCCAAGCTCAAAGGATGAGCAAGACAAAATGAAGGGAATCTCATATGCGTCTGCTATAGGATCCATCATGTATGCAATGATATGCACTAGGCCGGACATGTCATGCACTAGGCCGGACAGTCATTGGATGGTTGTTAAGAACATACTTAAGTACCTAAGAAGGACCAAAGATATGTTCCTAATCTATGGATCTGGTGAGGAGGAACTCGTAGTAAAGGGTGGTCCCTTCCATTCAGGACCCCCTAGAAATTTTTTGTGTAACGAGGGTGCGATTGCTCAAATCAAGGAGCCCCGTGCACATCAAAAGACTAGGCACATTGAACAGAGATTCAACTACATAAGGGATAAAGTTGAAAAGGGAAAGATATGTATTCGCAAGGTTCACACGGATCAAAACATTACGGATCCACTCACGAAGCTTCTTGAAAAGACAAAGCATGAAAGTCATACTTGTGCCATGGGACTTCAATATTCTAGTGACTGGATTTGATCTTTAATTTTTGTATTTAGATATTGTAACCCTTTATTACTTGAATAAATTATTTGGTTATAATGGTTCAACTAATATTCCTATTTTGCATGTTTAAAATCCATAAATAAATCATTTACTTAGAATGTCCGTAGTCGTTCATACTTGTGGGAACAAGTATGAAGGTAAGACTATTATGAACTTGGATTGGTAGATATTCATATGGATGAATATAGGGCAAAGGGTTGCTGCCAAAGTTTATAGATATTTGTGGGATACAAATATTGGACTGACCTGCATCTCAAATATTACTACATGGAATCTTCCTGATTGATCATAAGTAATTTTGAGTAAAGGCGAACATCATTTGGTATCCTCTGACCTGAGATACATATTGGGTCTTGATATTTACCGAATATTATATTTTGACTTAGTTCGTCGCTGTTCTGAAACATGGCAATACATAAGTCTGAGTTCAGGTATAATACAAGGTAATTGTGAGAGACGTATGTAGTCAAGATGGGATTTGTTCCTCTTATTCGTTGAGAGTAAGATGTCTAAGGCCTGATAAAGTTAAATCAATAGAGAAGGATCACTCTGTGTCTCTGAGATTTAACATGACATCTGAGACAAAAGGATAGATGATTGATTAACCTAAAACATTTCGAGTAAGGTACTTGAAGGGGATGATGTTATTAAATGGCACTGAGTTATACGTATTAAGGGTAGTAAACCGTTGTTAGGCGGTATTTACTGCTTGCATCAATCTTCTGTGAATCTTTTGCAAGTGGGAGATTGTTGGATCTTGTATGCCCAAGACACATACAAGATTGATGTGGTTAGTACGTTATGATCCAAGCCGGGTCATACCCAATAACAAGCTAATCAAACACCAATAAATATTTATTTGTTGATAAGATCATACAAATAAATATTCACATCAATTTAGAAAATGGGTTTTCTATAACATTGCTTTTGTAATAAACCAAATTTTATGGATAATTTGTTCATGAGAAATTATTTATTTGTATTATTTAAGTAATTTAAATAATAATAAATAATAGTGTGTTAATGTTATAAAATTAAAAGAGGTTTTAATTTTATAAACTTAAGGTTAAAAGAGTGCAAGTTTTATAAAAAATCAAAATGGGGGGAACCCGTTTGAATGGGATTTTCGGCCTCCCAAGGGTGGTCCAATCCTTGGGATTCCATGTCTTGGTTAAAGCAAGACTTTAATCCTTCTTGCACTCAACCTACCTTACACACTCTCTAACACACACACATTGCAAGAAAACTCTCTCCACAAGCCTAAAATTTCGGATCTAAGGCAAAATGCAGGACCGTTTAAGGGCTTAAACACAATTACAACACAACAACACAATGAGGAGATTAACTAAACTTTAATCAAACAGTGAACTGGGTAACCAAAGGTGATACAAAGAACACAAGTAAAGCAAGAGACAGAACAAGAGAGTATGGGTTTCAAGGAGGCAGTATATTGCTTTCTCAAGTTCTTTTACAAGTGTTACAAAGCATAAAGAAAGATACAAGAACTTGAAATACTTATACTACAACCTACAGCCGGCTATACTTTGAAAGCCAGCTGGATACAATTGACTAGACACTAACAAAATCAATTGTAGGATCAAAAGGCATATCTGCCTTTTGACCTTGTGACTATGACATGCCATAGCTCACATCCTTATACATTACAAAAAGGATAAAGTACATGAAGTGGAAAGTTACAGACTCAAGACCTCAATGTACAGTTACCAAAAGCAGGGCCCTTTTCACCAACCCATGTAAGTTGGTGACTTTACAGAGATGCAGCAGAAAAGGTGCTTTATGGAACAGTACATCAGATAAAGCATGTGTACTAAAAGTCTTCGGAAGAAATCTGTCTTCATAGGTTGAAGCTTCGGAAGACTTTGTCTCTGAAGCTTCGGAAGACTTCATGTTTGGCTTCGGAAGATATTGGTCTTGGCTTCGGAAGATTTTACACTTAGAGTATTTTCTAATGCTTTGTGTAAAACTTCCGAAGCATTCTTCACTTCAGTACTTAGTGCATGTTGCTGAGACACTTATGCTGTTTTGGGTTGCATCAGACTTCAAGAATCCTTACAAACTCCCCCTAGGCTGATGCTACCAAAACACTTAGAAGATCTTCAAATGTTGGTAGTCTTTAGTACAATCAGGACCATTCCTTTCTTCATGAGATGGTCAGGATCATCAAGACTCTCATAGTATCTTCTCATCT
Organism: Flaveria ramosissima; assembly: GCA_025215565.1. Lineage (NCBI taxonomy): Eukaryota > Viridiplantae > Streptophyta > Magnoliopsida > Asterales > Asteraceae > Flaveria > Flaveria ramosissima. Next base: position 62,172,671 of record CM046041.1, read on the forward strand.
CAAAGAGATCATGCAGAGGTAAGTTGATTATGTCTTGCCATGAGTAGACATTCTCAACACCTTGATCTCTGATAACATTCCATCTTTCTGGATTGGTAGAGTAAGTCCAGGACAAGATGGGTGTCTCACTAGTTAGAGGAGCCACTTAAATAGGAGTTGTTTGGGCTGCCTCATCATGCACCTTCTCAGGTTGATCTGATTCAGCCTGAGGTACAGAGGTAGATGACTTTGGCTTCTTCTTCTTAGTCTTTGGTTTAGAAGCCATCCTCTTCTTCCTCTTGGATGTCTTTAACTGAGAAGACTGGTCTGCAGCACCATGTTGATCATCAGTGTCTTTCTCACTTGGGTGTTCCTCCCTCACAGCCAAAAATCCGAACACAAATAGAAGCTGAAAAATTCGGATTTTTGGCTGAACTTGAAGAATCTCTTGGCTGATTTTCGGGTTCACAAGAAGGAGTTGGGTCTTGGTGTTCTACTACCTAACAAGTTAGGTGTTTGCTAAGGCTTGTGGGTATACAAGCTTGAGGACTTCTCGTTTGGAGGCTAGACATTCAAGAAGCATCATCATCTTCTTCTCATCCTTACTATAACATCTTGTTCTTGAAAGGTAGTTTCAAGAACACCCTATGGTTGTCCTTTTCGTTTTAATAGCATTCTATTTCACATACATATGATCCTTGTTCTTGGGTTTTGTTTTGGGTTAATATGGTTCATATATTTCAGAATGTTAAACAACTTTTAACACCTTATATCCGCCGCGTTATTCAAGTTTAAATGGTTAAACTTGCTTTGATAAACATGTAACAAAACCCAACACCTGTCTTCTTAATAATTGAACAATCCCAATCTGGATCATATTTCCAGGCCATAATTCTGTTTTCTTCCATAGAGCTAGGAGTTGTGATATGATCAAAAAACTCTATCAGTGTTGACTTTCGCTCAGTTATTCCCATACAGTTGTTCCCAAAGGCCATGCCTATTTAGGGATAACTTCTCAGGGTTCTCTAATCAGCTTTTCCTTTCTTTTTATGCTGATCTTTAGATTCAATAGTTACAGGATCTGCATGGAGTTTGTTTTGTTGCTCATAAGATGGGTTTGGAGCTTCAGTTCTGAACTTTACACCAGTTTCTTGCTCTACCTTCATCACATGTTCCATCATCTTTCTTAGCTCAGCCACTGATCTTCCCTTCAGATCATGTACTTTGTAGTTATGCCCTTGTAACCAACAAGTCATATTATACCTACTCTGCCTTGCTGTATCATAATGACCCAACTCTTTCTTTGTTTTCTGGATTGACTGATAGGCTGTGAATGTCTCATAGTCACAGTTGGGGATCATAAACCTTGCAAGCTCAAACTCTTTCACAAGATCTTTTATCTTATTCATGTTCATCCTCTCTACCATGTCATATGGAAAACCATGGTTGATCAGGGTCATAAACATTGTTGATTCAGACCTCTCTTCCAATATGTCTTTTGTGGTCAGTAGATCATCAGCCTTTGATTCTTTGTGTTCTTTAGGAGACTCATCTTTAGTAAGCTCATTACATTCAGCTTCACTCTCAGTTTTAGCATGAGATATAGGCTTTGAGGTTGAGACATCCACTGAAGGCTTTAAGGTTTTGACCTTTTTGGTAATTCTTCAACATCAATCACTTCTTTCTTTACAATCCCCAAGTATCTCCTCTTTCTTGAGTATTGAATGTGTAAGACCCCGTTCCCGGGAAGCCTCACAGTTGGTTAATCATAGCATAAAATCAGTTTAATAATAAAACATTGCAGCGGAATTAATTAGACATTCATTTAAAACTTAGAAAACATATTGCACTCATACATTTGTCCTTTAATTTCAAACAAAACATGCTAATTGTTCTTAAATTACAATAAATATTTCATAAATAGGAATGCCATCCATAGCTCCCCAAGTAGCTCCGTGTGCCATCCTCAGCATCAGCGTTTACCTGCCAACTATTATGCATAAAAGTCAGCTTCGCTGAGTGAGTCCTAGTTTTAAATAATATAAGAAAATATAAACTTTATCCTTCTTATAATGACCATGCATACATCATAGTACATAAGTTAACTTGCATCATAATAAGCATGTTCATTATCTTTCATTCTTTCATTATCTTTCACTTTCATCATAAACGAGATTGCACAAAGCAAGAGCTCCATGTTGATTGACAACAAATGCCAATCCCTGTCGGTACACATGAATACGGTAGCTAACCCCCGACAGTTGATCCACACTGCAAGGCACATAGCCCGCTCATGAATACAGATCCATCATCATACATTAGACTCACATAAGTGTAGTCTATCATAGTGCTTGCAAGACTTTTCACCATAAAACGGGCCCGGGGGTAACATTCATTAAGTTTCGCTTTTCATTAATATCATCTTCCACTTTAATATATAATACTTAACTTATTAAGAACACAACATACCAAGTACTAATCATCATAAAACATAAACCGACCCGCCGCAGGACAGCGGGGGTTCGGGGGCGGCAGCCCCTAACAGCGGGGTCCTAGGGGCAGCAGCCCCTAGTAGGGTCCATGGGGCAACGCCCCTAGCTGGGGCCGGGCTGAAAAATTTTTATATTTAAACATTTATATAGCACATTTACTTATAGAAAAATCGTTCTTCCTGTTAAAACACCTTAAAATCTTGGTCATTGAAAAACGTAAATTTAGTATGCATAATAGCCCCAAAACATGGAAAACTTATAAAATAGGGGATCTAGAACTCACCTGGATACCACGAATAGCTTCTAGGCTAAGCTTACAAGGCTAGGATCACTCTACACAGCCTGCAGAATAGCTAACACTTAAAGGGGTCAATTTCTGCCTAAATTCGCTGCTAATTTCGCTGTAAGATCAGCAATTTCGCAGCTAGGTTCGCCAACAGTTTCGCTGCTAGTTTCACCAGCAGTTTCGCTGCTAGTTTCGCTAGCACCTTCGCTGGTAGTTTCGCTAGCATCTTCGCTGCCAGTTTCACTGCCAGTTTTGCCCAACTTTCGTTGGAAAACCATGTCTGCGAAACTACCTGCGAAACTATAATTTCGCAGGAAGATCCACAGTTTCGCTGATTGAATATGCAAATTCGCTGGATGAATACGCAGTTTCGCAGATCGCATAAAAATTACGGACCAGACCGTTTTTAACCCAAAATCATAACTTTTTACGTCCAATCTCTTAGTTTATCATCCATGAGGCTAAATCTAAGCTTTATACATGTTTTCATACGTAAAAATGTGACCTTTATGCGATTCTTTGCAACTTTTCAAAACCCAAAACCCTAGAATCCGGGTTTGATCTACAGAAGGGTTTAGAGGTCGATTCTTACCTGGATTTGTTGTTTCTTTCTTAGATCTTGATGCTCCAACACCCAGATCTTCAATCTCTTCACCTTGGAAGCTTCAAATCTTGAGTTTTCTTCACTTTCTCTCTCTACTTTCTCTCTCTATGAATTTTGGTGGCTAAGGTTGTAATGATGGAGATGGAGGCTGATATGGGTAGGTTAAGGGCTGATTATGGGCCTTAATCACCTAGGCTCTTGTCCATAAACCCAATTTGGCCCATAACCCATTTCCTTCTTTTATTAAATACCCATTATTTAAGCCCATTATCCTTAATGACTCGTTTCGATTTTTTTCGGGGTGTTACAGAATGATTTGCTTTGAAGTCTCAGAAGATTCTTTTGGTTGTTTTGTTGTAGGAACACTTGATTCAAGGTCACTTATCTTCTTTTTCAGCTTATCAATCTCTGCATCTTTTCTTTCTAGCTGAGCAGATTGTTCATTTAGAGTCTTTTTAGCTTTATTGTTCTTCAACATAAGCTTCTCTCTTTCGGCCCCCTCATGTTCAATACTCTCTTTTAGTTCTTTGACTAACTCATGCAGAGCATCAATTACTTCATTGTTTTCTTGAACACTTTCTCTTAATCTTCTCAGGGAAGCTTCTTGAGTTATCAACTTATCCTCTTTTTATCTGATCATACCCTTCAACACCCTTGTTCTTTCTAACCTCTTGTTTTATTTTATGATTAACTTGTTGTATTCAGCTACCAAGTAAGTTTTGCTCGCAAGGATGTCTTCATCACTAAGATCATCTTCATGATATGCAATGACATCAACATAGTTTGCTTCTTCTTCACCTTCTTGATGATGATCACCAATCTCATCATTATTAACTTCATCAGGAGCTATACTTGCTGAGCTTAAGCTGGACTCAACTACTTGATCCGCCTACTCTTGATGTTGTTGTTGTTGTTGCTGCTGAAGATCAGTGATTGGAGAGACAGTCTCAGTATCATTTGAGTGAATAGGGGTTTGAGATTTGATTAAAGATAGTTTGCCAGTACTGGGCTTGAGAGGCTAACTCATTGTCAGCAGTGTAAATACTCTAAGTTGATTGGTTTTCAGGAGTTGGAGGTTGTTGATAAAGTTGTAATTGATTTTGAAATGGAGGAGTTTATTGGTTGTTTTGACTAGTTGGTGATTGAGGTTGGGGGGATGGTTCATGATGAATAGGTGATTGATGATGATGGTGTATGGGAGATTGAGGAGGGGATTGTGAATGGGAGTCTTGCTCAGTATCAACAGATGTACTTTCTTGATGGTCTTTCCACACCAGTTCTTGAGGTATGTTGGCATTAGGATCAGCCACATGAGCAAACATCAGCATGTCTCCACCTTGGTATTTTCAACTAATCTTGTTGAGTACAGATCTTCCTAAATGTGCTTGAACAAAAACATCACCATCTTTGTCTATTCAAGGAAGCTTGACATTGATGATTAGTTGTAAGAACCTTGGGAACATGTACATCTTCTTAGTTTTCTGTACTCTGATTTGGTCACAAGGACACCCAAAGATGTACTTTGAGTAGTTTTATGTCCTCCCCTCAAATATGCCAATGATTCTAGAAGAAATGTGTCTAGAGAATCTATCCAATCCGGATTTCCTGTTGAAGATACAATTGAGATAAGTATGACACAGAAATCTATATGGCTTGCCCAATCTTCCTTTCTTTATTTCTCCCTTCTCAAAATCACCATCATACACCATCAGATAAAAGACCTTCTCTATGTACTCATTCTCAAATACATCTGGGGACTCGCTTCTTGATCTCCCAACTCTAGTACCCTTCTGATGGTCTATTCGTCAATTCTTAGTCTTTCATTCTTAATATCAGCCACAATCACTTTAGATTCTCCATCTCCCTCTATTTGTGCTGAATTCCAAAAATCAACTATATGAGCTTATGAATCACAGGCTCTGCTGTTAAATAGTAGAAAAGCCTGGATTGTAGTAAGTATCTGATGATATCCCGACATCCTTCTGATATAGGGTCATCGGGATTTAAGAATGCACATACAATATGCTCTCTTGCAAATCGATTCGCCATCTGTTCATAAGAATGAAGAAGATTATGTTAGAACAACATTATCACATCTAAGAATACGAAGAGTTTAGACAAAAATGATGAATCAATCAGTTCATTATTGATGGTTATGATATGATTTACCTTGAAATCAAGATGTGAATCAAATTTAAACTTTGTTTGATGTTTAAGGTTCAAGTAATTTTGAAATCGGATGAAGGAGGGATATGGTTTTGACTAACGGAATTCTAGGTCAAAAAGGCTGTAAAAGTGAATAATGAATACCAAGTCAAAAACATCATTTATACTCATACTCCCTCGGACACATTAATTTCATTTATTTAATGAAGTGTGTCCCATTTTCCTTATTACTCTTTCGTGGAATTTATTTATTCCGCAGGTTTCTGTTCTTCCGTAGGACATCTGCGGATGCCTAAGTTAACTAAATTTTTCATTGAAGTGTAACTTGATTTAGTCCACAGGTTACCAATCTATGGAAATAGATTATACTTTTAAAATATTAACTCATCCGTAGTTGTCAATCTACGGATAGTCATATTTTAAGTTCCGCATTGTACCTTCTACTGATGCTGAAATGCATTGTAGCTTCCGCTGATGCTTAAATGAACTGTAGCTTCTATTGATGTTGAAATGTAAAGTTTGAAACTTCTTTGATTGTATGGTCCTAATCAACTCATAGAACCATTTATTGCTATTAGACCTTGTTGACTTTGTTTCATGACAATTGGTGCACAAGAAGAACTATAACTTGAAAAATTCTTGTATCCTACAACCAAGTTAGTGCTCAAGCTCCAATTCCTTCATATTCCTTATGACAATTGATTTGACAATTCTGATATTAAACTTTCATGAATTATTTACTACCCCTAAATTTGTGATTAATGTTAAACTAAGGCATTTATCATAAATTTATGAGAAGAATATCATGAAAGACACATGACTGTCCAAAAGTACTAAAAAAGAAATAAGTTATAACAAACACTAAGTGAATTAAGAACTATATACAAGCATATATAAACATTGAATGGGATCATACTATAGCACTAAGCATCTTCCTGTTTGATTTGTTTGATGAAATGATGTTTGATTTTAGTTCTAATTGCAAGTATGTTTGTCCCCTTAAATCCAAACAAGAGTATTGTATCAACTAGGCATGTTCTTTATCATGTTTTGATGTTTATTAGTAAGTAACTGTTATTGGCTCCATATTAAATTCACTTAGAGTTTTTCCTCCCTTTGTGAGTCAAATCATCACTTTTTCACCCTTAGAAACTATATACTTTAAGTTATAAGTTCTATCTTGAGATATATTTGACATCTCATTAATGCATTAATGTAATAGCTCTGAAGTTGATATACAGTTGATCACAGAGGATTCTTTTGAGAGCTAAGATATGATCATCATCAGGTCACGAGGTCTTTACTTCTGTAAAATAGAGGTGCCTTTTGATGGGTTTGTTTGAACACAAGACATAGTTTAACCACTTAAACTTTGTAAAACGCAGCGGAAGTTTAACATTATTACATTGTTTGTAAGCTGAAAATATCATGTTCTATTTGATGTTTTAAAGTGTAAACAAACCCAAGAACAAAGGGGATCTTTTATGTGAATAAACAAGCTATGAACATAATGAAAGGTACATAAAATCACAGCTACATAAAGCTGTGATTAACTACCTTTCTCCAGCTGAAATGTCGACCAAGGAAGGGTGATTAGATGCTAGAAATTCGGCCAAAGCTCCAAGGAAGGAGCCCTCAAGCTTGTATACCCCAAGCCTCCTTGCAAAGCACCTTCTTGTTAGGAAGATTCAACACCAAAACAACACAAAATAGCTCTCAAAACCTCCTAGTGCTGCTGCTCCTGGCCGTAGCTTTTTTTTTTTTGAGAGAGAGAGATTATTTTTGATGTTCTTGCATGTATGGAGAGTAGTAAAATGAAGAGTGCAAGACTAATTAAACTTATGTGTGTTTCAAGGCAACAATGGTCCAATAACAATTAAAGGGGGGGCGGCCAAATGTTTTTAAAACACAAGGTTTCCCTCTTAAAACTTGAACACACACAATATTAAAACTAGTCTTTTGTCACACATTAATAAGTCATCTACTAGACTTAATTAAAATGTGACATATGTATTCTTTAATTCAACAATTTAATTAAAGTACACTCATATGTTATTAATGTTATTTAAACCCTTTTAAATGACAAAAAATAACAATAAACTCATTAACAAATTATCCTTATAATTTGTTCCATCTCATATGCAACTTATTTAGAAAACCCATTTTCTAAATTTGGTGTAAATATTTAATTGCATGATCATATCATCAATTAAATATTAATTGGTGTTTGCTAAGCTTGTCATTGGGTATAACCCGACTTGGATCATAACGTACTAACCACATCAATATTCTAAGTGTCTTGGGCACATAGAATCCTACACCTTTAACCCATGTTTTTGTTTACACAAAACAGTGGGATGATGAGGATAATGATCTGTTCACCAGTTGGTTACAAATGTATACCATGGTGATCATACACCCAGGTCTTTGTTTACACAAAACAGAGGGAATATGAGTTGCAAAGATAGATATTATAAAATGTTGGTACATAGTGTGCTTAGATGAGTGATTTGGTCACATCAGAATAAGACTCACTTGTTGTATCCTTAAAATGGAGTTTCCCACAAAACGTCACTTTGCATTATGTTCGGTATGCTCTTAGTGTAGTTTCCACTCAAGATGAACCTACTCACATATCAAGAAACTTTGATAAGATTTTATGATATTTAAGAACTCAGGAAGTAAGCAAAGGCATAGTATACTATCATTTCCCATAAATATATCATGCTGAATCAAAAGACACAATAAATAATGACAATATTTTTGTAATTTTGTATGTTTTTATGAATGTTTTTGGGTTTTATTTATTAGTATTTACAAGGACAGACACATTCTTTTCTTTGGTCATGATGATTAATCTAAGTTAATCATGCCCAAAGACTCAATTAGAAACTTAAATCTAACTGAATCAAAGGCTTTAGTGAATAAATCAACAAGCTTATTTGTTGTATCCACTTTGACTAACTTGATCAAAGCTTTTTTTAGTAATCTCTCAGGAAAAGGTATCTGATTTCAATATGTTTTGTTTTACTATGTTGCACTGGATTAGCAGTGATGAACATAACAGGTGAATTGTCAATATGAATTGGAGTTTGAAGGAAATTGTAACCATAATCAAGTAATTGGTTTTGCAGCCAAAGGACTTGAGAGCAACCAGCTGAAGCAGCTATGTACTCAGGCTCAGTTAGGGATACAGATACCTTTGTTTGCTTTTTGCACTACCATGAAGCAAGTCTTGGTCCTATAAATTGACACCCACCAATTGTGGATTTTTTGTTGTTGTTGCATCCTCCAAAGTCACTAGCTGAATATGAGTAGAGAGTGAAGTCACCATCCTTTGGATACCAAAGTCCAAGGGCAGGTTTCCCTTTCAGATATCTATAGATCCTCTTAACAGCATTCAGATGAGACTCTTTTGGATCTGATTGGTACCTAGCACAAACACACACCGCAAACATTATGTTAGGTGTTGGCAGTTAAAAACATAAGAGAACTTATCATTGATCTATACAATCTTTGATCTATACGATCATTGCCATTTGCCATTGAAGATCCATCTCCTCTACTACATCTGGATGTAGTTATTCCAAGTCTTGCTGGTAGATGTTGGCAGGTGTTAAAGTGCTTCACAGATAAGCTTGAAAACTTGAACTGAAAGCTGCAACGCTGCTTTTTGTTATTCAGAGTCCAGAATCACAGTGATGGGCTCTACTTGGTTGTTGTTTGATGAAGACTTTGCTGATGATGTAGATGCATCTTTTCTCTCATCAGGTCTTCCCTTTTCTTTTCATGATTTACTTTGAGAAGATTCTTTGAAGGCTTTGATGCATAAAAACTCACTTCTCCTTCATCTTCACTCAAGGTACAAGAGTTGTCACTATCATTGTTAGAAATAAAAGCACTTCTAGCACTTTTGGTTTTTGTAAAATGATAAGGAGTGACATGTGTTCACACACACTTGTTTTTTGATTTTTATCCATTTCAAGAGCTTCAACTTTAGCTACCAATGTATCTAAACCAGTTGCTTTGAGATCAATGGTGTTCTTGAACATGGACACAGTTTGCTTCTAACTTTCAGGCAAAGTATGGAGCATCTTTTTGTTTAATTCCTCATTTGTGTACTTCAACACCATGATGTTCATCTCGGTTACCAATTGCATAAACCTATGTAGTTGTGGAGGAATTGATTCACCATGAATATGATGAAATGTTTCATATTATGAGCAAAGAGTATCCTTCTTAATGCTTCTGATTTCATCACTCCCTTCACAGAGTGTATGAAGTATCTTCCACAAGAAATTTGATGTGTTATAATTCTCACATCTGATTATTATTTCTTCATGTAAAGCCATACTAAGCAGACTGTATCCTCTAATATCGAATTTAACCTTTTTAACATCATCAGGTGATAGATCTTTTGTATTTATGGGTTGTTTATTGTCATTATAATCCGCCCCAATAGCGGGTGGAATATAAGGACCTTCAATTATTGATACCCAGTCAGAATCGGTGTAAATTACATGATTTCTGAACTTGATTTTCTAGGATTTAAAATCCGCTTTTGTTTCCAACTTTGGAGGTTGGTATGATGATCCACCGACAAAGTTACTCATTTTTAGTTAAGTTTTAGAATTCAACTAAAACAGAGTTTCTTTTGTGTAATGAACTAATTAATGACATAATTTAATTAATGAATAATTAAGTGATTTAGGTCACAAATCAGTCAATCCTTTTAATGATAACTAAGTATCAAAATAAAGATTTTGTTAATGTATTTGTTCAATTAATTTAAACAATTGATGAATATCAATCAATAACACAGATCTATGATTCAATTAATATGAATATAGATCTAAGTTAACCGAGCAATAAAACAGTACTCGATGAAAGACAAATCACTATTTTATTGTTTTAAAATTGATTCACACCAAGAAAATTTTACTAAAAAACAATAGATCTAATTAGAAGAACTGATAAATCTAATGAAATAAGTAAACAATTAAACAATTCTAACACCGATAGATCAATCGATCTAAATCAATGAGTACTTGGCTCTGATACCACCTCTGAATCCAAGGATCGCAATTAGGAATTATCAGTGTTAGATTGGAATCGAATTAATGATTGCGGAATGTAACACCCCGAAAAGTCAAAATGAGTTATCAAGGATAATGGGCTTGATTATTGGGTATGTAATAAAGGAAGAAAGTGGGTTTTGGGCTAAACTAGGCTTATGGGCAAGAGCCTAAGTGATTTAGGGCCCATAATCAACCCTCTAACCCACCTGATCAGCCTTCATCTTCCTCATTTGCAACCCTAGCCACCCAAATTCATAGAGAGAGAAAGTAGAGAGAGAAAGTAAAGAAAACTCTAGATTTAGAGCTTCAATGGTTAAGAGATTGAAGATCTGGTTGTTGGAGCATCAAACCATAAGAAAGGAGCAATGAATCCAGGTAAAAATCAGTCTTTAAACCCTTCTGAAGATCAAACCCGGATTCTAGGGTTTTGGGTTTTAAAAAAGTTGCAAAAAATCACATAAAGGTCACATTTTTACGTATGAAAACATGTATAAACCTTAGATATAGCCTCATGGTTGATAAACTAAGAGATTAGTCATAAAAAGTTGCGATTTTGGGTTAAAAACGGACTGGTTCGTAATTTTTATGCGATCTGCGAAACTGTTTGTGCATCCTTGCATATTCCAGCTGTGAAACTGTGGGTTTTCTGCGAAACTATAGTTTCGCAGGTAATTTCGCAACCATGGAATTCCAACGAAGTTGGGTGAAACTGCCATGCGAAACTTCCATGCGAAACTGGCAGCGAAACTAGCAGCGAAACTGTCAACGAAACTGCTAGTGAAACTGCTTTTCTGGCAGCGAATTTAGGCAAAAATTATCCCCTTTAAGTTTTAACTTATCTGCAGGCTGAGTAGTGTGATCCTAGCCTAGAAAGCTTATTCTAGAAGTTACTCACTGCATCCAGGTGAGTTCTATATCCCCTTGTTTGTATGTTTTTCCATGTTTTGGGGTTATTATGCATACTAAATACACGTTTTTAAATGACCAAGATTTTATGGGTGTAGCGCTTGAGACATGGGTGTAGCGCTTACTTGGCCTATGTAAAAGATGTGGATGCACCATAGCCATAATTATCAGACGTGCCGGTAGTGAGTGAGTTTCCTGACGTCTTTCCTGAAGACCTGACTGGTGTGCCACCTAGCCGGGAAATCGAATTCCAGATTGATTTGCTACCAGGAGCACAACCTGTCGCTAAAGCACCGTATCGATTAGCTCCTTCGGAGATGGTAGAACTGAGCGACCAGTTGCAAGATTTATTGGATAAAGGCTTCATCTGGCCGAGTATCTCTCCATGGGGTGCTCTGGTTTTATTCGTCAAGAAGAAAGATGGTAGCATGTGGATGTGCATTGACTATCGCGAGCTCAATAAGCTGATCGTAAAGAATGGTATCCGTTACCAAGGATCGACGACCTGTTCGATCAACTTCAGGGTGCTAGCTGGTTTTTGAGGATAGACCTGCTGTATGGTTACCACCAACTGAAGGTGAAAGAATAAGACATTCCAAACACAGTGTTCTGTACGCGTTATGGACACTATGAATTCCTCGTCATGTCCTTTGGTTTGACCAACACGCCAACTGCTTTTATGGATCTTATGAATCGGGTATGTCGGCCGATGTTGGATAAATCGGTGATAGTGTTTATCGATGACATTTTGATTTATTCAAAAAGTGAAAGGGAACATGTCGATCATATTCGAGAAGTATTGGAGACGATCAGAAGTGAAAAGTTATATGTTAAGTTCTCTAAATGCGCATTTTGGCTACGAGAAGTTCAATTTCTGGGTCATGTGGTTAATCCCGAGGGGATCAGGGTGGACCCTACTGTAGGTACATGTGTCCCTAGTTTCTGAACTGAATGTAATATGTCTTTAGTGTCTTACGCTTATGTAATAGTTGGGTACTTAATGAAATGAAAATGTTTGGTTGTGTTTATAATGTTTAATATTTCATTAATGAGTTATTTAACGCATATTGACTTGATTATATAGGTTTGTGGTTGTTTGAATGAATCTTGATAAGGTAATGACAAATGAATACATTCAACCTTAGTAATATGAAGTGCTCATGCGAATGGCCCATGCGAATGGACCATACGCATGAACAACTTCATGCGAATGACTTAGTCGCACGACTGAACCAGGAGACTGGATCAGTTTTATGATTGTAACATGAGATTGGCTCGGTCGCACGACTGAACACTCAGTCGTGCGAATGGATCAACTGCATGACTCAATCACACGACTGAACCATACTAATGGTTCAGTCGCCCGAATGAGCAACCCTAACCTATAAATACCACCTAATTCGTGGAAACACTGGACAATTGATATCACTTCGACTCCAGACGTACCCTAGCCGTCCAGAATCCTCCAAGAACCTGTTTCAAGTTCACAGATCGCACTAGATCGATTCCATATCTTTCTTAACGTTTAGATTCAATCCATAATTGATTCGACGTGCGTTCTCACTGATTGGATCGCCAATCAAATAGGATTCCGCACTATTTTATACAAAAATTATGTTTTTCACTAAAAACACAATCTTTTCATGTCAAACGGTGTCTTGGAAGTCTCCTGCTCATAAAGTTTGGTTTTTTCCGGCATACGGCGATTAGGATTAGTGAAAATTCGGGTTTTTACGGCCAAAACACCTTAAACCTAGAAATTTTCGAAATCCAGCAGCTTCAGTCGCACGATTGACTCAATCGCACGACTGGACACATTCGCATCCCTCATACGCATGATTGGACTCATTTGTACAACTGAGCAGACTGTTCGCATTGTTCAACCGCATCAGTTCATTCGCACGACTGGACCATTCGCATTAGTTCAACCGCACGATTGAACCATTCGCATTGTTCAATCGCACGAATATCCCAATCGCACAGCTCCATTCGCACGAGTAAAACAGTTTGTTTCAAAGACTAAAGTTAATCGTAATGGAGGACCAGTATTCAACATTTACAGCAGGGAAAGACTCACGTATTCAGAATTTACTGCTACCGGAGAGTGAAGTAGGGAATCACAACAAACCCCCTAAGCTAATTACTTTAGATGAATTCCCACACTGGAAGCAATGTTTCGAGATCTACTTAAATGGAGTAGATCCCAATATGTGGGAAGCCATTGAGACGGGGTATAGTATGCCAGTAGGTGCTGATGGATTCAAACTTACACTAGGTGGCATGACTAATAGACAAAAAGTCAAATACAATGCTGAAAAGAGGGTTTATGCTTTGCTTACTCAGTCAATTCCTAAGGATATTTTCCATCAATTTTCTAAGAACAAACAAGCAAAGAAGCTATGGGATGAGCTGGAGAAACGGTATAACGGGAATGCGTCATTGAAAGCTATAAAAGCTAAAGAGTTGAAGAAAGAGTTCGACAACTTCTCATCGATGGGTAACTAGAGTTTTGATGATATCATCGATAAATTCTACCACTTGATGAGTGAGCAGCATACTCATGGTGTCACAACGACCATGGATGACAAAGTGTCGAACTTTGCAGATGGGTTGCTAAAGAAATGGGCTTCTTTTGTCTCAAATCTCAGATAGAATGGTATGCTAGCGAGGTTGGACATAAATGATTTCATTCTGAACCTGAGAGAGGAAGCACTAAGGATGAAGTACAGAGCTCAAAAGTCTTCTTATACTCAGAATCCGGCACTGTACAACGCGACTCCACAAGTCAAGACGTCTGGAGCACCACTTCAGACAGCTTTTGTGTCAAGCTCATCTGGTCCTTCACAAGCCTCTACTTCAGGGTCAGAAACTTCAGGGTCGTCTAATACCCAATACATTGCATCTGAAGCAAATGCTATAATACTGAAGACCGATAATCTCGGAAATGTGACAGTAGAAGTAGCAAGAGAGCACATGGATCTCTTAGCAGCTGTAGTCCACTCCTATGATGAACTTGTTGCTGGGAAAATTGGAAACTGCCATCTAGTAGACAAGGACTAGGAGCAGGCCGATGAGATAGAGCTGGAAAGGATGGATATAATGTGGGCCTTAGCAAGTGCTTTCCAGAGAGCTAAGAAGTTTGTCAAGAAGACCGGACAAAACTTGGTTGCTACTAAGGACACTACCTTTGGATTTGACAAGAGCAAGGTGACCTGTTTCAACTGTGGAGAAAAGGGGCACTTCAAACGAGAGTGTGTGAAGCCCAAGAAAACTGGAAACGGGAATCCATTCTCGTCCTTCACACGTCAAGATAAGCCAACTAGCAGTCCTACTTCATCAAGCAAGGATCCAAAAGCACCAGACTCTTAAGAGACAGCAACTGAGGTCAACTACAATAAAGTCAGAATCACCAGAACCAGAAACACCAGACTCTGTTTTGATGGCTGATTCATCAGAACCTTCTCAGGTAAGTACTACTGACCAAATTTTCAATAATCATGCTTGTTTTGATTGCAAAAAATTTAGGGAAAGCATAGATATGAAATTTGCTAGGTTATTAGATCATAATGATAGCTTAGTAAAGGATTTGCAACTGTGCACTGAGGCATACAGAGTTTTAAAACAAAATGAGCATAGTTACAAAGAAAAGATAGACCTATTGAATAAACAGCTTAGGGAAACTGAAGTAGTAGCCTTTAACCAAGCTAATGACATTAGTTACTATCTTAACTCCCTAGAAGACACTAAGAAACAAAAAGCAGTTTTAAAAGTAGAAGTCAATTCATTAAAGCAAAAACTGCATAGTTGGACAAGTTCATCTCATATTGTCCAACACTTAGTAAGAGAGCGTAACAATGGGGAGGGTTTGGGATATAAAGTGGTTCCACCACAACCTGAGACCTTGATGAACACTAAAAGTAAACCAATAAATAACAATCCAATCAAGGATCATGTGGTGTCTACTCCTCTTGTACGTGATCCAGATTCCTCTTGTACTTCAAATGTATCTGGAACTAAACAAAAGGAGACCACTTCAAAGGCAAAAGGTAAAATGCCTTGTTTTAATCTGGAAAAAGAGTTTGAAAAGGTTAATATAAAGTCTGGGTCAAACAAAGTCAAATCTGAACCTAAAAAGACTATTAATGTTAACCAATCACGTGTTTCATGTGTTAAGAATGTTAAAACAATTAAGTTTTTTAAACAAGATAAAACATCAAAAGAAGTAGAGTCAAAACCCAAACAGAACAATGTCACTCGGGTGTCACACACGTCTCCACAAAGACAGTTCAATCATAAAGTTGATAGCAGGTCATGCTACAATTGTGGAGAGTATGAACACATTGCTTCTAACTGTCCTTACTAACAGACACCTAGGAAGAAAATTGAACTTCAGGAATCAAAACCTAGGTCTTCTAAGAGGAGCTCATTGACTCCACCTAGAAGAGCTAGTAAACCTAAAGTTCAACCCATTAGCCAGTCGTCTGTTTATCACAAACAGGCCTTACATAAATCTGGCTTATGGAAAGAAAAGTCAACCTCTGTGTCTGATAATGAGGACAAGAAGACACCTGATCTTCCTTCACCATCTAAAGGTCAATGGGTTGAATTCATAATGTGTGATGCCTCTGGGAAACCCAAGCCAGTAAAGGCTTGGGTTCCTAACCTTAACTAATGTTTTAAATTGAATGTGCATGGTGTTCGCTACAGTGCTGAAACCAACACGTGGATTATAGATAGCGGAGCATCCAGGAACATGACAGGGAACAGGGCAATCTTATCAAACGTCAAACAAATAAAAGTAGGGCATGTTTCATTTGCTAGTAACAAAGGAGGGTATATCACAACTCAAGGGGAAGTGGGAAATCAGAAAGTAAAGTTTGATAAAGTGAACTACGTCCAACAACTTCAAAACAACTTACATTCTGTATCCAAAATATGTGAGAAAGGCTTTAAGGTTATATTCGACAACAAGACGTGCTATGTCCTGAAAAAGGACTATGTGATTCCGGAGGACCAAGTTTTCATGACAGCTTCAAGATATAAAGATCTTTATGTCTTGGATCTTTCAACGGCTTCCACAACAGATCATGAAGTTTAGTGCTTCTTGTAAAAGGCTACTGAGAAGGACTCCATCTCCTGGCATAGGAGAATGGGACACATTTATCCACGAAAGATGAATCACTTGATCCAGAATGATCTAGTGAGAGGAGTTAACGTCAAAAATTTCCAACTTCCGGATTTCTGTGTGCCGTGCAAGAAAGGCAAACAGACTAAGAAATCTCATAAGGAAAAGAAAGTTCATTCCATCGAGCTTCCTCTTGAACTTTTTCACATGGATCTGTTTGGTCTAGTCAGTACAAGAAGCATTGCAGGCGACTTGTACTGCTATGTGGTTACTAATGACTACTCAAGATTCTCTTGGGTAATGTTTCTGAAATCCAAATCAGAAACATTTAAGTCCTTCAAGGAATTAGTAACTACACTGGAGTCTCTCTACAAGCTGAAGGTAAGATAGGTACGCTCAGACAACGGAACCGAGTTCAACAATCAGTGGATGGAGGCTTACTGCAAGGAAAAGGGAATAGTGCACCAGTTCACTTCTGCCTACACGCCTCAGATGAATGGCGTTGCTGAGAGAAAGAATCGCAGCTTGATAGAGACAGCACGGACAATGCTAGCAGACTCGAAACTGCCTATCCAATTCTGAAATGAGGCAGTGGCAAATGCGTGTTACACGTTAAATCGAGTTCTTGTAGTTAAACGCCATGGCAAGACATGTTACGAGTTACTACAATGACGTAAACCTAGTCTAGAGTATCTCGAACCGTTTGGCGCACCGTGCACCCTACTGAAGAAGACTCAGGAGGGAAAATTCAGCGAGAAGGCTGAAGAAGGTATCTTCCTAGGATACAACATACCGAACAAGAGAGTTTACAACAACTCAACGGGTCTAGTAGAAGTGTGGTGTAATGTTGATGTTCAGAGATACACCACACCACCTACTAGAAAAGGACCCGCTTACTTATTCGACTATGATGGATTCTTCAAGTCCTTCAACATACCTATCTCCACTTCTGACGAAGAGTTAACAACCAGGATGATGTATGATGTCTTGAACTCACCGTCACTAGATTCAACATCATCTGGTTCACAAGGTGACTCGTCACACCACTTAGGGGGAGAACTCAAAGCAAGTGACTACTCCTCAGAAGATGAAGCGGTGGAAAATGACCAGAACATCCAGGAGGAACAGGTTCCAATTCCTGCAAGTCCACAAGCATCTACCAGTGATGCCTCTGCGACTTCGGAACCTCAAACTCCTACTACCTCAGATACAGAAAACCAAACGTTCATAATCTTGACTCTGAGGTAGTTGTTCCCGCCACTCCAGGATCACATTAAATGTCTATCATCCCCTGGACAATGTCATTGGGGATGTCAGATCAGGAGTGCAGACCAAAAATTAGCTGATTATGCCTCCGTAATGGAAAAAGGATACATTCACGACGGTGCTTATCGTTGTTTTGTCTCGCAGTTTGAGCCAAAATACATCAGTGAAGCACTGAATGATGAGGCATGGGTGAGAGCCATGCAAGAAGAACTTCTTCAGTTCAAGAAGTTAGGCGTATGGACTCTAGTGCATAGACCTAAAGGTGCTAAGGTCATTGGCACCAAATGGGTCTTGAAATGCAAGAAGGATGACCAAGGCGTCATCATCAAGAACAAGGCTCGACTTGTAGTTCAAGGATTTCGACAAGTCGAGGGCATAGATTACAATGAAGTGTTTGCACCCGTGGCAAGAATGGAAGCCATCCGCATCTTCCTTGCCTATGCATCGTATATGAAGATTAAAGTTTGTCAATTGGATGTGAAGAGTGCATTCCTTCATGGTGAAATCCGAGAGACAGTGTACGTCAGTCAACCCGAGGGATTTGAAGATCCATATCATCGGGACAAAGTTTACAAACTCGACAAGGCTTTATACGGGCTTCATCAAGCCCCAAGAGCCTGGTATGAGAATCTCTCGACTCACCATGTGAAACACGGCTTTCGTAGAGGTGTTATTGATTGCAACTGTTTATCAAAGAGAAAGATATTTGCTGCTTGTTCAAATCTATGTTGATGATATCATCTTCGGGTAAAAGAACGAAGATTTATGTAAAGAGTTTGAAGCAGTAATGAAGGCTGAATTTGAGATGTGTGCCATGGGAGAAATGAAATTTTTCTCGGGTTACAGGTGGATCAGACATCAAAAGGGATTTTCCTACATCAGACCAAGTATGTAGGAGATATTCTCAGTCGGTTTGACATGGAGAATGCTTCTGCAGCTGGGACTCCACTTGCTACAAACCATGATGTAGCACCCGATGAGAATGGTGATCTAGTCGATGCAACCAAGTACAGAGGAATGATTGGATCTCTCATGTACCTCACTGCCTCAAGACCTGATATCATGTATGCTACATGTCTATGTTCAAGATATCAGGCAAAGCCAAAGGTGAACCATCTGATAGGGGTCAAAAGGATATTTCGTTATCTGAAGGGTACTCCAACACTTGGGTTGTGGTATCCTCATGATGATGACTTTGAGCTCATGGCGTATAGTGACTCGGAACGGTGGCTGCAAGATGAACTACAAGTCTACATCAGCAGGGTGTCAATTCTTTGGGAGGAGATTAGTGACATGGCGGTGTAAGAAGCAGACCTCGGTTGCATTGTCAACCTGTGAAGCCGAATACGTTGCTGCTGCAAGTCTGTTCACAAATCATTTGGATTCAACAGCAAATGCGGGACTACGGTTTGAATTTCTCTTCTACTCCTATTTTTGTTGATAACTCTGCTGCAATTGTAGTAACTAAAAATCCGGTACAACATCCTAAGACCAAACACATCGGCATAAAATATCACTTTATACGTGACTGCTTTGAAAAGAATTTAATCGATGTGGTAAAAATAAACACTGATTTTCAACGCGCTGACCTCTATACAAAGGCTTTTCACAAACCACGTTTTCTATATTTTTTAGAGGTCAACGGCGTTAAAAAGAAAAGTGATGTAATTCCAGATGCTGACCATGTGTAGTCCGATGCATTTAGTCCATGTTTTAATTTTTTATTTCCTTTATTTATTCTATTTTCTGTTTAAATTAAATTCATGTTATTTAGTTGTCTATTAAAATCCTAAAAAGCGTAAATCGGCTACGGTTTTAGAATTTTAGGGGGAGAATAGGTCAGCCAGTAACATTAAAAAAAACGAGGGAGAAGGAGAGGCAAGGTGATAGAAAGTAGATCGTATCTGTGATACCGATTCAATGACTTTGGAAAATGATAGTACACATGAACAAATTAAGTGGGACTTTAAAAGTTTAAATTAGATAAGATGCTAAATTTAAAGTATAAGTCTGTGTAGTCTAAGCAATATAAAAGGAAAAATGATAGCAAAACTGGGTACTACTAAGGTAACACAACGAAAGTAGACCTACAGGTTACTAGACCACAGATGATATGTCGGTAGATTCAACACAATAGATGATTAGACCTGGTTGGTGATTTCAAGATCAAACTAAGTTGTTAAACTGACTGTGGGTTCCCATCTTATCACTGGTCAACACAATCAACAATATTCCAATAAGGGATGACGAGCAAATAAACGCCACAAATGTGAGCGGATGACCATAAATAGAGCAAAGCACGAGAAAAAAAATGAAATGAAAAGCAAACACTATCAAACTAATAACTTATGTTGTTGGTGCGTTATGTGCAAAAGGAAAAATAAAAATGCTCTAACAAGAAGATAGGTTGTGTGCCTCTATGCTGTGCGATGGCACTGACCTGAGGATAAGCATAACCTAGATATTCTAGAATTCATTGTTGTTTGCCGCCTCTCTGCTGTGCGATGGCATTGACCTGAGGCTTGGCTTCTCTTTGAAAACTCTAAGAATAGTCTCTTCTTGTCAAAATACCCGTAGACCGCTCAAAAGCTCCTGAGGAATGTTGATTACCACATAAGCGTGGGATCCACAAATGTTGGTTGAAACAATTAAACCTTAAACTATCACCAGTCTGTGTCAAAAATTTGTGTATGGATTTAAGAGGACCAGCATACTGACAATCATCGTGGCTACAATTCTTGAAAGCCCAAATCAATGTGGGGATCTAATAGTACCAGTATGATTTCCTAAATTTGCTAACGACTCTAGATAAAAAATAAGAAGTGAGCATCAAAAGGTTTTTGATAACATGTCCCAAATGATTTGACTTGCCTGTATGATTTCTAATTGAATTGGTCCAGTTATGGTCAAGATAAATTGAAGCTGCCTATTCCGGAACCGAATCCATTAGATTTCTATCTTAGGATTTACACCTCACCCAAAAAGTCAAAAACAAGTTTAGTTTTGTACTTAAGTTAAGTCAATTCAGTTTGTTTAATATCGGACTACATCATGGAATTCAGTAAGGGAGTAAATCACCTAAAAGGGTCACGTCTGAGGTGACCACACGTGTTTTCAAAAGGTAAAAGGGTCACGTCTGAGGTGACCACACGTGGTTTCAAAAAGGTAAATGGGTCACGTGTAAGGTGACAAAGTGTTTAAAAGGATCACGTCTGAGGTGGTTAAAAGTTTTTCAAGTTAAAATGATCATGTCTTAGATGATCAAATGTTCATAATGTTAAATCAACAGTTTAGAAGGGTTTAAATGTAAAATGGTCATAAATTCAGAAAATTTCATAAGTATGACCCATTCGCACGACTGGACCATGAGTATGGATCAACCGTACGAATGGACCATACTCATGCCTTTTATAGCCGAATGAACATGAGTATGGACCATTCAACCGAATGGCTTATCCGAATGAGCCATTCGGCCGAATGAGAGTGTGCGAATGAGTCAGTCGCACGACTGAACTCCAGTCGAACGACTGAAGGTGAGCGACTGATCCAATCGCACGACTGAGGTCCATTCGCCCGAATGAAATGTGCGAATGGGTCCAGTCGTACGATTGAACTCAGATTTAGTATAAAAAGAGGGGGAGTCGGTCGCAGAGACTCATCACTCTCAAAATAGCCCTAATTCTCACGACACGTCGTTACTCTGCCAAAATTTCTGTTTGATCATTCTATACCATTTATTGCTGTGTACTGACGATTTGCACTGATTATATAGGTATAATGCGGTGCAATCGACCTCTATTTCACTCAATTTGATTCCAAAATCTTGACATTCGGACCTAACCAAGAACCGAAACTTGTTTGGACAAATAACCTAACAAAACTAAGTAAAATATCGAAATCAAAGTTGTTAGGTGCTAAATAGAGTGATTGCGAGTCTAATGAACCAAAACACGATGTCTAATCTTAAGAATTGGTCAAAAATTGAATTTGAATTGAACTGCCAGACGGTCATGCGAATGGACAGGTTGATGAACTTTAGTCGCACGACTGAGGTATGCGAACGGCTAAACCACACGACTGAACCATGCGTATGAGTTCAGTCGCACGACTGGTGTAAACGCATGAGTTTGCATACGTATGAGCCTAGTCGCACGTTCAGTCATACGTATGAGGTCATTCGCACGACTGGATCTCAGTCGCACTGCTCATTCGCGCGACTGGATCTTAGTCGCACTGCTCATTCGCACGACTTGATCTCAGTTGCACAGTCTCATTCGCATGACAGAACAGAAAAATTTCAAGTTCAAAATGATTCAAGTTACTACTCATCGATGGATACTAATGTTTATACTCATTGTGTAACAGATGGCTAGTCGTTGGACTATGAGCACCAAGCACAACATCTGTGCTCATCTGGATCTGATGTCCAGGAACGCAGCTGACTTTTCGGGCATTATCACTTTTCTCCGGAGATCTAGGATCTTCTATGCCATTTCTACTCCTTGTACACCATACCGCTCCATTCAACAGGCCTTCTGGGAAGGCGCAGTTGTTGATAGATCCTCAGAGCCTCATCGCATCAGGAGTTCGATATTTGGAGAGGTTATAGAGATCACCGAGGATGATCTTCGAACGGTGCTGCAGTTCGGGGATCATGCTGACTGTCCCACTCGATTACACCCTCTTACCTCGCACATGTGCTGCTGAAGTGTGTTGCTTCTCGGAAAGGAGGGTTTGATGAGCTCTCAGATCAGATAAAGAACGCTTACGCATTGTTGGTGCTGAACCACCCGTTTAGCTTTTCCAGGACGATCTTCACCTACTTGGTGGAGAACATTGAGGGGAAGGGGAAGGAGGGATTTTGTATGTACCCTTGATTTATTCAGATGATCATAGATCAGAAGCTCCCTCAGCTACCAAAGGAGAAGGAGGACGCGGTGGTGCTCGAGGTGATGGACGATACCACCTTGGGTAGGATGAAGGTCTACAGGGGAAAGCAAGTGAAACCCCCTGTGAGACGACTATTTGGACATTTGAGTAGAGTGGACTACGTGGCGCCAGCGAAGAGGAAGTGGCGTCACGATGATAGTGATTCGGATTCTGAGCCGATTGTGCCCCCATCTGATGATTCTGATGACAATGACAGTGGTGATGGTGGTGATACTGGTCCCACCCATTCTAGGGCCACTCCTACCGATGTCATATCACCATCATCCACCCATGGAGGAGCAGAGATAGCCGGATTTCATCAGGATTTTCAGGCTGAAGAGGAGGACGAGTCGGACGAGGAGCCGTTGACTCGGACGGTGGGCAGCAAAGTGGTTGCCACCGAGAGAGAGATTAGGGAGGTAGGTGGACGCCAGGGTGAGTCTGGGGAGGCTATTACTGATCCATCTTACACCCAGACCAGCCCAGCAGCCAAGGGGGAGCATCCTCCTTGAAGGGATCGAGAAAAAAAAGGATGGCTCAGCCTCATGGGATGAAGAGTAAAAGACGGAGATTCACATTGATCACCACCACAGCCACCACCACAGCCACCACCACAACTACCACCTCCACTACCACACCCTCTACCACTATTACCACACCACCCACCACTACATCCATTCCATCTACCACCATATCTACCACAACCACTCCACCACCACTTTCATCTATACCTACCCCAATCTTCACCACTGCCACCACCACCACCACCACTAGCCACCAAGCCGGCCCATCATCACACCCTGTCTATACATCTAGATCACCTCTACCTCCTACTGGGGTAGAGGAACAGCTCTCGGCACTTAACCGTATGGTGCTGAGGCTGTTGGCTGCCGATGACGAGAAGACTGCTCAGATTCGTCAGCTAGTAGATCTTACTGCTGCCCAATCTCTGCAGATATCTCAGCAGGCACAACAGATAGAGCAGGAGGCCCAGATGATAGATGCACAGCGCGAAGAGATGTCCCAACTCCGGGAGCAGAATGCCCAATCAGCTAAAAGGATAGAAGAGTTGGAGACCACCAACAAGACCATCATGTTGCGGCTCAAGGGATCCAAGGAAGAGCCCTTAAAGATCAAGGAAGGGGATGGAGATGATAGTGATGATGACAGTGATGATGATGATGACGATGGTGATGACATCGAGGATGATTCTGATGCTGGTGATGATGCTGGTGATGATGATGTTGATGACGATGAAGAAGACGCATCTGCTGCGGGTGCCACACCTGCAAGTGAGAGGAGGACAAAGAAAGCACAAGATCAAAGTGCCTCCACAACCGCCCCGTCAGCAGAAGAGAATGTGATCCAGGACAAGAGTAATACTTAGTTGTTTTGTTATTTAAATCATATGTATTTGAATCATGTATCACATTAATGTAATGAATGTTTATATTTAATGTTGATGTTTCTGTTTTGATTATTAACTATGATTGTTGTGTTGAATGTCTAAATCAAGCAGATCCAAACTTTCAGAGGGATGAATATGATGTTGCTCCCCTCCAACAGATCAAGACTCAGCTCACATTGATTCTTGATCTGCAGGGTATAGTCAGGAGATTGGTGATGTACACTCTTAAAGAAGGAGAGATCATTCACAATCTCTCTGACGAGCAAATAGCAGAAATGTTCAAACTCAATGTCGACGAGATCGTGAAAGACGCTCCAACAGTCCATATGGAAAGTGACGACGAGCTCAACGATGTGGATGAAATCGAGATCGAAGATGTCACGGACCA
The DNA here is from genome assembly GCA_025215565.1 of Flaveria ramosissima. Taxonomy (NCBI): domain Eukaryota; kingdom Viridiplantae; phylum Streptophyta; class Magnoliopsida; order Asterales; family Asteraceae; genus Flaveria; species Flaveria ramosissima. Next base: position 62,197,298 of record CM046041.1, read on the forward strand.
GCACTATCCAGAGTACACTGACAATGTGGGTAATGGTATTCCCAATCTGGGAGACAATCTAGTCAGTGAAACATTGGAGACTCTGGATAAACTGGAACAAGAGTCAGATAAGACTGAAGATAAGGCCCAAGCCTTGGATGCTGAAGTTAATATCAAAAAGGCTGAGTGGGCTACATGTTTTGAAGAGATAAGAGCCCAACGAAGTGCTTCAAAGTCGACTGTCTACACCAAGCTGTACAAAGTGAAGAAACATCACAAGGTGTCGGGCAGAATCATAGCATGGGCATATTTTTAAGATCTCAACGTTTATGCAATTAAACGTGAGCAAGGGATCGAGTACTTCAGGTTCCCACACGACCGGAAGACTCTTCCTGGATTTGAGCTGAACCAGTTAGCGAAGATGAAATTGCTATACGCTGATCCACACAAGATGTCTGGATGGTTTGAGGCAGCTCTGAAGAAAGAGTACGACACCAAATGGGTCAACTTCAAACCTCAACAACCTACGAGGTATATCCGAAGGTCTGAGGTTGATGCCATAACTGGGAAACCAAGAATAGTGCTAAAGTGGAGTCCTCCGCGCACCATGTCTAAGATCCCACTACGGGAAATGCCACAGGACTTCACTCCACACTTTAAATGGTGGTACTATGATTGGAGGACAGGAGAGGCAGTCATAGTCTTGAATATTGAAGGAAAAATGGATACTATCAGGGTATTTGACCCGATGTGGCTAACAAACTTGTCTGCAAATGATGTATACACATTATACAAGTGGCCACTATTCTATGACTCTCAAGATATTGTACAAGCTCTACAGTTTTAGAATGTTATACGACTCTGCTTTGCGTTTGAGATACACGCAGGATTATAAAAGAAGAAAAGTACAAGAATTATGAAGAGGTTATGAAGAAGGTAAGACATTAGATGAAACTAGGTCCAAGGGGGAGTTTGTTGGTACATGTGTCCCTAGTTTCTTCGGAACTAAATGTAATATGTCTTTAGTGTCTAACGGTTATGTAATAGTTGGGTACTTAATGAAATGAAAATGTTTGGTTGTGTTTATAATGTTTAATATTTCATTAATGAGTTGTTTAACGCATATTGACTTGATTATATAGGTTTGTGGTTGTTTGAATGAATCTTAATAATGTAATGACAAATGAATACATTCAAACTTAGTAATATGAAGTGCTCATGCTAATGGCGCATGCGAATGGACCATACGCATGAACAACTTCATGCGAATGACTCAGTCGCACGACTGAACCAGGAGACTGGATCAGTCGTATGATTGTAACATGAGATTGGCTCAGTCGCACGACTGAACATTGAGTCGTGCGAATGGACCAACCGCGTGACCCAATCGCACGAATGAACCATACTAATGGTTCAGTCGCCCGAATGAGCAACCCTAACCTATAAATAACACCTAATTCGTGGAAAAACGGGACAATTGATATCACTTCGACTCCAGGCGTACCCTAGTCGTCCAGAAACCTCCAAGAACCTGTTCCAAGTTCATAGATCGCATTAGATTGATTCCATATCATTGTTAACGTTTAGATTCAGTCCATTATTGATTCGACGTGCGTTCTCACTGATTAGATCGCCAATCAAATAGGATTCCGCACTATTTGATTCTGTATACACGTTAATTAGTTAGTATTTCGTGCAATACATGATGTTTTAGCGGTGATGCAATGGGAACGTCCAATGCCTTCTCCCCATCCATTATGACCTCTTGACACGTCTTCCACAATTCAAGCAGATGATCCTCTTAGAGTGGAGGATCAATGGTTAAGGAGGTGAAGTAGTTGGATAGAGCCATAAATTGGCAAACCTCTGAGAAACTAGAATCTTTCTGTTGGCCCAAACAGATCGAATCACAATACAATTGATTGAATGAATCGATCAATATCACTAACAAACACATAATAGAAACATTTGATGATGAAGAATAGACCAAAAGTATTCAAAAGTAAACAAATCAAAGCCAATACAATTAATAGAACAAAGCTCGATAATATTTCAATGTAATTCCAGCTTACAAAATGCACTTGCAACAAGGATCAAACGAATTTGGGTTTTGCAAGGTTGCGTACAATGAAAGAAACAAATTTTATATATAGAGGTAATAGTTTCGCTGACAGTTTTGCAGTCAGCGAAACTATCATGCCCAAGCCTAGTTTCCCCTGGTGAGAAACATAGTTTCGCCGGGTGAAACAAACTGCTGACTATAAGCGAAACTGCAGTTTTGCTCATAGTTTCGTTGGGCAGCAAAACACAAATAACTATCACACTTATAAAAGTAAACAAACATTTAACCTATTATATTTAAACATAAACAAAAGCTAATCTAAGGTGAGTCCAATCTAATCTTGATCTTCAATACTCCCCCTAGGTTGGACCTCACCCACTGGATCATTTTCGTTTCACGCACCAGCTCCTGAATCTACTCCTACCTTGGATCTTCCTTCAGCTTTTGCTCGTGCTGTAATAACATCTTCACCATGTGCACTAGCTCTTTCAAACTGTCTAGTCAAATCCTGCACATCCATCCTCACCTCATCCAACTCACGGATCCTCTCGGCTAGTTCTCTAACTTCAACTATAACCCCTCGGGCTTTGTTGGCAACCTTCATGAATAGGCTTGCCTCTTGTCTCGTTTCTGCTCCTGCCTCGGCCTTAATATGATTTTCACACAATACCAGCAAATCCTCATCACAAAATGATAATACTTCCATTGGATCAAAAAGTCTAAATTCAACTCCATCCTTAATCCTAATCACAACCTCCCCCGTGTTGTTTTCGTAGAACCACTTTTTGAACCTATGAAGCCTTTGGGGAGGGGATCGGATATCCTCACCGTTCACTGTTTTTTTGGGGGCTTAACCCTTAGCACAATCCGCCCCTTACCTGTCTCCAAGTCCTTGTCCTTTTTGGACCTCCTCCTCTCTGCCTTCATATATCCAAAGGACTAAAATTGTCATTTCGCCCCTGCTTAATCTCCTCTTCCAACATCTTGGATCGCTCACTTAGATGAGAATCTATCATTGGAATATCTTCCAACCTCCTTAGATCCTATTTCGGCAAGGTCTTGAACGCCTTCCTTTTGTGTAGATATGATATCCCTCCACCTCTCATTTTGATCATAAACATTTTCAGTCTCGTGTTGTACTTCCAGCTTATGATCTTCTTATCCACCTCTTTCCTGCTTGACCCTTGTATATGTTGGAATAATGGGGTCACCTCTTCAGCCTCTTTCTCTTTTACAAACCATTCTTCCTTTTCAAGCTCAAACACATCACTATCCGAAGAGCCCTTCTTGGCCACGTATGTCAGGGGTCGTTCATCAACTTCATAGTACTCAGGCTCAAAATCATAGTCAACCAACAGCTACCATACAAGCATTGGGTGTGCTCCGTTCGAAGCGTTGTATGGAAGGAAATGCAGATCTCTCGTTTGTTGGGCCGAAATTGGTGAAAGTCAGCTAACAGGCCCAGAGATCATTCAAGAAACAACTGACAAGATCTTTCAAATCAAAGACCGACTGAAAGCCGCAAGAGATCGCTAAAAGAGCTATGCCGACAACCGTCGGAAGCCTCTAGAATTCAACGTTGGGGACCGAGTTTTACTCAAAGTCTCCTCTTGGAAAGGAGTCGTTCGATTCGGAAAGAAAGGGAAGTTAGCCCCAAGATACGTTGGACCATTCGAGATCACAGAAAGAATCGGTCCAGTGGCTTACCGATTGAGGTTGCCACAAGAACTCAGCGGTGCGCATGATACTTTTCACGTGTCAAACCTCAAGAAGTGTTTGGCTGACGAATCCCTTCACGTGCCAATCGGGGAAATCAAGATTGACGAAAAGCTTCATTTTGTTAAGGAACCCATTGAGATCATGGATCGAAAGGTCAAGCAACTGAAGCGTAGTAGGATACCTATTGTTCGCGTAAGGTGGAATTCAAAACGAGGGCCAGAGTTTACATGGGAACGAGAAGATCAGATGAAACTCAAATATCCACATTTATTCGAGGATGACACTCTTGGACCTAACTCCAGCTGAATTTTGGGACGAAATTCTCTCAACTGGGGGATACTATGACATCCGTCACCTTAAGGTCCATCAATTAACGTGGTTTTCTGTTAACTATTCTTTGATCGATCATTCCTCATCTTTATTTAAATCTTTATGTGGATATCATGTGTGCATTATCATGGTTGTGCTTGTGCATTCGTTGTAATCATGTGTTAACTTTAAAAACTATTTAAAACATTCATCTTCGAAACCGCCCAATATATCATTTTTATATATAATAAACGTCACTAATAAATCCATTTTCAAGTTATAAATATCTGAAGATCATGTTAGGTTGGACTCACTTTAGTATAGATGTTTACTTTACATTGTAATAGGACTTTTGTTAGTTTCATTTTGTATTTTGTTAGTAATTAGCAGTTTTGGCAGTCCAGCGAAACTGTGAGCGAATCTATACATTCGCTCACAGTTTGCTGTTTTGGTTTACCCGGCGAACTTGTGTTCTGCCGGGCGAAACTATAGTTTCGGTATGACAGTTTCGCTGGTAGCGAAACTGTCAGCGAAACTATGACTGCTATATATACTATTTTCATTTCACTTTGTATGGTAAGCTTGCAAAACCCTAATCGAGGAATTCTGTTGCAAGCTACCATTTCTAAGCAGTTACTTCATTGAAATACAATTGTGCTTGTTGTTATTGAGTGAGATTGTTCATTTGAGTACCAATTATGTCTTGATTCATCTTATTCATTCTCAATTGTTGTTGTTTGGATTGTGTGTTTGATATTGATCAAATTATCATATCAATTGTACTGTTCATCGATCACATGGACCAACAATATGGTATCAGAGCCTTAGTGCTCTTGATTTGTTGAGTTTTTGTGGTTTTGGTCAATATCTAGTTTCAATAAATTTTCATTGGATTATCAGCTGTTTTTGGCATGGAAATTGATTGAATAATGCTTGTTCTTGATTAAGGAAGATTCTACAATCATCAGATCTCAAATTCATTGAGGTTTGGATGATTTAAGATTGATTTTGAGGTGAAAAAGGGTTTTGAGATCGACCAGCGAAACTACTGTTGTTACAGCGAAACTGTCATCTTCATCCAGCGAAATTATGAGTTATTTTGGATCAGAAGTTGTTTTCTAGAGTTTCAGCGAAAGTACTCCCTTGAACGAAAGTTCATTAGTGTTTTTGACCAATCATCAAGCGAAATTGCTGCCGAATCTATTTCTGAACGAAAGTTCAAGCTTGTTTCCTGCGAAGTTAGCAGCGAAACTAAGCAATTGTTGTATCTGTTCAAGCGAAAGTGCTGCTGAAATTGCAAGCGAAAGTGTCTGTTTTTGCGAAAGTGTCTGCGATAGTATTGTTTTAGCGAAACTGTTAACCAAGTCACCTCTTTCAACGAATTTGTCAGCGAAATTATCAATTTTTCTGCCGAAACTATCATGTCGAAATTAACTACTCTTACACTTGCGGATCTTGAAAGTGTTGCTTTTAATAGACCTCCAAGACTCATTAATGGAGATAATTTTGAAGATTGGAAGAGATGTCTCAAAGCTTTCTTTTTCTACACAGATCATAATCAATGGGAATCGATTATTTCAGGTCCTCATATACCTACGGTTACGGTTGGTGATGTCGTTTCTCAGAACAAAGACCCATCTTCTTATAGTGAAAGAGATCTGAAACTGATTGATCGTGATCAAAAAGCTTTTGGTGCTCTAACTCTCTGCTTGGCTCCAGACATCTACAATCGTTTTGAAGAGCATAAAAATGCTAAATCCATTTATGATGCTCTCTGTGAATTCTATGATGGGAATGCAGATCTGGTGAAAGACAAGAGTATTCAAGCTGAAAAGGAGTTCAATTCGTTTGTAGGATACAAGAATGAAAGTTTGACAGATCTTACAAATCGTTTCTTAACCGTCTCAAGCACTCTGAAGAAGTATGATGAAAGACTCTCCAACAGTGAACAAGTTAATAGGCTTCTCGATTCTCTTCCACCACAGTGGAGTCTTCAAGTGAGGATGCTCAAACAAGAAAGAGGTTTTACAGATTATAAGTTGATGGATATCATTAACAAGTTGAAATCTTTTGAGTTGGATATGAAAAGAAGAGAATTTAACCAGACTATGATGCCCACATCTGGTTTTTCTCAAAATGCTGCTTTGTTGTCATCCGCTGCAAACTCTCACATTCAAAATCCAATTCAAGGAGGGAACAATACAAGTAATTTCTTGAGTGGGAATAGTCATGTTGGAAAAGAGTTGGGAAATTCTAAGGTGAATGCTGAAACTTCAATTCCATCTGAAACAATGGCTCTTTTGGAATGTTTGTTCAGAGCTATGAAGCTCTTGTTGCTGGTTTATTGAAAGGTAAAGGAATGACTATGGAGGATATGTATCAGGTTGATCCTGATGATCTAGAAGAAACTGACATTCAATGGCAAATGGCAATGTTAACTTTAAGAGCCCGGAGATTCATGGAAAGAACAGGAAGAAAGAACTTTGGTGGTCAATCATCTACCTCAAAACTAGGATTTGATAAGTCAAAATTGAGGTGCTTTAATTGTAAACAATTGGGACTTTTTAAACGTGAATGTCCATTACCAATTGTCACAGATCCTAGTAACACTGGAGTACCAAGATTGACAGCAGAGAAAGAAAGGAAGAAGGAAATTCAAAAAAGGAGTCAGCCTTGATCTCAAACTTTGACTGGAGTGCGGAGGTGGAAGAAACAAGATCTGAAATAAATCACGCGTTAGTTGCTGAGGTTGTGGAAAGTGATGAAATGGAAGTTGATAAAGATGGATTTGTGTTGTTCAAGGAATTCAAAGGAGAAAATGAATCTTCAGTAAAGGAGAAAGAAGAGAAGGCAGATGGAGAGGAGAAAGAGGAAATTACAGGTTCAGATGAAGAAAGAAATTCAAAAGCTGAGAAAGGAAAAGAGAAGGATGATGCGGCCGCTACTGTTGAGGAAAGGAAATCAAGTACTCCAGTATGCATGTGCGATAAAGCTTTAGCTGCCGAAAGGATGGTAATGGGACTTCCTTATGAGGTAATACAGGATATGTGCTCATCTGCTTGCAAAATTAGACTTTTGGGATTTATAAGGCTAATCGTTTGTTAATTGATAATGAAAAGGATTTAAAACGAATTAATGATGAACTTAAAATGAATGAATCAAAATATTTTGTGAAATTAAATGAGGCTTTAAAAGAAACTGATCATTTAAAAAGAATTATTTTGGAAAGAAATGTAGAGGTTAATACTTTGACTGAACGGGTTGCTCTTGCTGAATTTGAAGCAAGCAAACTTCAGTCAAAGTTAGATAAATGGACTATTTCTGGAATGAAACATGATGATCTTTGTAAATCTCAACGGGGAGCAAGAATTAAAACAGGTTTGGGTTATGAAAATGTACAGGTTTATCCTCCTCCTAGTACATACTGTTATTCTCCTATGCCTGTTCCTCATCCTTCTAATGATTTAATCAAATCAGATACTGACAGTATGTCTGCAGGTTTAGTCGGGAATAACTCTAAGTACATTCGTGAAGACTACGACTATAGACCAACTAGTGGGCTTGGATGCACTCGTTCTAGTACACCTGAAAATCAGCAGTCTGTTTTAGATAATAAGTCTAGTTTAAATTCAGTGTTTGTTTCTAGTTCAAATGTAACAGACTTGAATGTCTCATGTTCTCTTGATAGTTCTATTTCATCTTGTACTTCAAATCATGATAGTGATGATTTTTGTTCTGGTAATGAATGCAATGAATCTGATGTTTGTTAAATCACTGGATCGGTAAACATCCGAGCACGTTCTTGACGGAAGGATAAACAACAGCAACCAAAAGTCAATCAATAACACGAACTATCAAAAATTGGTTTCATTGATAAAACCTAACGATTACAAGCTCGTTACAACATAAGATACAAGACTCTTGGCAAGGGGAGATCGAGCATGATCTCCCCTCTCATCCGGCAGCCCTAGGCTCCGGGCAGACTCCCTCCCCAAACCCTTATCACTCTACACATTGAAACTGGTATATATAGGCTTCGGCCCATATTAGATGCGACTGGGCCCATTCGTGCGATTGGACCATGCGTATGGTTCAATAGTACGACTGACCCAACCGCATCTCTCAGTCGTACGACTGGCCCATTAGTAAGGCTCAGTCGCACGACTGAGTCTCATTCGCATATGCTCCTGCGAATGACCCAGTTTCATGTGTTTACAACATATCAGGTTTATTACATTAAGTCTAGACTATTCGACAAGCGACGGACACATTATATATGACAATATATGCTCCAACAAATTCCCCCTTGGACGTTGCTTGCGAATAGTAGATAACACCTCTTACAATCTTCAGTCAATCTTTGCTCTGGTTGTCAATAGAATCAAACGAAAACCATATTAGCCAACGTTGCCGCTCCGTCAGGTTGCTACAGTATCCCTGAAGATGAATTTAGGCACAATAGCTTTCGTTTACTTTGCAGAACACCATCACAGCATCAAGATTCCCCATATGACTGATTTTTCCAGATAATGACATGAACAGTTTTCCATTGCTTCAATCTTCACACAGGCTAACCTGATTAACATTAACACCTGTAGAAATTCCCCCTCACATTCAGCATATCCCAATATATAAACGTTGTGCTCTCTTGGCGTCTTCATACGGTGTATTGGGCAAAAGGTTGAAGGTTCCAATCCACAGCTGACAATATCAAACAAATCAGCATGCATGTAGATTCATCATCAGAAACCTGCTCACATCATCACTTTCTGATTGCGTCTTCAATTTCTCTATACATGGATTCCCCCTAAGAATGAGAATCCTCTCTGTGCGGATAAATATAACTTGATTGGCCCATAAATAGTCAGATGCTCCTGACTACCCACAAAATCAGCACTGACTGCTGACATCTTCTCTTCTCTCTTTCGTGTTCCAACTTCATTCACCTATTCTGGAAGTCCGACGAATAATGGGGTATACATCGAACTTATTTGACAAAATAATCTCAGGGTGAATGTGCTTTGCTCATCCTCAAATCTGTGCAAAAGGTAGTTCCAGATTTTTTTTTTTTTTTTTTTTTTTTTTTTTGGTCTGGAACACCGTTCATCCGTATGACGTGGAGGACAAATATCACATTCATGTGAATGGATGATACGAATAATATATTCGTGAGACTGGTCATAAGACTGGTCCAGTAGCATGACTTGTCATAAGACTGGTCCAGTAGCATGACTGGTCATAAGACTGGTCCAGTAGCATGACTGGTCATAAGACTGGTCCAGTAGCATGACTGGTCATAAGACTGGTCCAGTCGCATTCCAGTCGCATTCCAGTCGCATTCCAGTCGCATTCCAGTCGTACGAATGGTCCATTAGCATGGTCCAGTCGCACGAATGGTCCATTAGCATGGTCCAGTCGCACGAATGGTCCATTAGCATGGTCCAGTCGCACGAATGGTCCATTAGCATGGTCCAGTCGCACGAATGGTCCATTAGCATGGTCCAGTCGCACGAATGGGTCTGTACGCAGATTTTCAGATCTGCAGCCGCCAAAGCTGCCAAAAACCCTAATTTGATGAATTTTACATGAACCGAAACAAAATAGACATCATCAGATTCGCAAGGGTCATAGGAACGTGGTTTTGAGTTCGATTTTAACATAGAAACAACACACGTAACAAGATCTGAGCAAAACACGAAGAACACCAAGTGGGTTTAACGTCAAGATCTGAAATTGGATCCAGAAATCAAGAGCTCGGGTTGCTAGAATGATTGTTAGATCATTCCAGCAGTAACCGGCTCTGATACCACTTGTTAGGACCTGGTATTTGAACGAAATACCGAGTGATTGCGTGTTAAACCAACTCAAATAGTGCGGAATCCTATTTGATTGGCGATCCAATCAGTGAGAACACACGATGAATCAATCAAGAATTGATTTCAACGTCAGAAATCGATTAGGAACCGATCTGATGTGTTCTATGAACTTGGAGAACGATTTGGGAGGCTTCTGGACGGCTAGGGTACGTCTGGAGTCGTAATAGGATGAATGCTTACGTTTTCCCACGAATTGGGTCTATTTATAGGTTAGTGTTGGTCAATCGTGCGACTGGGCCATAAGTATGGTTCAGTCGTGCGATTGAACCATGCGGTTGATTCATCCGCACGACTGAGTGTTCAGTCGTGCGATTGAGTCAATCTTATGTGTCAATCATACGACTGATCCAGTCTCCTGGTTCAGTCGTGCGATTGAGTCAATCGTATGAAGTTATTCATGCGTGTGGTCCATTCGCATGGGCCATCCGCATGAGAACTTCATTAAGTTAAGTTTGAATGTTCTATTTAATAAAACTTAATGTGCACTCATTCAAACATTCATAAACCCAATCAATTCAATCACAACTCATTAATGAAATATTAAACATCACAAGTAACAACCAATTCATATCATTTCATTAATCAATTACAATTACATCAAAAACAGACAGACAAGTTCATTACATTACAAATCCTGATCTAGGGACATACATGTATCAACAATGTTTCTCCTAAAACAACTGAGCAACTTAAAATTAATTCTTTCGAAAAGTTCTTTTCTCAACCTATTCCATCTTTCATACCATTAAATATAACATCATCAGAAAAATGAAGTTCGTCTTTATCTGACACTGGTACCAATGGTACAAGTTTTACTGATTTGTCAGAAGAATCACGTTCTGATTTTGTAAAGAAGAATTCTGATTCAAATAAACAAAAACATCATGAGATGTATGAGACATTCAGTGATGTTGATTCTAGTTTGTCTGAATGTGATAAGGAGATTATTATTGATCCTGTTTTTACCTCATCACATCATCGACCTAGATTCAAACATCATTGTTTCAGGTGTGGTGAAGAGGATCATCTTGTCAAAAATTGCCCTTTGATTCAAAGATCCTCTATTAGGAATTGTTTTGGGAATAAATTGACAAAATTGGTTAATAATTTCTTTTGTAAAAAAACAGCTTCTTTAAAAACAAAAGTTGTTCAATCTTGGGTCCCTATTGCTCCTGGCTAAATGATTTGTTATTTCATTTCAGGGATCCTCTTCAAAGATTGTACACAGTCTGTGGCATGTTGATAGCGGATGTTCCAAGCATATGACGGGATTAAAGGATTTGTTGACCAATTATCGGATTATAGATGGAGGATATGTGGCATTTGCTGGAAATAAGAAGGGTGGAAAAATGATTGGACAAGGAGAAGTTACCAATGGTTCTCTTACTCTAGAAAAAGTCAACCATGTTCCTGAATTGGCTTTTAATCTTCTGAGTGTTTCTCAAATTTGTGATAAAGACATTCCTGTTCTATTTAAATCTGACGAATGTTTATTTTTAAAATCAGAGATAGCTATTCCGGAGGATTTAATTCTCATGCGTGCTCCAAGGAAACATGATACATATCTTCTTGATATGAATTCAAATGAGTCAAAGGCTACTGCAACTTGTCTTCTCTCAAAAGCATCAACCTCTGAGTCACTCTTGTGGCATCGTCGCTTAGGCCATGTCAATTTTAAGATAATTAATAAATTAGTAAAGAACAATCTTGTTAGAGGACTTCCTTTAAAAGATTTTTCTGTTACTGAAAAATGCATGGCATGTGCCAAAGGGAAACAACATAAGAAACCTCATAAGCCCAAACTTTTAAATAGCATATCAAGTCCTCATGAGTTGTTACATACTGATTTATTTGGGCCAGTTAGTGTTAAATCAATTGCTAAAAAATCTTTTTGTCTTGTTGTTACAGATGATTTCTCACGTTATTCATGGGTGAGGTTTCTTGCACACAAAAGTGAAGTTGCAGAGGAATTGCAGAAATTAATCATTTCTATTGAATCAGTCAGTAAGAGAAGAGTTATGGGATTAAGAAGTGACAACGGCACTGAATTTAAAAATCAGATTTTGATTCATTTTGTGCTCAAAAAGGGATTGTGAGACAATTTAGTGCTGCAAGAACACCCCAGCAGAACGGTATTGCAGAAAGAAAGAATCGCACTCTTGTGGAAGCTGCTCGTACAATGTTGATAGAATCCTCATTACCCATTATTTTCTGGGCTGAAGCTGTTAATTGTGCATCTTATGTTCTAAACAGGTGCTAATTGTGAAAGATAAAGTGAAGACTCCTTATGAACTTTTTCATAAGAGGAAGCCACTAATTGATTTCTTTCGACCATTTGGCTGTTCTTGTACTCTTCTGAATACTCAATCTCAAAAGACAAATTTGGTGCTGTTTCTGACGAGTGTTATTTTGTTGGATATCTTCTTCACAAAAGGCGTACCGAGTTTATAACAAGAGAACACGTATTGTTCAAGAGTCATTCTATGTTGATTGGCAAGAATCCAATCCTTCTGAAGTGAAATCTGAACCTGCATGGTTCTTTGACTCCAATATGTGTTCAATTCATTTAATTTGCCAGTTTTCGATGATGATACATCAATTCCAAGTACTCAAACGAATATAATTCCATCATCTCCATCGTCTGTTCCATCCACCCCGCTAGTAAATGATGTTGTTTCAACTGATGTCAGCTCTTCGTCTCCAATGCCTGATCAAGCTCCATTATCTGATTCTTTATCTCCTACATCTCCTAATTTACCTGATTCCACACCCGTCATTGATTCACCTTCATCTAATCTTTCTCCGGCAATGGCTGATACTTCTTCAACTATCTTTCCTTCTTCAAGTGATTATAAAACTTTGAAAGATCATCCGCTTGATAATGTGATTGGATCTGTTTCTGATGGTGTTCGCACGCGAAGTCAATCTGGTCTGATTAATGTTTGTCTTTTCTCATGTTTTATTTCTCAAATTGTTCCAGAAAATGTTCATGCTGCTCTACAAGATCCTTGTTGGGTAGAGTCTATGCAATTGGAACTTCAACAGTTCAGAAAGCTTAAGGTTTGGACCTTAGTTGATTTACCTCCCAACAAATATCCAATTGGTACAAAATGGGTATTTAAGAACAAACCAGATGATCGGGGTGTGGTGGTGCGAAAAAAATCTAGACTTGTAGTGCAAGGCTTTGCTCAAGAAGAAGGAATTGATTATACAGAAGTCTTTGCTCCGGTTGCTCGTCTTGAAGCAATCAGAATATTTCTTGCTCATGCTGCTCATAAACAATTCAAAGTTTACCAGATGGATGTGAAGTGTGCTTTTCTCTACGGAGACATTGATGAGGAGATATATGTATGTCAACCACCAGGCTTTGAAGATCCTGATTTTCCTGATAAAGTGTATAAGCTTGATAAATCTTTGTATGGTCTTCATCAAGCACCCAGAATCTGGTATGAGACTCTTACGCAATATCTTCTAAGTAATGGTTACTCTCGTGGTACCATTGATATGAGTTTATTTAAAAGAGAGGTGAATGGTGAAATGATCTTTGTTCAAGTGTATGTCGATGATATTATTTTTGGATCTACAAACTCTCAATTGTGTAGAGAGTTCGAAGAAGTGATGAGCCAAAGGTTTGAAATGAGTATGATGGGTGAAATGTGTTTCTCTCTGGATTGCAAGTTGAACAACAGAAAGAAGGAATTCTTATTCATCAAGAGAAGTACATTAAAGATATTCTGAAGAAATTTAAGATGGATGATGCGTCTACTGAGATGACTCCTTTTATTGCTCAGACCTGTCTAACTCCGGATGAAAATGAAAAACCAGTTGATCCTCATCTTTTTCGGTCTATGATTGGCTCTCTCATGTATCTTACTGCAAGTCGTCCTGATATTACTTTTGCTGTTGGTTACTGTGCTAGATATCAGTCGGCTCCAAAGGAATCTCATGAGAAAGCTGTCAAACGAATATTTCGTTATCTCAAAGGATCGTCTCGTCTTGGATTGTGGTATCCATATGGTGGAAATTTTGATTTACATGCTTACTCTGATAGTGATTCCAATGGTTGCAGGTTAAACAGAAAATCTGTGTCTGGAGGTTGTCAATATTTGGGAAATTGTCTGGTATCCTGGCAGAGCAAGAAACAAACTACTGTTTCTCTTTCTACAGGAGAAGCTGAATATATTGCTGCATCCAGCTGCTGCTCTCAAGTTCTCTGGATCCAACACCAAATGATTGATTATGGAATTAATTTCCTTCATACACCTTTATTCTGTGACAATGAGGCTGCCATTGGAATTGCTAAAAATCCCATTCATCATTCCCGCACAAAGCATATTGAAACACGAATTCATGCGATTCGTGATGCTCAAGAGAAGGGTTTCATTAATATTATACCCATTTATACAAAAAATCAAAAAGCTGATCTTTTCACAAAAACATTTGATAAACCTCGTTTTTATGAATTAATTTCTATGCTTGGGTTAATATCTTTTTAAATTTTCATTTTCTATTTCTTTGATATTAAAAAAATAAAAATAAAAAAAAAATAAAATTAATTTATTATAATAGAAATATGAAAATAAAAATTTGGGGGAGTAATATCATCATTCTGAGATCGGAATTTAACATGATGAGAAATGATTGTATATTCTCTACGTATTTTTTATTTACATGACCGGTACTTCCATGAGAAATGATAGTAACTGTTACTGGATTCTGTTTCACATTATTAAAAAAAATGGATCAGATTCTTTAACGATATGCTTGATAGACTCAGCCTGATGAATGAAGTAGACAGCAGCTTTATGATTAAATTAAACTTCATGCTTAAGAATGTCTGGATTTACTCAATCATTTTGGATTGCACAAAAACTGAGTCCTGACAAAAATTGGATTGAGAATGAATCTTTCGTTCATTTTGCTTTGTTATGTCATCACTCTCTGCTGGTATATTTTGTGTTAAGATGTCTTGTGTCTGTGCTTATCTCCTCTGCTGTACGTGAGTACTGACCTGGAGTGATGATCTCCTCTGCTGTACGATAGTACTGACCTGGAGCTCTCATCAGCACATGTTCAAATGGTTATCTCCTCTGTTATACGTGAGTATAGATCTGGAGCTCTCACCATTTTGATATAATTATGTCAAATCATCTTATCGATGAATTTCTCTCAGAATGAAATATTTGTTTATAATCATTTGCACACTAATGCACAAACCTTGTCCTTTGAAGATTGATTCATAATTCAAGAAATCCTGAGGTTGGGTGAGGGTTTTTACCAAATGTTTGTGGGGTCTTAGCATTCTAAAGCATCTAATCGAACCTTAAATGAATCATAAGCTGTTGATCGAAAAAGGATAAGGCATGAGTTTAAGTGGACAATTATATCAGCAATCGTTATTGATTTGTTCTAATTTCAGTTGTTTCTGTGCAGATTGTGATCAGATCTTGTATTCAGTATGATCTCATGACTGGTAGATGATTTTTGATCATCATTATGTTCTAAAATATTTAGAGAATGTGATCTCTGATTATTTTAGATCTCATTATGTGATGTGCTTCCTTTGAGTATTATAAATTAAAAAAAATAAATAATAAATAAATAAATAAATAAATAATAAAATAATAAAAAAAGGGGTGCGAAATTATTTTTTCGCTAACAATTTCGCAAAGCGAAACTGCAATTTCGCTAGGTTTGCTAATAAGTTGTTAACCAGTTATCTCCTAGCGAAATTACAGTTTCACTGGGCGAAACTGTAAATTCGCCAGACGAATTTATAGTTTCGCTGTCTGCGAAACTGTTGGCTATATAAGTCATTGTTGCGAAATTTCTTTCATAATTTCGCGACATCGTTCAGTTTTTTTTAGGGTTTTTCCGTAACATTAACAGGCGATTTTGATTTGTGATTGTGTTTTGGACTGATTTTAGTGGTATTCGCTTCGTATGTGAGTTTCGAACCTAGATTCACTCTTTAATCTGGTTAAAATCATTTATTCTTAAGTAATCATGAATGTGTCTCTTCGGTGGTTTCGCTGTTCGTTCAGCGAAACTACTGATTCCTCTGCGAAATTGAACGAAAGTTCACATCTTTTCAGCGAAACTGTAAAGTTATGCTGTCCGAGCGAACTTAACAGTTTCGCCATATTTTCTCTAATTTCGCAATGACTGATCTTTAATTACACAGTTTCGCTTGTGTTTTCTTATGTCAGCGAAACTAAGTTTCATACAGCGAAACTAATTTGTAATAGCGAAACTAAATTAATATTTGGTGAAACTAATTGCGAAACTACTTTAATTCATTCTAATCTTGTCAAAACTGCCTTTTGTTCTGCGAAAATAACAAGTTTCAATGAGCGAAATTATAGTTTCGCTTGTCGAAACTGTTTGTTTTTCTTGTCGAAATTGTCTTTGATTCAGCGAAACTATCATGTCTTAGTGAGAGAAACTATTGTTTCGCTTGCCGAAACTGATTGTTTCTTATGTTTTGTCTTATTTTCTTATTTTCAGTATTTCTCATTCAAATTTAATTGTTGTTCTTTTCAGGTTATCATGGCGAATCTCAAGTTTGATGAGAGGAATAACATCACTGCCATATTAGACGATACTCTTCCGAAGGCAGCCGGATTTCGTGACTGTATTAGATGGCTTCAGAGATCATCCATTGCATATGCTATCTCTCACTCACCCACTATCTATGATCTTCATATTAGAGATTTTTAGAGATCAGCAGAATACAACACTGGAGGAGATGTACATAGAATCACAGCTAGAGTGATTGATCATGATATAACTATTATTGCTGAGAGCGGGTCTAGGATTCTTAGACTGGAAGATGATTCTGGTGATGAAATTGATATGACAGAGTCTGAAGTGTTCCAAGCTTTCAGACAAATGGGATATGAGGGACCAGCTTTTGGTTCGAGGAAGGAGATTAAAAAGTGTTTTTTATCTAAGGAATGGAGATATATAGCTCATGTTTTTATTATGTGCTTAGATCACCGTAAGGGTGGATCCGATGGACTTAATCTCGACTGGGCCAAAGCTATGGTGATATGTTGTAAAGGGGAGAAAGCAAACATTGCTAGACTGATCTTTGCGTGTATGGCAGAGAATGTGATGGCTGTGAAGAAGGATAAATGGTTGTTATATCCTCGCTTTATTCAGATGATTATTGATGATCTTATTCCTGATGTTCCTAAACATGGTGAAGTCAAGAGATTAGTGCAGATGAACCCTCGGATATTTGCTGATTGCTGTGCTATCCGCCATGATTTCAGTGGTAAAATCACCCATCTCTGGGAAAATATGTACCCTCCAGAACGCTGGAATTATATCAGACGGGTCGATGAGTCTGAAAACAAAAGGGCTGAGGAAACAAGGGTGCAACAAGCTGATGCAGCTAAGAAGAGAAAGAGATATGCAAAAGAGAAAGATTATGATTTTGAAGAAGATATAGATGCACAAGCAGAGGAGATAAGGGTGGAGAAAGAACGGAGATCTAAAAAGAAAACTGACTTTGTTGAGCCTGAACGAAGAACAAAACATCGACACGAGGGATTCACAGCCAGGAGAGAGGCTAGTGCTGGTCTTGATGAGGATGTGATTCGTAATCTAAATACTTCATTGTCAAATGAGTTGAGTATGATAAAGACTAAACTGACGAATCAGGAGATAGGGAAAAACAGAAGGATGAGGTAATTGAAGGAATGCAAAAGATGTTGGTTGACCAGAATAATTTGATTAAGAGATTGTTTGAGGAAATTTCTCAGATGAAAGCTGCAGCTGGCCTACCTAGTCAACTAACTCAATCTGAGTTAGATGATATGACTGATATATCTAAGTACTCATTCTTGAATGTGGGTACTTCATCCAAGGTAGGAGAGGGCACTTCTGGAGCAGCTAATACTGAAGCAAGGGAACAAAAGATCCCAAGAGAAGATGCTGGAAGAAATGAGGATGATGATATTATTGAAGCAGGGTTTGTTAACTTACAGTTTGATTTTGATAAGGATATTGTGGGTGAAGAGGTGGTTGTTACAGCTACCACTAAGGGAATGTCTGATAAAGGAAAAGGTTTGATTGATGAAGAAGAGGAGGATGAGCAATTGGTAGATTATGATTCTGAACCAGAGTTTTATGAAGTAGATGAGAGACCACTGGTGTATGTTGCTAAGAAGGGAGATGATGAAGCTGATGTGTTTGAGATGGATAAGAATGACTGGTTGGTGAAGGAAAAGGAGGCTGAAGAACTTACTCCTTTATTTCAAAATATAGAAGGTTTAAGTAGGAAAGAAGCAGACAAGAAGATAATAAGTTGGTGTTACAATCCTAGCTTAAAGATGTTTATGATTAAAAGAAGAGGAGGTAATATCAGCTACATGCTTAAGAGGAAGGCGTTTAAGACCTTGCCCAAATGGGATCTGAGACGGTTGGCCACTTTGCCTTTGATTAATGCTCATTTAAGTGAAAGGGCAGTATTTCTTGAGAAAGAAATCAAAAATGGACTTAATGATAATTTTGAGTCATTTGGATACATGAAAGCTGAACGAAAAAGATCAAAGAAAGATAAAGACTGGGAGACTGGCAAAGGAAGGATTGTTTTGAGAGTCAAACCACCAAAGACTGTAAACAGGGTAAGATTGGCTGATCCTCTTCCCCAACGTTTACAGGACTTTGAAAAGTGGTTCTATGATAATAATACTGGAGAGGCAGTGATTAGAGCCAAACAGGGAAAAGAGTTTAGAGTGTTTGACCCGATGGAGTTATTCAGCTTCAGTGATGAAGATCTCTTGACTCTTTGTGAAAATCATATTAAGGCTGGGGCTGGAGAGGAAACACGCAAAGAGGCCAGTTTGTTTATGAATGTGGCAAACAAAATAAGAGGAGTACGGGCGGAGGTAAAGAGTTTAGCTGAAAAGGTGAGAGCACAAGATGATTTTGCTATGGATGTTCAAGATATGACCAGGCAGTTTGCTAGAGCTAGTGGTCATTCTGAGGAAGCTAGTGATGCAGGAACGAACCTTGGAGGATCAGTGGCTGAAGCTTCTGAAGATATTGCTGCAGGAGGTGACGAAGAAAGACCAACAGCAGCAGAGGAAACCGGAGCCGACGAGTCAAATCAAGAGAAGTGAAGATAGTGAGGTCCAACCTAGGGGGAGTATTGAAGATCATGTTAGGTTGGACTCACTTTAGTATAGATGTTTACTTTACATTGTACTAGGACTTTTGTTAGTTTCATTTTGTATTTTGTTAGTAATTAGCAGTTTTGGCAGTCCAGCGAAACTGTGAGCGAATCTATACATTCGCTCACAGTTTGCTGTTTTGGTTTACCCGGCGAACTTGTGTTCTGCCGGGCGAAACTATAGTTTCGGCATGACAGTTTCGCTGGTAGCGAAACTGTCAGCGAAACTATGACTGCTATATATACTATTGTCATTTCACTTTGTATGGTAAGCTTGCAAAACCCTAATCGAGGAATTCTGTTGCAAGCTACCATTTCTAAGCAGTTACTTCATTGAAATACAATTGTGCTTGTTGTTATTGAGTGAGATTGTTCATTTGAGTACCAATTATGTCTTGATTCATCTTATTCATTCTCAATTGTTGTTGTTTGGATTGTGTGTTTGATATTGATCAAATTATCATATCAATTGTACTGTTCATCGATCACATGGACCAACAATATCATTAAATGCATTTTTATAATTAATATAATCAACCTAATAAAGTCGTTTTTCAACCGAACCAAATTGGGAAGACTCGGGGGTTAAGTGCAGGGACTAAACTTGTCATTTTGCAAACTTGAAATGGGTATAAAAAGACCCCATTTTCCAGCCCTAGAACCATTTCACATACTTCATCTTCTTCATCTCTTCGTCCTCTCTACACATCTTCTTCATTCTAGCACCAAAACCGACCCGCTTAGGCTCGTTTTCGTCGTCTAGACTTCATCTACAGCCTAGTTCACTCCTTTCTAGCAGGTGGACGACCTTGGTTGTCTCTTTTCTTGCTTTTTCACGGCTGTCCAAACTAGGGTTTCGGGTGTTCGGGTTCAACCCGAACACATGAGGTCGTGTGGGTGCGTGTGAGGTCTTTCTGCTTGTGTTTCATGTTTGTGTATGTTTGTAGAGTGTTTCTGGAAGTCCTTGTGGTGTAAACTCGCGTTTAGAGCAGCCGAGGGGCTGCTGAGCCCGACCACAGTCGCGATTCTGCTGTCCAGGCGACTGGGTCTGTCATGCGATTGAGTCGTGCGACTGGGTGAGTCGTGCGACTGAACCACGCATCTGAGTGAATCGTGCGACTGAGTTGTGCGACTGGGCATGTCGTGCGACTGAGTCACGCGACTGTGTGTTTGTATGCGATTGAGTCATGCGTGCGAATGAATGGACGCGATTGAGTCATGCGTATGAATGATTATGTGCGATTGAGTCAGGTGACCGACTGAATGAATGCAATTGTGCGTGATTCGCATGACTGGAGTCCAATCGCACGAATGAAGGTTCAATCGTACGAAAGTAGCTAATTCGCACGATTGAAGGTTGATTCGTGCGTATGGAGGTTGAGTCGTGCGATTGGGTGTTGTGTGGTACGACTGAATGCCAGTCATACGAATGAAGGCTCAATCGTACGAATGAAGCTGATTCGCACGATTGAGGGTTGATTCGTGCGTATGGAGGTTGAGTCGTGCGTCTGGTCCTGTCGTGCGACTGTAATTGTTGTGTGTGATTTCCTTCTTGTGCGTGGTGGGAGTATGATGTGTGATGTTGAGGTAACATTAACACAGTTGTCATTGTTCGGCCACAAATATTAAAGTCAACGCTAAAAAGGGCACAAATACTATTCTAAACAAATTAAACTAACGTTTTACAACTATCAACCGACTTATAGCTATTGACACTTACCTAATACTTCTTCAATAATAATGAAACTTTTTCTCAAATATCATCAACAATGGCGACAATGTCTAGTACTTGGATCTACATAAGGTCTAGTACGTGTGTCTGTTTGTGTGAGTTACACGCGACCCAGCCGATACAACCCGAACCGACCGATCATTATTATGCGTTTATTTCATATCATTAATTCTTATCAGTAACTGTCAATAGGTGTTTGACCGTTCATTTGCATTCAACATTTAGGAACCTTGATCTTACATACTTACCACTTAACAAGTGAGTTTCGTGGCCCCTTTTTACGTTTATACAATATTTCAATCATTTACAACTTGGGGGAAAAGTATGCTTAACCATTTTCAATGCTGTACAACTTACTTACATTTTACATACAAGGAATCAACGTGATACTGTGTTACAAGTACTTATCTGATACATGCTTGGGTCTGGTGTGTGGTTCTATCTTTTCAACTATTTAATTCCAGTGTGGGAACCGACGGTTAGGTATTGGTAGTACTACTGGATTGACACCCCCACCCTTGTTCGATGGTATACTAGTTGGTACCATCAGTGGCCAGGAACGGGCCCTTGGGTGAATATATGCCGACAATTTCTTTGTGTGCGTCGCTAGGTTTGGTTGCAAAGCTCATGTCATGTGATTTTACTTGTGTATATAACTGTATTCATGGTATTCCATTACGCTTACTTTATACAACATCACTTACTTATTATTTACTTAAACCTGTGTGCTCACCAACAATTATGTTGACCGTTTTGAGCATATCTTTTCAGGTGATCATGCAAGTCCAGGAATCTAGGTGTGCTGCCTTACTAGAGACCCTAGGATGCATTTTTGGGACTTAAAATGTTTTGACAAACAATTATTTTGAACAATGTGGATCTGTGTAAACAATTACGATCTTTTAATACTTGTTCCCGGGTTGTGGGAATTTATATTACAATTACATCTTTATGTGGTTATGTGAATCATTATCATGTTTATGCTTATGGCTATGTTGTCGTGAACATTGACTAAACACGACACAAGTCCCCTTGTTATCAGGTGTCGTCATGACACGCTTGTCATCATTTATTATATTGCATCTCTATTGCTTACCATGTGTTATGACGATCCCGATCTCGTTACATCCTCGTGTTTCCGCTTCTAGCGGGGGTGTGACAAGTCAGAATTCTCATCAGTATGGACAATGACGTTTGTCCAGAATTGGCGAAGGGTATCGGGATAAATGGTTGGATTTAGAAGGAATGCGGTGTGATATTGGGAATCGACCATCAGATCAATGGCAGCATCAAACTTAGTCCAAAAGGCTGATTTGGTGAGGTAGGCAACACAGTTGTGTCGAGGTTTGATTTGCATGGTTGCCATTAATGGAAGATGAACGTTTGGAAAACGACTTATGAAAGGTTGAAGTTAGGGTTAGGTATTTATAGGTTATGAAGCGGCTGAAAGAAAACAACTGATAGTTTTGGTGTGAGTCATCAGTTGTTAGAAAACAACTGAAGACATGGTTTTAACTTTCAGATGTTGTAAACAACTGAAGACTTGGTGTTAGTCATCAGTAGTTTTAAACTACTGAAGACTTGGTTTTGGCTTCAGTTGTTTTGAAATGAAACAGCAGTTGTTGTCGTCAATTCATAGAGTTCAGTTGTTTCAATGACCTTAACACTTACTCAACAGATTATCTGATTTTCAGATGTTTCATTGGTCATCAGTACTTATCTATTAGAAAAGACATCAGTAGTTTTAACTACATCAGTACCTTTCAACAAATAAAGTACTTCAGTATTTTAAAGTAATTTAGTCTTCAGTAGTTATAAAAACTGCTGAAGATAAAATAACTTACCAGTACTTATTTTTGACAGCTGTATACTAATGCTCATCAGTACTTGTGAACTACGAGCATCAGTAGTTGTCAAATCATTCTAGCTGCAGCATACCAAGCCTAAGCACAAGATTTTGGAAAGTTGCACTGTCCAAAGGCTTAGTAAATATATCGGCAAGCTCATCAGCACTAGGCATAAACTTTGGATCAATCAGACCTTTTTCATAACAATCCTCGATAAAATGATGTCTGATCTCAATATGTTTGGTCCTAGAATGCTGGACAGGATTCTTAACAATACAAAGAGCTGAAGCACTATCCATCAGTAGAGGAGTCTTAGTCTCTGTAATGTCATAATCCAATAATTGATTTTGAAGCCAGAGTACCTGAGATGTACAACTTGCAGCAGCAATGTACTCTGCTTCAGCACTAGATGTACCAACTGAAGTTTGTTTCTTACTCTGCCAAGAAACTAAACAATTGCCTAGAAATTGGCATCCACCAGAGGTTGATTTTCTTGTTAATTTACACCCTGCATAGTCACTATCAGAGAAAGCAACTAATTTGCAAGAGTGCCCAGTGGAATACCAAAGTCCTAGAGATTGAGTTCCTTGCAAGTATCTAAAGATCCTTTTGACTGCAATCATATGGGATTCTTTAGGTGCAGCCTGAAATCTAGCACAGACACAAGTTGCAAACATAATATCTGGTCTAGAGGCTGTAAGGTACATCAAGGAACAAATGATACATCTGTAAAGAGTTTCATCAACTGCTTTACCTTTTTGATCAGCATCCAGTTGTGTGGTGCTGCACATGGGAGTAGAACAGGGCTTACAGTTTTGTAAATCAAACTTGGTCAACAAATCCTTTGTGTATTTCGACTGATAAATGAAAGTTCCATCAGCCATTTGTTTGATTTGCAAACCGAGAAAGAACTGTAATTCTCCCATGGCACTCATTTCAAACTTTTGTTGCATCAACTTAGTAAAGGCATCACACAACTGTGGATCAGAAGATGCAAAAATAATATCATCTACATAAATTTGAACAAGGAGCTTATGCATGCCTACTTTCTTAATGAACAAAGTTTTATCTATGGAGCCTCTAGTGAAATTATTTTGAAGAAGAAAGTTAGATAGTGTTTCATACCAGGCTCTGGGAGCTTGTTTTAACCCATAAAGAGCCTTATCAAGCTTATACACCCAATCTGGATGTTTATGATCTTCAAAACCTAGTGGTTGACACACATAAACCTCTTCTTTTATTTTACCATATAAAAATGCACTTTTGACATCCATTTGAAAAACTTTAAGATTATGGAAAGCAACATAAGCTAAGAACAATCTGATTGCCTCCAGTCTGGCTACAGGGGCAAAGGTTTCATCATAATCAATACCTTCTTCTTGTGAAACCCCTGTACAACCAGTCTGGCCTTGTTCTTGACAATTTGGCCTTTTTCATCAGTTTTATTCCTAAACACCCATTTAGTGCCTATTGCACACTTACCTTGGAGTTGTGGAACCAGTTCCCACACTTGCTGCTTTTGAAACTGAAGAAGCTCAAGCTGCATGGCTTCAACTCATCCATTGTCTCTTAATGCAACATGATAGTTCTTTGGCTCTTGCTGACTGATGAAGAAAGCATAGAGACAAAAATTGGACAATTGACTTCTAGTTGAAACACCAGCATTGATGTCACCAATGATTTGAGACATGGGATGATTCTTCAGTTCTTGGTACTCAATAATATCTGTGCAAGTGTTTGTAGGAGATTCAGCAGCAACAGATGTTGATTCAGACTCTTGAAACCTAGAATGAGATGGCAGTTCAAATGAAGTAGAGGATTCAGAGATTTCATCAGCATTTGTTGTGGATGGAACTGCTGAAGCTACAGGAACATCAAGTGTAGTAGACACAGGCAGGTGATCACTACAACTTGCATTTATACCACCAGATGAAGATGATGGATCCTCAGAAACTGTAACAGATGGAGACTGATATGGAACATATTGCAGTATGTCCAAATCAAATAACTCCACAGGATTTTGAGGAATTTTGTCTTTTGGAGATTTATTAAACTTGACATGCAAAGTTTCTTCAACTATATTTGTTCTGCAATTAAAAACTCTGTAGCCTTGCAAGTAGATGAATACCCAACAAAATACCCTGCATCCACCTTTGATTCAAACTTCTGAAGTGGATTCTTTGTGTTAAGAATATAACAGGGACACCCAAATGCTCTAAAGAATGAAATCAGAGGGGCCAACTGATGTAATAACTCATAAGGAGTCTTTATCAACCTCTGATTTACTAATACCCTATTTTGTACATAGCAAGCTGTGTTGACAGCTTCAGCCCAAAAGGTTAGTGGCAAACCAGAGTCAGCCAACATTGTCCTTGTGGCTTCAATAAGGGCCCTGTTCTTTCTCTCCACCACTCTATTTTGTTCAGGAGTTCTTTGAATGCTATATTGCCTCTTGATTCCCTTAGATAAATAGAATTCATCAAGAGTGTGGTTTCTAAATTCTGTGCCATTATCACTTCTCACACACCTGATTGGAAGTGAATACTGCTTTTCCACACACAACACAAAGTAGATGATGATTTGGGCAGCCTCATCTTTTGAATGTAAGAAGAAAGTCCATACAAATCTGGAATAATCATCCACAATTACCAGACAGTATTTTTTCTTTGCCATACTCATCACTCTTACTGGACCAAAAAGATCCATATGCAGTAATTGCAAGCAGGCAGTGGACTTTGGTTCTTCTATTGGAGGGAATGAAACTTTGTGTTACTTTCCTTTTAAACAAGCTGGACAGTTGTCACCGCATTTGAACTCCTTCAATGGCAAACCTCTCACTAAACCATGATGAATAAGCTGGTTCATGTTTTTAAGATTCACATGACCAAGCCGTCTATGCCATAGTTCAGATTCCTGAGGAGAGGCCTTAGAGAACAGACATGGATCGCCTTTTAGATCAATTTTCTTTGATAAATCTAAGGCATATACTCTTCCAATCCTGTTGGCCTTCAGGAGAGTATATTCATCCAATATCTTGTCAATCATTTTCAGAACTTTGGAAGACAGAATCCGACAGCTCTGACTAGTGAAAAGTGCAACATGCCCTTTATCACACATTTGACTGACACTCAACAAGTTGTACTTGAGGTTCTCCACATGGTTAACATCATCAAACCTTATCTCACCATTTGACACAAAACCTTTGCCGATGATGTAACCCTTAGCATCATTACCAAAAGAAACAAATCCCTTCTTTCCTTGAGAATAATCATGAAGAAGAGAACTGCTCCCTGTCATATGCATAGATCCTCCACTGTCCACATACCAGATGCTTCTTTGGCATGTTGAAGAACCCTGCATTTGTCACAAGAAATTAGTTAGCCTTTGAGACCCAAACCATTTTGGTTTTGGGTCTGTTTTCATCAACAGATTTTAGACTAACTGATTTTACATGATTGACAGCCTTTGAAGATGGAGATGATGCTGAAAAGGATTCCTTTGATTTTGGCATAGTTTTCCTTTTCAGTGGTTTAATCACAGATACATCTAATTGGTTAACTCTCCCCAATAGATGTTGAACCATCATAACAAGTTGTGTCCGATTGGTTGTTAAGGCCTTAAGCTCAGCTGACATATCAGTACTTGTTTTTGATTTGTTCTTGTGACTCACCATATCCTCTTTTTTGAAAGACACAGACTTAGTCTGGAGTTTTGATATTCCTTGAGGAATATTCAGCTGTTTTATGATAAACCCCTTCCTTCTTTTTAGATTTTTGGAAAAACTTTGGGTTATCAGATTGAGATGTTTGTGGTACAAACTTGGTTTGAAATTCATCTTTCATTTTATTCATTTTCTTTTTAATGATTTTATCTTTGTTGAATTTTAAACCCTTGTTATACCAACATTCATTAGTGAGATGATTAAATAGACCACATATTTCACATGGCTTTTTCTTCATCTTTTGTTGATCAACTGCTGAAGATGATGAAACTACTGAAGATGTGTTCTTCAGTACTTTCTTCTTATTAGTACTTATGGTAAGTACTGAAGGATTTGTAACAACTGAAGATTTGTTCTTCAGAAGTTTTCTATCAGTATTTTTGGATTTCCTGATAGACTTTTCAGCAGTTGTCAAACCATGCTTGTTTTCATTTGGTTTGAAATGTTCTTCAGGTGTTGTGACTTGCCCTTCAGTACTTTGAATACTTTGTGGGACAACACCTGAATTGCTCAGTTTCTCTTTGATCATGTGTTTAGAAGCAGTGAGACCATCAGCAAATTGATTAGCTGAGGTAATAACACTGACCTCATCCTCTGATTTTGAATTATCACTTGAGGATGAGACACATGATGTTGTGGTTTGGGAATTGCTTTCACCTTCAGATTTTACTCCCAAGCACTTCAGATTTTACTTCTAGCTTGGGAGTAAAATCTGTAGGAGGTATAGTGTGATTATACCCAATCCCAAACTTCATATTTGAAGCTGTTTGCTTGCTGAGAAGTATTTCAAACCCCTTGCATGATGTTACCCAACGTTCACAATTAACTTGAGTAGCTGCAAGTGTTTCTTTGAGATTCTTATGATTCTCCAAAATGACCTCTACCTTTGCCTTTTCATCAGTGATTTGGCATTTTAATTTGTAAATCTCCTCATCTTTTTCTTTTAAAACAAACTCAAACTCAGCTTTTCTTTTGGAAATCACTTTCTCTAGGTCAAGATTTTGATTAATTAAGGCTACATTTGCTTCCCTAATTGAAACAAAAGCAGCTATGCATGACTCAGAACACAACTTGGCCTTAGCCTCAGAAGATACATGTGGTACCTGTGGTGATGAAGTATTTCCATCAGTAGACTCCAGGGCCATAAGAGCAAGATTTCCAAAAGGATTTTCACCACCATGTTGACCAGCACCAGAGAACAATTGTTCAGAATAGCCAGAAATATCATCTGGTAAGCTGCTCCAGTCAACAACCTCAGGTGTGAAGAAGCTTTGATGTGATTGAGATTGAGATTGTTGATTTGATTGAGATGGTTGAGGATCAGGTAAGGCATGTGGTTGTTGAGCCATGGGTACAGGAACCTGACTAGACTGAGGCATGTAAAAACATGGATAAGGATATGGCATTGGACCTTGAGGAACAAAAAATGCAGGAGATGATTGAATTTGTGAATGATGATCAGAACTGGTAGAATGTTGCCCTTTGGTTTGTGAGCTATTGCTTGGAAAAGTCACAAAGGGTGCA
The DNA here is from genome assembly GCA_025215565.1 of Flaveria ramosissima. Taxonomy (NCBI): domain Eukaryota; kingdom Viridiplantae; phylum Streptophyta; class Magnoliopsida; order Asterales; family Asteraceae; genus Flaveria; species Flaveria ramosissima. The sequence continues at coordinate 62,225,248 of CM046041.1, forward strand.
GATGAGTTAGATCCAGATGATCTACACTCTCTTGCAAAATGTCCAAGTCTATGGCACTTGTGACATCTCAACTTGCTCTTATCAAAACCAACTTTGGTTTTTCCAGAGAGACCAGGGAATTTTCTACCTGTCCTTTTGTAAAACTTTTGAGATCTGATATTGATTAATGCCATTTGGCTCAAAATATCCATCTCTTTCAGATCATCATCGGCAATTCCTTTCAAATCATCCATCAAAAAGAACAAATTATCAATACTAAACCCTGAATTACCATCAACACCAACAAAAGCATGATCTCCACTGTTTGAAGAGAAACCTATATGCTCATCATAAGAACTTTCTGATGCAGCATATTCTGACTCATGACCAACCAGAGCAGTATTTCCTGGTACAAAGTCATCAGTGAGCTTCCCAGATGAAGCCAGTTTCCTTTTCTGTTATATCTCTCTTTCAAATGTTAATAGTTTCCCATGAAGTTGGGTAAGAGATAGAGTGTCCAGATTTGCACTGGAGCGTAGGACAATGGTATACGTGTCCCATCTCTCAGGCAGGGATCTGAGGAATCTGTTGTTCATCTGACTGTTTGTATATTCATGTTGAACCATTTTTAGCTCAGATATCAAACAGGAAAATCGCTCAAACTGTTGAGTCAGTGACTCACCCTTTCTATGAGAGAATGTCTCATATTGCTGGGCAAGGATCTCTCTATTGTTTGCTAAGACCTCATCAGGTCCTCCAAATTGTTCTTTCAGAGCAACCCAGAGATCATGAGCAGTTTCATGATGCATAAGTCCAGAGTAGATTTCATTAGGCAGTGCCATGGCCAGAATTCCATGGGCTTTAGCATCAATTTCAAACAGTTTCAGATCCTCATCTGAATATGGCTCCTTCTTCTTCGGAACCATCTCATTGGTTTCCAGATTACTCACCATAGGCTTATATGATCCATGAACCACAGACTTCCAACAACCTGAACTGTTAACAGACAGGTGATGGAGCATTCGGCGTTGCCATATGTTATACTCACTCCTAACAAGCATCGGAGGCTTTGTTGAGGAGCCAGTATTGTGAGGATCATTGATTGATGTAGTCATTTTCACTAATTCAAGCAAATTCAATAAATTTTAATAAGTCTAGCCAAAAACTCAACAACACAATTTGAAACAAGTCAAATCTCAAATTAATTGACCGGAAGCAACAAAAAATCAAACTCTATAACCAATTCTTGCAAATTTGCTAATTCGATCAAACTTAGATATCAAAAGAGCAGTTTCAATGATCAATTGTTAAATCGATCAATGATTAACCAGCTCTGATACCATTTGATAGGATCGGATCTAGTTTGATCAATTAGATTAGAATTTGCAGCAGAATATAACACAAATTAGACCAAATTTAAGCAAGAATAGTATGCATATTCAATCATACAATGACGATTATAGAGAGAGGATTTTCTGCAAATGGAATATTTTCATTCACGCAAAAGCTTCGGTTACAAAACAATTAGGTCAACATTCTTTTTATAAAGGAATGTGACGTCAGCTGATGTCACTTGATAGTGACATCTAACTAATTTATACAAACTACTGAAAGTAAACTAATCTACTGAAGATGTCCACAACAGCTGAGGACATCTACACAAAAAGCTAAGTATAAACAACAATTACAACTACTGAAGTTATAACATCTGAAGTGTAAGAACTTCAGATGTTTTACAATAATAAAACTACTGAAAACAAACTACTTAAAAGTAAACCATCACAACTACTGAAAAGAACTACTTCAGCTGTTGTGACAACTTCTGAGAACTTGGTCTTCAGACTTTGTCTTCAGCTATTGTCTTCAGACTTTGTCTTCAGACTTTGTCTTCAGCAGATGTAGATCACTTCAGTTGTTATGATGTCTGTGGAACTTAAAGGTTTTTCTGATCTGGCTCATTGGTTCTTTTGGTCCAACACTTTCTGAGAGGAGGAATAGCCAACAAAATAGCACTCATCAGACACGGCTCCAAATTTTGTCTTTTAAGCATGAGTGTTCATCTATGTACACGAGCATCCAAAGGGACGAAAGAAATCAATCAATGGCTTCCTTTTATGAAATAGTTTATAAGGTGTCTTCATCTTATCCTTCACAATCATAACTCAATTCAGGACATATGATGCACAATTCATCACTTCCGCCCAAAAGATAATTGGTAAACAAGATTCGATCAACATGGTGCGAGTGGGTTCTAATAAGAGTGCGATTCTTTCTTTCAGCAACACCGTTTTGCTGAGGTGTTCTGGCAGCGTTGGAGTGTCTCAAGATTCCTTTGCTTTCACAAAAGGAGTCAAAGATCTGATTTCGGAATTCGATGTTGTTGTCACTTCGAATGGCCATTACCTTCCTCTTGCTTATCATTTTGATTGAAAGAACTAACTTATGCAACTCTTCAGCAACTTCTCCTTTATGAGCTACAAATCTCACCCATGAATACCTATAATAGTCAATTGTAACAACAAGGCAAAAAGATTTCTTAGCAATAGATTTAACACTGGTTAGGCCAAACAAATTAGTATGTAACAACTCGAGGGGATTAGAAATGCTATTTTCAAGTTTTGGTTTATGAGGTTTCTTATGTTGTTTTCCTTTGGCACATGCCATGCATTTCTCAGCAACACAAAAGTCTTTTAATGGTAATCTCCTAACAAGATTGTTTTTAACTAATTTGTTAATATTTTTGATATTAACATGACCCAATCTACGATGCCACAAGAAGGATTCAGAGCAGGAAGCTTTAGATAGAAGATAGGTGACAGTGGACGTTGATTCTTTAGATCCCATGTCAAGAAGATATGTATCATTCTTTCTCGGAGCTCGCATGAGCACCATCTCCTCAGGGACAACAAAGCCGGGTTCAAAAATAGACATTCATTGGAGAGAAAAAGAATCAGGATGTCTTTATCACAAATCTGAGAGATGCTCAAAAGGTTGAATGCGAGCTCTGGCACAAAATTGACTTTTTCTAGTGTAAGGGATCCATTAGAGACCACCCCTTGACTAATCATTTTACCACCTTTCTTTTCGCCAGCAAATGCAACATATCCTCCATTGATGATGTGATAATTTGTCAGCAAGTCCTTCAGCCCTATCATATGTCTGGAGAATCCACTATCAACATGACAAACACTATTTACTGCTCTAGTGGATGACTCCTACAAAAATAGAATGAATAGATTACCCGGCTGAAACAGGAACCCATATTTGAACAACTTTGGGCGTTGGTGCAGATGATCTTTTGCTAAAGAAATTATTAACAAGATGAGTTAATCTACTGCCAAAATAATTCTTATGAACATGTCTGTGATGAAGCTCAGGACAATTTTTAACTAAATGATAATCTTTACCACTAATCTAAAGCAATGAGATTTTAATCTAGGTCTATTATGTCTCAACTCAAGAATTTTATCTATGTATATTTCATCATCGCATTCAGACAATCTAGAATCAACATCACTGTAAGTCTCATACATATCTCTGGTTCTAATTTTTTCTTTTAAAGAATGATTATTTACAAATGTTGATGCATTCTCATGTGAGGTACAAGTGGTACTTGTACCACTTGTGCTTGCACAAGAAGATGATGACATTACCCTTTCATTAGATTGTGAAATATTAATTAGGGTAAATGATTGAATAGGATGAGAAAAGAATTTTTCAAAACAAGTGCTTTTAATTTTATCTTTACTCTCGATAATAGAATCATTCACAACATCATTCACACAAGGATTATGAGCATCAACATTTCATCTGAAATTATTTAATGAAGATGTGGAAACATCACTGGAACAGTCAGAATCAATGTCTGAGATAGATTTTTGGGATACAAAAACAGAACTTAAACTAGAGCTATGAACTAAAACAGAACGTTGAGGGTTAGGTGTACTAAAACTATTGCATCCAAGCCCACTAGTCGGTCCATAAGCGTACTCCTCACGCACATCCTTAGAATTCACACCTTCTAAACCTGTAGATAGACTGTTAGTATCTGTTTGCATCAAATCATTTGAAGGGTGTGGAACAGGCATAGGTGAATAACAATAAGTACCAGGAGGAGGATAAACCAAAGCATTTTCATAACCCAAACTCGTTTTATCCTAGCCCACCATTGTGATTTACACAAATTGTCATGTTTCATCCCAAAAATTGTCCATTTATCAAGCTTTGATTGAAGTTTACTTGTTTCAAGCTCAGCAAGTGCAACTCTTTCAGTCAAAGTATTTATTTCTACATTTCTTTCTAAAATAATTCTTTTTAAATGTTCATTTTCTTTTAAAGCTTCATTTAATTAACAAAATATTTTGACTCGTTTAAGTTAAGCTCTTTATTAATTCGTTTTAAGTCCTTTTCATTGTCAAGCAACAGACGATTTGCTTTATACACACCAAATAACCTTATCTTGCAAGCGGAAAAACCCATGTCTTTTATTACCTCATAAGGGAGTCCTATCATCACTTTCTGTGCTGCCAAAGCCTTTTTATATTGACATACTGGAGTACTCTTCATTTTCCTCAACAGTGGTTGTAGCATCATTCTTCTCTTTGCTCTTCTATTATGTCTGCTTCCCTCCTAACTTTACCTTCTCACCTTCATCTTCTTTCAAATCGTCAGCCATCAAATTACCTATCTCATTCTTCTCGACACACTCCTTCCTCTCATTCTTAACACCCTAAGATACTTCAGCTTCACTTCTGAATTCCTTGAACAGATCAAACTCATCCACATTCTCCTCCTCTTCTATAACCTCAGCAACATTGGCTTGATTGATTTCTTCTTTAGTTTCCTCAGCTTCTGCACTCTAACCAAAACTTGTTATCAAAGTTGTCTCTTTCTTCTGCTTACTCTCCTCTTTATCTCCATTCGAAACTAATCTTGGAACTCTAGAGTTGCTTAGATCAGTGACAATTGGCAATGAACATTCTCTTTTGAAATGTCCTAACTGCTTGCAGTTGAAACACCTTAATTTGGATTTTTCAAAACCTAACTTAGAGTTAGATTTTTGACCTCCGAAGTTCTCCCTTCCTGTTCTTTCCATAAACCTTCTTGCCCTGAGAGTCAACATCGCTATTTGCCACTGAATGTCAGTGTCTTCCAAATCATCTGGATCGACCTGATATATGTCTTCCATAGTCATCCCTCTCCCCTTCAGTTCACCAGCCACCAGTGCCTCGTAGCTTTGCACAAACAGCCAAACAGTGCCATTGTTCCAAATGGGATTGACGTTCCAGAAGTAGCTTTTGAATTAGCTTGATCTCTGACATAGTTAACACCACCACCAAGTTGATCACGTGAGACATTTGTAGTCATTCCTCCTTGTCTTGATGCTTGCATTGGTGAGCTTGCAGCGGAAGTAAGCAATTCAGCATTCTGTGGAAAACTAGATGATGGCATCATGGACTGATTAAACTCCATTCTCTTCATGTCTAATTTAAATGATTTAAGCTTGTTGATAATGTCCATAAGCTTATAATCAGTAAACCATCTCTCTTGTTTTAGCATCCTCACTTGTAGATTCCATTGCGGTGGGAGTGAATCCAACAACCTATTCACTTGTTCATTATTTGAGAGTTTTTCATCATATTTCTTTAAAGTGCTCGAGACAGTCAGAAAACGGTTTGTCAAATCAGTAATACTCTCATTCTTGTAACCCACAAATGAGTTGAACTCCTTCTCAGCCTGTATACCCTTGTCTATCACTAACTCATCATTTCCATCGTAAAATTCACACAACACATCATAAAGGGACTTGGCATTCTTGTGTTCAGCAAAGCGGTTGTAAATATCTGGTGCGAGGCAGAGAGTTAGTGCTCCAAATGCTTTATGATCCCTGTCAATAAACTTAGGATCCTTTTCATTGAACGTGGCTGGGTCCTTGTTTTATGAAACGACATCTCCAATAGTAACAGTTGGTATGTGTTGACCAGAGATGATTGATTCCCATTGATTATGATCCGTGTAGAAAAATAATGCTTTCAAACACCTCTTCCAATCCTCAAAATTATCTCCATTGATCAGCCTCGGGGGTGTATTAGGTGCCACACTCTCCAAATCAGCAAGGGTAAGAGTAGTCATCTTTGACATTGTAGTTTTGCAGAAGAACTAGTAGTTTCGCTGGATTGGGTAATTTCGCTGCTACTTTCGCTTGTAATTTTGGCAGCAGTTTCGCTAGTTAACTACTTGATTATGCTAGTTTCGCAGACAATTTCGCTTGAAACTAGCTTGAACTTTCGTTCAAATGTAAATTCGGCAACAATTTCGCTTGATAATGGATCAAAAGCACTATTGAACTTTCGTACAATGATGGTACTTTCGCAGAGTTTTTGCTGAAACAATTACAATAAGCAAAACTCTCATAGTTTCGCTAGCTAAAGCTCACAGTTTCGCTGAATGAACTGTAATTTCCCTAGATGATTCTGAAAAACTTTTTCAACACGAAATCACTCAAATCTCGATGAACTTGAGATCTGATGATTACCAAAGCTTTCCCAACCAATAACTAATCAATTTCAATCAAACTCCATATCAAATACACTCAAATTTGATCCAGAATTGATGAAATAGTGATATTGACCAAAAATAACCCAAAAACCAATCAATCAAGAGCACAAAGGCTCTGATACCAGTTTGTTGTTCCAAACGGATCGAATCACAGTACAATTGATTGAATGAATCGATCAATATCACTAACAAACACATAATAAAATCATTTGATGATGAAGAATAGACCAAAAGTATTCAAAAGTAAACAAATCAAAGCCAATACAATTAATAGAACAAAGCTCAATAATATTTCAATGTAATTCCAGCTTACAAGATGCACTTGCAACAAGGATCAAACGAATTAGGGTTTTGCAAGGTTGCCTACAATGAAAGAAACAAATTCTATATATAAAGATGATAGTTTCGTCGACAGTTTCGCAGTCAGCGAAACTATCATGCCCAAGCCTAGTTTCGCCCGGCTCAGAAACACAGTTTCGCCAAGTGAAACAGACTGCTGACTATGAGGGAAACTGTAGTTTTGCTCATAGTTTTGTTGGGCAGCAAAACACAAATAACTATCATACTTACAAAAGTAAACTAACATTTAACCTATTATATTTAAACATAAACAAAAGCTAATCTAGGTGAGTCCAACCTAATCTTGATCTTCACTTTCTTAGAGTTCAACAGGGCAACCTGATTATGCTGCCTGTGAAATTGAATGGAGAACTCAGGGTTGTTTCTGCGGTTTAGGTTGGCCATTTTAGAAAACTTAAAGGTGAAGAAAGTGAAGAACAAAGGCAGTTTGGGGATGAATTCAGGTTTTGGAATAGTGCAGATGAAGAAGAGCGTGAAAGAAGGGGGGAATTGTTTGGTATATATATGAAATGGATCTTAGACAAAGTTAATGAAAGAGGATAAACTTTGAAATCTGGATGTCGGTCCCACCTCTGAAAAAGTCGTTTTCTTTTGGCCAAAAAGTAGTTTTCTTGGAAGTCTAAAATCTTCCGAAGGTTATTTTACTTCGGAAGTTTTGATAAAAAGCTTCCGACGCCAATATGGCTTTAGAAGATATTCCAAAAAGTTTAGAGAATTTTGCTTTGGAAGAGATTAAGACTTAGAAATTTTATTCGAAAGGAATAAAGCTTCGGAGACTTAATTGCTTTTAAAAGGAAATTATTCTTTAAACATACAAGTATTTAAGAGTGGTTTTAAGCTTAGAAAGATATTTTGAGAATTTCTTCCGAATGTAAATTCACTTAAGTAGTTGTCTGGTTTGAAGAAATACATTTCTTCCGAAGGTAAATGCATATCTTTCAAAGAATAAGAAGATTAAAAATTTTCAAAAATCTAAGGAATATCATTTATAAGATTTTTCTTCTAGAGGAAACAAGGGCTTATGAAGGTGATTAAATAGACAACTTAGTACACACAGGTTTTAGAAATCATATGAGTTAGTTTTAAGAAAAGCTACTCAAAGTTAATCATCCCAATGGCTTATATAAGATACTTAGATCTCTGCTCATCAAAAGCTTTGGTGAACAGATCAGCATATTGTTCATTTGTGTTAACTTTGACTAGTTTGATTAAACCATTTTCAATGTTATCTCTAATCAAATGATACCTGATGTTGATGTGTTTTGTCCTTGAGTGCTGCACAAGATTCTCTGTAATGGATATAGCAATGTTGTTGTCTATATGGATGGGAGTCTCTTTGAAGTTGAATCCATTGTCCGGCATCTGATTCTGAATCCAAAGCACTTGAGCACAGCAGCTTGCAGCAGCAATGTATTCAGCTTCATCGGTTGATGCAAATACACATGATTGTTTCTTGTATTGCCATGAGACTATCCTTCTACCAAAGAACTGACATCCCCTTGATGTCGACTTTTCATTCATATTGTAGCCAGCATAGTCACTATCTATATATGCATACAAATTGAATTCAAAATTCTTCAGATACCAAAGGCTAAGTGTTGAGGCACCTTTGAGATATCTTAAAATACTCTTGACAGTGACTAGATGTGACATCTTGGGGTTGGCTTGATATCTTGCACAAATACATGTGGCAAACATGATATTAGGCCTACTAGCTGTGAGGTACACAAAAGACCCAATCATAGCCCTGTAGAGGTGTTCATCCACATACTCCCCCTCAAGATCAGGTCCAAGGGAGTGGTTTCTTGCTATGGGTGTTTAGCAACCTTACAATCGGTCATGTTGAATCTTGTAAGTATGTCTTGCACATACTTTGACTGACTGATGAAGATGCCACTGTCAACTTGCTTCACTTGAATTCCTAGAAAGAAATTCAGTTCTCCCATTACACTCATTCGAAATCTATTCATCAGCTTCTCAAAGTCATTGCAGAGCTTTGAATTGGCTGATCCAAAAATAATTTCAGCTATGCTAAATAAATATTTCAGATTCATTGAGCTTGGCTCTTAGGATTCATCATGTTCTTGACCTAGAAATCAAAATTAAGATGGGTGAATGTGTGTGAATCAAAGAACAAAGAGATGGATAATAATAATGTTATGATTTCATTGATGTTGATAAACAAATTACAATGAGAATCATAGATGATTGATGAAATCAAACCCACCCAAAAGAGAGGATTTCTCCTTGGGTGGTGATTTACACCATGAGAAACACACACACAAGAGCCACACTTGCAAAAATGCACTAGTGGTCTATTTATACTATTATTACAACATGACCAACTTTTGACTTTTCTAATTGTCTTGATCTTGATTTTGTCATGTTGAATTGTCTTGTGTTATTGTTTTTATTGTAATCAACTTGGTCTTTGAACTTGTATAATAAGATCTTCAATCGGTTGTGATTATCATTTGGTAAGCTTCAGTTTATTCTATTGTTGAACACAACAATACTCCCCCTAAACTGATGCTTACAAAACCTTGAACTTGAAAATCTTCTCTGTCATATGTTTTTTAGATCAACAGATGTTTTGACACAATTCACTAATGTTCTCCCCCTCAGATTAAGCTTCTCCTAATATATTTCTGACAAAGGTTAGAATCTCTTGAGAATAGTTCTTGGTATTGGATATGGGTCGTATCACTTTTGGATCACAGTTCGTATCACAAATTTAATGATTAGAATGTATTAGGCATATGATGAGGCTTTGAACTTCAATAAATTGCATTAATCAATCTTTATAACACTTCAACTCTTTTGAATTTCTGAAATGACTTTATGATCTGACATTCTTTAGATAATCATTGGTCCCCTTGATTAAAGTCCGTGTATCTGTTCCGCTTAGTAGCCAGACATGGGTGCAAAAGATTATATTTGATTGTAGTATCATGAACTTTAGAGAGAATTTCTGACAATTGTACAAATCCCTTGATAGTGCAGCAGTTTTATGACCAAAGTTGATTTCGGTTGTTGTTTTCTTTGTATTGAATGCATAAAATGGACGTGCCTGTTGTTTGCATTTGTCCGCATTCATGAAATTGTCTTTTTTTAGTTGTTGTCATCTGTTCATCTATGGTGGATGTAATACAGATGTGTTAGTCATTTGCATTTCATGCATGCAACTGCATAACATCCGCATTAGTCATCAACATTTCTTGCAACACATCCGCATTTCTATGTTAACTTATCCGCATTAGTTAAGTTAACTCATCCGCAATAGTAGAGTAACTCATTAGCATTAATTGAGTAACTCATCCGCATTAGTATCAACATCATCATCATTTATTCCGAAAGCATCAAGATTTTTTTTAAGGCATCAGCATTTGTTCTGAAAGGCATCAACATTTTTTCTGAAGTCATTTGCATTTGTCATCAGCATTTGTTCTCATGCATTAGCATTTGTTCTGATGCATCAGCATTTGTTCTGTTGCATCAGCATTTGTCATCAGCATTTGTTCTGATGCATCAGCATTTGTTCTGATGCATTTGTTCATCTGTATTTCTTCATCCGCATTTGTTCATCCGCATTTGTTTTGATGCATCAACATTTGTCATTAGGACTTAACCACATTAACATGCAGATCACATACTAATGGATTAGGGCAACAAGAAAGATGAAATTCAATCAGATTCAAAGGTGAAATATTTTTATCATCAAACATAAGATAGCTAAATGAACTTTTGATGAAACATCTTCAATCATTGATCATTAATTTCGTCATTATAACTAATTTTGTTGCTTGATTTGATGTAAAAGCGCTGATGAGGTGAATAATGGTGATGAACACTTTAATTTCTTTATTTTTGACATCATTCTGGTTCAATTGCATCGGCTATTGATAGATGATCAGTAAACTGATTAATCCTCTTCAAGTCGTACCAAATTTGAATAGATTTGCTTATTTTTTCTTCTTGATTGTGAGATGAACTGATGCATTTCAGAAGAACAGGGACTTTGTTCTTCATTTTTCTTCTTTTCTTCATTGTTCTTGATGATAATCTCATTCAATTGCATCGAATTTTGAAGAAATAATCCAGGGAATGATTATATTTCTTCAAATCGTACCATATTAGACGAGATCTGATAATTTTTCTTCTTGATTTTGAGATGAAGAAATGGGTTTTCTTCTTTTTGAAGAACAGTGGCTTTGTTCTTCATTTTCTTTTATTTTCTTCTTTGTTCTTGATATCATTAAAGATGAAATCAGATCTGAAACTAGATGAATCCAATAACCAACAGCTCTGATACCATTTTGCTAAATCAATATTTCAAATTCACTGAGCTTTGATCTTAGGATTCATCACGTTCTGACCTGGAAATCAAAATTAAGATGGGTGAATGTGTGTGAATCAAAGAACAAAGAGATGGATAATAATAATGTTATGATTTCATTGATGTTGATAAACAAATTACAATGAGAATCATAGATGGTTGATGTCACACCCCCGCTAAAAGCGGAAACACGGGGATGTAACGAGATCGGGATCGTCATAACACATGGTAAGCGATAGAGATGCAATATAATAAATGATGACAAGCATGTCATGACGACACCCGACAACAAGGGACTTGTGTCGTGTTTAGTCAATGTTCACGACAACATAGCCATAAGCAAATACATGATAATGATTCACATAACCACATAAAGATTAAATTGTAATATGATTTCCCACAACCCGGGAACAATTTCAAAAGATTGTAATTGTTTACACATATCAACATTGTTCAAAATAATTGTTTGTCAAAACATGTTAAGTCCCAAAAATGCATCCTAGGGTCTCCACTAAGGCAGCACACCTAGATTCCTGAACTTGCATGATCACCTGAAAAGATATGCTCAAAACGGTCAACATAATTGTTGGTGAGCTCGCAGGTTTAAGTAATAAAAATGTAATTAGTGATGCTGTATAAAGTAAGCGAAATGGAATACCGTGAATACAGTTATATACACAAGTAAAATCACATGACATGAGCTTTGCATCCAAACCTAGCGATGTACACAAAGAAATTGTCGGCATATATTCACCCAATGGCCCGTTCCTGGCCACTAATGGTACCAACTAGTATACCATCGAACAAGGGTGGGGGTGTCAACCCAGTAGTACTACCAATACCAAACCGTCGGTTCCCACACGGGAATTAAATAGTTGCAAAGATAGAACCACACAGCAGACCCAAGCATGTATCAGATAAATACTTGTAAAACAGTATCACGTTGATTCCTTGTATGTAAAATGTAAGTAAGTTGTACAGCATTGAAAATGGTTAAGCATACTTTTCCCCCCAAGTTGTAAATGATTGAAATATTGTATAAGCGTAAAAAGGGGCCACGAAACTCACTTGTTAAGTGGTAAGTATGTAAGATCAAGGTTCCCAAATGTTGAATGCAAATGAACGGTCAAACACCTATTGACAGTTATTGTTAAGCATTAATGATATGAAATAAGCGCATAATAATGATCGGTCGGTTCGGGTTGTATCGGCTGGGTCGCGTGTAACTCACACAAACAGACACACGTACTAAACCTTATGTAGATCCAAGTACTAGACATTGTCGCCATTGTTGATGATATTTGAGTAAATGTTTCATTGTTATTGAGAAAGTATTAAATAATGTCAATAGTTATAAGTCGGTTGCTAGTTGTAAAACGTTAGTTTAATTTGTTCTGAATAGTATTTGTGCCCTTTTTAGCGTTGACTATAATATTTGTGGCCGAACAATGGCAACTGTGTTAATGTTACCTCAACATCACACGTCATACTCACACCACGCACAAGAAGGAAATCACACACAACAATTACAGTCGCACGACAAGACCAGACGCACGACTCAACCTCCATACGCACGAATCAACCCTCAATCGTGCGAATCAGCTTCATTCGTACGATTGAGCCTTCATTCGTATGACTGACATTCAGTCGTACCACACAACACCCAATCGCACGACTCAACCTCCATATGCACGAATCAACCTCCAATCGTGCGAATTAGCTACTTTCATACGATTGAACCTTCATTCGTGCGATTGGACTCCAGTCGTGCGAATCACGCACAATCGCATTCATTCAGTCGGTCACCTGACTCAATCGCACACAATCATTCTTACGCATGACTCAATCGCATACCTTCATTCGCACGCATGACTCAATCGCATACAAGCACACAGTCGCATGACTCAGTCGCACGACATGCCCAGTCGCACAACTCAGTCGCACGATTGACTCAGACGCATGGTTTAGTCGCACGACTCACCCAGTCGCACGACTCAATCGCATGACAGACCCAGTCGCCTGGACAGCAGAATCGCGACTGTGGTCGGGCTGAGCAGCCTTTGGTTGCTCCAAACACGAGTTTTACACCACAAGGACTTCCAGAAACACTCTACAAACATACACAAACATGAAACACAAGCAGAAAGACCTCACACGCACCCATACAACCTCATGTGTTTGGGTTGAACCTGAACACCCGAAACCCTAGTTTGGACAGCTGTGAAAAAGCAAGAAAAGAGACAACCAAGGTCGTCTACCTGCTAGAAAGGAGTGAACTAGGCTGTAGATGAAGTCTAGATGACGAAAACGAGCCTAAGCGGGTCGGATTTGGTGCTAGAATGAAGAAGATGTGAAGAGAAGATGAAGAAGATGAAGATGATGAAGTATGTGAAATGGTTCTAGGGCTGGAAAATGGGACCTTTTTATACCCATTTCAAGTTTGCAAAACGACAAGTTTAGTCCCTACACTTAACCCCCGAGTTTCCCAAATTTGGTTCGGTTGAAAAACGCCTTTATTTGATTAATTGTATTAATTATAAAAATGTATTTAATGATATTTATAACTTAAAAATGGTTTTTATTAGTGACGTTTATTATATATAAAATGTTATATTTGGCGGTTACGATGTTGGAAGTTTTATAAAGTTTTTGGGGTTAACATAAGGTTACAACAAAGACACAAGCATAACGATGATAATGCACACATGATATCCACATAAAGAGTTGATAAAGATAAGGAATGATCGATCAAAGAATAGTTAATGGATAATCACGTTAATTGACGGACCTTAAGGTGACGGATGTAACAGTATCCCCCAGTTGAGAGAATTTCGTCCCGAAATTCAGCTGGAGTTGGGTCCAAAGGTGTCATCCTCGAAAAGATGTGGATATTTGAGTTTCATCTGATCTTCTCGTTCCCATGTAAACTCTGTTTTGAATTCCACCTTATGCGAACAATAGGTATCCTACTGCGCTTCAGTTGCTTGACCTTTCGATCCATGATCTCAATGGGTTCCTTAACAAAATGAAGCTTTTCGTCAATCTTGATTTCCTCGATTGGCACGTGAAGGGATTCATCGGCCAAACACTTCTTGAGGTTTGACACGTGAAAAGTATCATGCACACCGCTGAGTGCTTGTGGCAACCTTAATCGGTAAGCCACTGGACCAATTCTTTCTGTGATCTCGAATGGTCCAACGTATCTTGGGGCTAACTTCCCTTTCTTTCCAAATCGAACGAGTCCTTTCCAAGGGGAGACTTTGAGTAATACACGATCCCCATCGTTGAATTCTAGAGGCTTCCGACGGTTGTCGGCATAGCTCTTTTGGCGATCTCTTGCAGCTTTTAGTCGGTCTTTGATTTGAAAGATCTTGTCAGTCGTTTCTTGAATGATCTCTGGGCCTATTAGCTGACTTTCACCAATCTCGGCCCAACAAACGGGAGATCTGCATTTCCTTCTATACAACGCTTCGAACGGAGCACACCCAATGCTTGTATGGTAGCTGTTGTGGTAGGAGAACTCAATCAATGGTAGATGAGCATCCCAACAACCACCAAAATCGATTACACACGCTCTCAACATGTCTTCTAGCGTCTGTATAGTTCGTTCACTTTGGCCATCTGTCTAATGGTGATAGGCGGTACTCATGTCCAATCGAGTGCCCATCGCTTTCTGTAATGTCTGCCGAAATCGTGAAGTAAATCGGCTATCACGGTCGGATATGATTGACACCGGCACCCCGTGCCGTGTCACGACCTCTTTGATGTACAGTCTCGCCAACTTATCCATCTTGTAGTCTTCTCGGATAGGCAAGAAATGTGCTGATTTTGTCATTCGATCAACAATGACCCATATCAAGTCATGACAGCTGCTTGTCCTAGGGAGTTTGGTAATGAAATCCATAGCTATGTTCTCCCATTTCCACTTGGAAATTTCAGGTTGCTGTAATAATCCCGATGGTTTCTGATGTTCGGCTTTAACTTTGGAACACGTCAAGCATCTGCTGACGTATAAGGCAATGTCTTTCTTCATGCCTGGCCACTAGTACAGATCCTTGAGATCGTGATACATCTTGTCTGCACCAGGATGAAAAGAATATCGCGTCTTGTGGGCTTCATCCATGACTAAGGTTCGAACACTTCTCCATCTGGGTACCCATATGCGATCCCTAAAATACTGTATACCGTCATCCTTGCGAATCATCTGTTTATCTAACCCTCGGAATTCTTCTCCCGCAAGGTTTTCTTCTTTCAAAGCCTCACTTTGTGCAATTTCGATCTGAGCTTTCAAGTTCGTTTGAATGGTCAATCCCAACGCTCGAGCATGTAGTGGTTTCACACGTTCTTTACGGCTTAAAGCATCAGCCACCACGTTAGCTTTCCCTGGATGATACCGAATTTCACAGTCGTAGTCACTAAGAAGCTCTACCCAATGTCGTTGGCGCATATTAAGTTCCTTCTGATCCAGGATATGTTGGAGGCTCTTATGATCAGTGAAGATGATGCATTTGGTTCCATACAGGTAATGCCTCCAAATCTTGAGTGCAAATACTACAGCGCCCAACTCAAGATCATGAGTTGTGTAGTTCTTTTCGTGCACTTTAAGCTGTCGCGAAGCGTAGGCAATCACCTTATCCTTCTGCATTAGTACACATCCCAATCCTTGATGTGACGCATCGCAGTACATCACAAAATCATCAGTTCCATCTGGGAGAGACAATATAGGCGCGTTACACAACTTTTCTTTCAACGTTTGGAACGCTTGTTCTTGTGCATGTCCCCACTCAAACTTCTTGTCTTTCTGAGTAAGTAGGGTTAACGGTTGCGCAATCTTTGAAAAATTCACGATGAAGCGACGATAATAACCGACCAATCCTAAAAATTGTCGTATCTCTGAGGGTGTCTGGGGCGTATCCCATTTCTTCACCGCTTCGATCTTGCCGGGATCGACATGAATCCCGTCCTTGTTAACCACATGACCCAAAAACTTCACTTCCCGCAACCAAAATTCACACTTCGAGAACTTGGCGAAAAGTTTTTCTTCCCGTAACAGCTCTAGAATTTCCCGAAGGTGTTCCTCGTGATCCTCTTTCGATCGTGAGAAGATAAGTATATCGTCTATGAACATGATCACGATCTTATCCAAGTAAGGTTTGCACACCCGATTCATTGGATCCATAAACATTGTTGGTGCGTTAGTCAGCCCGAACGGCATGACCAAGAACTCATAGTGCCCATAACGAGTCCTAAACGCTGTCTTCGGTATGTCGTCCTCGAAAACCCTTAGCTGATGATATCCAGAACGAAGGTCGATCTTTGAGAAGTACGAAGCTCCCTGTAACTGGTCAAACAGATCGTCGATCCTGGGGAGAGGATATCGATTCTTCACAGTTAACTTGTTCAGTTCACGGTAATCGATGCACATGCGGAACGATCCATCCTTCTTCTTGACGAATAATACCGGTGCTCCCCACGGTGAATGACTCGGTCGAATAAAACCCTTCTCCAGTAGTTCCTGCAACTGACTAAACAACTCTTGCATCTCGGATGGCGCTAGTCGATATGGCGTCTTTGCTACCGGTGTAGCTCCAGGAACCAACTCAATATGGAATTCCACCTGTCGTGGAGGAGGCAAACAAGACAAGTCATCTGGAAATACATCTGGGTAGTCCCGTACCACTGGATTATCTACCAGTTTCCTCTCTTCGTCCTTCTTTTCAACCACATGAGCCAGAAAGGTGTAGCACTGCTTTCGTAAACTTCGGCGTGCTTTCATGCAGGAAATAAGCTTTAAGTTCCTTCCCGGTCGTTCTCCCTGAATCTTGAGTACTTCCCCGTTTGACATAGGGATTCGTACCACTTTGTCCCGACAGACAATCTCTGCTCCGTTTTGCGACAACCAATCCATACCCACAATCACATCAAAGCTTCCTAACTCGAAGGGTATCAAGTCTATATCGAAGGCATGGTCCTCCAATCTTAACGAGCACTTCCTAATAATCTCATCGCCCTGAACAACACTACCATTGGCCATCTCTACAGAGTAGCTAGTTTCTAGCCTACTAGGACTCAAATCAAGCAATTGCACAAAGTCAGAAGATATAAAGCTATTGTCTGCTCCAGTATCAAATAATATAGATGCGAAGTGATGATTGAGTAAGTGCGTACCCGTGACAACATTCGGGTCCTGACGAGCATCGTTGGCTCCGATGACAAATACACGTCCCCGAGCTGCATTCCCCTGAGTAGTCAGGCCTTGAGTCCCAGCTATAGCCATCACCTGCTGCTGGTTGTTTCCTTGTTGACCCGGTGCGCGATTCAGCCTGGGGCACATGTTTCTGTAATGATCAGGGCTTCCACACTCATAACAAGCCCTTGCATTCCCGAATGGGTTAACCGCGTTGACGGGTGCCACCAGATTCGGCGCAGTTCTACATTCTCTTGCCAAATGCCCCGGGCGCCTACAGTTCGCGCACACCCGACACTACACTTCTGGGGGATGATGATAGTTGCACCTGTCACATTTAGGGTGCGGCTCCACATACTCTCTCTTGGCCCGAGACACGGCCACAAAATTCTCGTCGTCTTGACCCTCTTATCAAACTTCCCGGCACTCGACCGGCTCGATTCCCCAACATCTTTTCTCTTCTCTGTTCCTCTGCCCAAAACCCCCGTTCTCACCATCTCGTCAATCAAGGCGCCAGCTTTAAGAATTGCGCTTTGAATAGTAGGAGGAGCGGCTGCTGTAACCATTGCTCTAATTTGAGGCGCAAGTCCCCAAATGTACCTCTCGATCCTCTTTGATTCCAGCGTGACCAGATGCGGAGCCAATCTCGCTAGCTCATGAAAACGGTCAGTATAAGCTGCATGCCCGGCCCCCACCATAGCATGATTCCAGAACTCATGCTCCAATTTCTGCATCTCGTTGAGGGGGCAGTAGTCCTCGGTGATCAAGGCTTTAAACTCGTCCCATGACATCTGCATCGCAGATTCTCTTCCTCTAGCTTGAACCTGGGTGTTCCACCAGGTTAGGGCCTTGCCCTGTAGTGAACACGTGGCATACTTGATTCTTTGGCTGTCGAGGCACTCACTAATGTTAATCACTGCCTCCATCTTCTCTAGCCACCTGGTTAGGGCTATCGCCTCACCTTTCCCATCGAATTCCCTCGGTTTGCAAGCCACAAACTCCTTGTATGAACACCCCCGTCTTGCATAATAACCCCACTCTCAATACCGGCTGTACCACCATTCCCGGTCTCCTGGTTGCTTTCGTTTCCGGTCGGGTTTCCGTTTCCCACCTCAGTCTCGATCCCACCATGAGCTCTTTCTCCATTGTCTCCATCATCGTTGCCACCATCCCCGTGAGGGTGGTGTTGTTGGAGTGCGTCGCTCACTTGGGCCACGATAGTAGGAATCAGTGCGGCCAACTGTTGAGCGATCAGGGCTGCCATATCGGCGTTCCCTGTTCCCTGATTGTTACTGGCAGGAGCATCACTTGTTCTTGGTGCTCTGCCTCTGCCTCTACCTCTGCCCCTTGGGGCTTCACTTCCGCCACTATTGCTGCAGGTAACTCTTCGAGGCGGCATTTTCTAATCATAGAAAAGTAAACACATAAGCTTAAATCATTTCAAAGTGTATTATCCATAACACTCATCAAGTCCAGTATTCCCAAGTTAATATCACACTTATTGTCATCACACATCGCATGCAATTCGTGTAGTTCTCACACCATGAATTGGTAAGTCTCAACAATGGTCCATCATAACAGTTGTAAGTCCATGTATATAATCACGTTTAGTCTAGCGGAGGTTGTCTATTTCCTCCTCTTTCGAGGTTTCAGACATGACCTCCTCAGGGTTGATCTCAATGTCCAAGGTCAAGCGTAATAGCATGATCTGTAAAGATCTCTTCGGGTTTAATACCCATATTTGATAAACCAACTCGGCGCGCAGAGGGAACGGAAGATCCAATAGAAGCATCCATAAAAGAGTGAGCACAAGGGCTCTCTCATAGGGTGGAAAGATCATATAACAAATAAATGAACAAATCAAGCAGCGAGGAACACATACACGAGATATAATATGCATACAGAGTCCTAGCATGCAAATCTACATGAAGGTTCCTAGGTTATAGTCTAGGTCAAGTGTATTGCCTAATTCTCTATAACCAATGGCTCTGATACCAATCTGTCACACCCCCGCTAAAAGCGGAAACACGGGGATGTAACGAGATCGGGATCGTCATAACACATGGTAAGCGATAGAGATGCAATATAATAAATGATGACAAGCGTGTCATGACGACACCCGACAACAAGGGGACTTGTGTCGTGTTTAGTCAATGTTCACGACAACATAGCCATAAGCAAATACATGATAATGATTCACATAACCACATAAAGATGAAATTGTAATATGATTTCCCACAACCCGGGAACAAGTTTCAAAAGATTGTAATTGTTTACACATATCAACATTGTTCAAAATAATTGTTTGTCAAAACATGTTAAGTCCCAAAAATGCATCCTAGGGTCTCCACTAAGGCAGCACACCTAGCTTCCTGAACTTGCATGATCACCTGAAAAGATATGCTCAAAACGGTCAACATAATTGTTGGTGAGCTCGCAGGTTTAAGTAATAAAAATGTAAGTAGTGATGCTGTATAAAGTAAGCGAAATGCTGTATAAAGTAGTGACGCACAAGAAGGAAATCACACACAACAATTACAGTCGCACGACAAGACCAGACGCACGACTCAACCTCCATACGCACGAATCAACCCTCAATCGTGCGAATCAGCTTCATTCGTACGATTGAGCCTTCATTCGTATGACTGGCATTCAGTCGTACCACACAACACCCAATCGCACGACTCAACCTCCATACGCACGAATCAACCTCCAATCGTGCGAATTAGCTACTTTCGTACGATTGAACCTTCATTCGGGCGATTGGACTCCAGTCGTGCGAATCACGCACAATCGCATTCATTTAGTCGGTCATCTGACTCAATCGCACACAATCATTTTTACCCATGACTCAATCGCATACCTTCATTCACACGCATGACTCAATCGCATACAAGCACACAGTCGCATGACTCAGTCGCACGACATGCCCAGTCGCACAACTCAGTCGCACGATTGACTCAGACGCATGGTTCAGTCGCACGACTCACCCAGTCGCATGACTCAATCGCATGACAGACCCAGTCGCCTGGACAGCAGAATCGCGACTGTGGTCATCTAGGCTGCTCCGAACACGAGTTTTACACCACAAGGACTTCCAGAAACACTCTACAAACATACACAAACATGAAACACAAGCAGAAAGACCTCACACGCACCCATACGACCTCATGTGTTCGGGTTGAACCCGAACACCCGAAACCCTAGTTTGAACAGCCGTGAAAAAGCAAGAAAAGAGACAACCAAGGTCGTCTACCTGCTAGAAAGGAGTGAACTAGGCTGTAGATGAAGTCTAGACGACGAAAACGAGCCTAAGCGGGTCGGATTTGGTGCTAGAATGAAGAAGATGTGAAGAGGGGATGAAGAAGATGAAGATGATAAAGTATGTGAAATGGTTCTAGGGCTGGAAAATGGGGCCTTTTTATACCCATTTCAAGTTTGCAAAACGACAAGTTTAGTCCCTGCACTTAACCCCCGAGTTTCCCAAATTTGGTTCGGTTGAAAAATGCCTTTATTTGATTAATTGTATTAATTATAAAAATGCATATAATGATATTTATAACTTAAAAATGGTTTTTATTAGTGACGTTTATTATATATAAAATGTTATATTTGGCGGTTACGATGTTGGAAGTTTTATAAAGTTTTTGGGGTTAACATAAGGTTACAACGAAGACACAAGCACAACGATGATAATGCACACATGATATCCACATAAAGAGTTGATAAAGATGAGGAATGATCGATCAAAGAATAGTTAAAGGATAATCACGTTAATTGACGGACCTTAAGGTGACGGATGTCACAGTTGATGAAATCAAACCCATCCAAAGGAGAGGATTTCTCCTTGGGTGGTGATTCACACCATGAGAAACACACACAAGAGCCATACTTGCAAAAACGCACTAGTGGTCTATTTATACTATTATTATAACATCACCTAATTTTGACTTTTTTAATTGTCTTGACCTTGACTTTGTCATGTTGAATTGTCTTGTATCATTGTTTTATGTTGTAATCAACCTGGTCTTTGAACTTGTACAATAAGATCTTCAATCGGTTGTGATTATCATTTGGTAAGCTTCAGTTTATTCTATTGTTAAACCCAACAATCTACATATACTTGTACTAGCATTAAGTCATTCATTGTTCCTTTGATGAAGAGAGTTCCATCTATAGTACCTCTTATGTATCCATGTTGACAGTACTGAGATAGAGTCTCATACCACTTCCTAGGAACTTGGTGCAGCCCATAAAGAGCTTTATCAAGCTTACAGACATAATCAGGATGATCAGGATCTGAAAACCCAGATTATTGTTTGACATACACCTCTTCATCAATCACCTCATAAAGAAAAGCACATTTGACATCAAGTTGGTAGACCTTGAAATCCTTGGATGCAGCAAAAGCTAAGAAAATTCTAACAGCTTCAAGTCTTGCACCAGAAGCAAAGACATTTGTGTAGTCAATTCCTTCTACTTGTGTGTATCCTTGAACAACTAGTCTAGCCTTGTTTTTGATGACAAGTACTCTATCATTCTTCTTATTCCTAAATACCTATTTCGTTCCTATGGTAGTCTTCCCTTGAGAAAGAGGAAATAGGTTCCAAACCTTTTGCCTTTTGAATTGAAGCAACTCCTCTTGCATAGATTCAACCCAACTTAAAAGCCTCATCAACTTTCTTTGGCTCTATCTGGGATAGAAAACAAGAGTGATGACAAACATTTGTATCATGGGTTTGTCCTTTTGTTCTTACCCTAGTGTCAACATTTCCAATGATGTTTGTGACGGTGTGAGACTTGTGGATCCTTAGTTTAGGGATCATAGCAAGTTGCTTGGAGAGATCTAAATTAGAGAAACTTAGATCAAGCATTGAATTTTCTCCCACCACATCAGCACACTTATCAAGTGTAATTTGTTCCAGTGAGTGTGTGACATCATTGATGTTGTCTTCAATGGAGTGGTTATCAACATCAAAAAACTCTTAATCACTATCACCACCACCATTTCCTCCTACATTTGAAGCTCCTTCATATGAGTTTTGTGTCTCTATGATAGAATTTGAAGGCACCCAAGAGGTATCAGCTGAATTTGTCATTGTTGTGCTGATAGGGACTCCATTTGCAGGGTTAGTTACAACTAGAGCTGAAGTAGTATAGCTTCAAGGTCTTATTAGCTCAAATATTGGATCAGGGTCACCTGTGGGTAGTATACCTGTAGATCCTGAAACATGTTCACAAGATTTGCTAAAACAGTTGGTAACTAAATCAAGATCAAATAGCCAATCAGGACTAGAACCTTTCCAACTAGGAGTGTGCTCATTGAAAGTCACATTGATTGACTCCTTAACTACTCTAGTTCTGAGATTGTATACTCTATAAGCCTTAGCTTTAGAAGCATATCCAATAAAATGTCCATCATCTGATTTCTCATCAAACTTGGAAATTTGATCCTAGGTATTCAAGATGGTGCAAGTACATCCAAATGACCTGAGAAAACCATTAAAAGGTTTCCGTTTGTGTCAAAGTTCATAAGGAGTCTTACCATGTGTCTTGACTACTAAAACTCTGTTTTGCACATAACAGGCAGTGTTCACTACCTCTGCCCAGAAGGTGATGGACAGTTTAGAATCAAACAACATAGTTCTTGCAGCTTCAATAAGTGTCTTGTTTCTCCTCTCAACAACACCATTTTGCTAAGGAGTCCTGGGAGCACTATATTGTCTTGTAATACCCTTTTCATCACAAAATGTATCCAGGATTTGGTTTTTGAATTCAGTTCCTTGATCGCATCTTATGGTTTTAACCTTATGATCACATTGATTCTCTATCTTTAAGATGAAATTATTAAGAATCTCAGGGGTGTCTTCCTTAGCTCTAAGAAACAAGACCCAAGTGAATCTTGTAAAATCATCTATGATCACTAAACAATAAGAGGCCTTTCCTAGACTCATTCACTGGTGGGCCCAAAGAGATCCATATGTAATAAATGTAGGGGTGTAGTGATGGAGTTTCTTTCCTTTGGCTTTTGAGATACCTTGTGTTGCTTCCCTTTCAGGCATGCAACACAGTGGTCATCACTTGTAAACTCTTTCTTTGGTGTTCCATTAACCAAACCATTCCTAGTTAATTTATTCATGTTTTTAAAGTTTACATGGCACATTATTTTATGCAAGAGGAAAGACTCATCACAATTTGCTTTAGATAGAAAGCATGAAACTTCTCCTGAGGGAGATGTTTCTTACAAATCCATCTTGTACATGTTCCCTTTCCAGGGGGCTCTGAGCAGGATATGCTCAGGAGGAATGACCATCCCGGGCTTAAGAACAATGCAATCATGCTCAGTAAAGAGCATGTTATGACTCTGATCACAAAATTGAGATACACTCAAAAGATTGTACCTTAGCTCCTTTCTGACCCTGCCCCTTCCGGTTACGTAACCTCTAGCGTCCCCCCAAAGGCAACTGGTCCTGCATTAATTTTCTCAAAATTTTGGAGTAGTGACCCGTTGCTTGTCATGTGCCTTGAACAACCACTATCAATGATCCAAACATTCTTGTTTGTCTTAAGTTGTTCCTGTACAAAAGATATGGTTAGTTACATTTGGAAACCCAAGCCTTACTGGTCTTGGGCTCATCAAAAGAAGTTGAAGGTCTTCGTTCCTCACCCTCCTTCTAATCAAATCTATTCTAAGGTGCCCGGAGGCAGGGGAAACAAAGGAGGGATTGATCGACCAACTTGAACAGATCCATAACCTGGTTCCATCTGTCCTGATTAGTTAGTTAGTCTACCTACGTCATTCTTTCTTTATATTTCATAAGTAAATAGTAAATTTCCCACGGTCAAGCCTAGTGGAGCTCCTAGTCCGACTAGAGCTGACTTGCACTGATAGACCCCTATTATATTTATTGGAATTAGGCACCCTGCTTCGGAGAATCTGATTCTATTACCGAAAATTTTGAAAGGGGTATGGGGTTATCAGCAAGCCACTGACCAATTTACTGAATAAAGATAGCTTCACCTGGAACGAAGAAGCAGCAAGGGCTTTCAGTATGGTACAATGTACTTTTGTACAAAGTCACTTGTCAATTCGTATTTGGTATACGAAAGAGCGGAAGGTGTGTTCCCGGACTGCATGCATACATCCGTAAGTAACTTAGTGGAACATGGAAAATTTCATTGAGAGGAATCAGCAAATAAAAGAAAAAGGGTCAACATACGCTAAAAATAAAATAAAAAGTGCAATCAAAAAGTCAAAAATGGGTTTGTGCTGAGGTGTTGAACGATCCACTGTACACAGGTGTGGGCTTCCAGGGCTCATAAAGCCTTTCTTTCATTCATCAATAGGGCCCCCTGTGAATCTCTACCGAGATTCCATCTGTGTCCACCCGGACGATAGAGTTGTCTGAACGTAGGGATCTCCCTAAATTCGGGAACAGCTATTGAAAGTACAAAATCTGATGCCCAAAGCGCTCCACTATTTGATGAAATCTTGGAAAGCATCACAAATCAATTAATTCAGCCCAGGCCTGCTCGCTATCTGAGTGTAGTTAGCAAAAGCAAAGAGAAAAAATTACGTAACGTAGGACCAATAAGATTGAATACAATGCAACATTAATTGATCTTATTGTCATGTTTTGATGATCATTTGGTGATGTTGATGAAGAACTTTCAGTCACTTGGTCTTTCTTTGTCTTCCACACCACCTTTGGAGACTTAGACTTGACTTTCATCACTTCGGAAGTTTTGATAACTTTAGAAGTTTTGATGACTGAGCCTTCAGAAGATCTTGCTAA